>JAQQAC010017683.1:23459937-23505948 GCA_029783875.1 Phataginus tricuspis | reverse complement strand
CTGAGCGAGCGCGCCGACTGGCAGTACTCGCAGCGCGAGCTGGACGCCGTCGAGGTCTTCTTCTCGCGCACGGCCCGCGACAACCGGCTGGGCTGCATGTTCGTGCGCTGCGCGCCCGCCGGCCGCTACACGCTGCTCTTCTCGCACGGCAACGCCGTGGACCTGGGCCAGATGTGCAGCTTCTACATCGGCCTGGGCTCGCGCATCAACTGCAACATCTTCTCCTACGACTACTCGGGCTACGGCGTGAGCTCGGGCAAGCCCTCCGAGAAGAACCTGTACGCCGACATCGACGCCGCCTGGCAGGCGCTGCGCACCCGGTGAGCGGGGGTCGCCGGGCCGGGCCGGGCAGGGCCGGGCCCGTCCTCTCCGCCCCCTGGAGAGCGGGCTGGGCGCCCGGGGGCGGCGGGGGCTCGGTGCCGGGCGCAGGAGGCAGCTGGGGGAGGTCCTTGGCCGAGGTGACCTTGGGTCGGGCTCTCAGCCTCGAGACCCCGGGTCCCCTCCGCGTGGGCCCGAGGGCCGGATGGGGCGGCCTCCCAAGCCCTGCCCGGTGGGGCGCGCCCCGCGGGCGGGCCGGGTCTGGAAGGCCTTGCAAGGTCGGCGGGGCAGAGGAGCCGGAAGCCGGGCACCGGTTACACAGAGCCTCAGGGACAGTCCCGGGCGATCTTCCAGGGCTTGGGGAACCTCTTGACCTTGAATTAGTATTCACGGAAGGACTGGAAAGTATTTATCAGGAGGGCCTTTGAAGTGCATGGGTTCCGCCGGTCCTAGTTAGACAAGCACACAGCAGAGGCGGTTCATTCTCAGCTTAGACAAAGTCTGGTCAGTGAAGCCCTGTCACCTGTGTGTGCCCAGCTCTCGTTTTCCTGCCTCTGCCTCCTCCAAGCTACCCCGTAGCAGTGATGGCGACAAACGTGAGACCATGCCTGTAAGACATGTGCTTTCTCCAGGCGGAGAGTCCCCAGAATAAGAACCGGTGGTGCAGTTACGGTGATGGACGCCCCAGGAGTTTTATCTAAAATGTGCTGGGCTTGTGCAGTTCACGGAAATGCAGTGACTTGATCTCCATTCCCATTCAGACTTAATGCTCGTAAATTACCCTTTGCTTTTCTGGGAAAATGGCTTGTCCAGCTGCAGAGTACTTAGGATTTAATATATGTTGCTTATTCATGGTCTCCTGAAGTCCTGAAGGACTACATTTGGAGTGTAGTTTTCCGAAAATGGTTTAGGCAGATGAGAATGTATCATATGTAGATATGTTGAGTCAGAATCCACAAGTAGTTAAAAGCCACCTGTTCCAGTAAAGGGTTTAAAAACTGTCATATACAATCAACAGATTGCTAGAATTTACAATTGGCAAAGAACTAAAAACAAAGGTTGGTGGCATTAAATCTTTTCAAAGTGAAACATTAAAATCCTACCTTGACTATCAGGTTTCATATTAACATTTCTGTAGAACCTTGTTCGTCTGTGTGCATATCCACATTAGGAAGAAAGCCTTTCAGGTATAAAACTAACTCTTTGCCTTGAATAAACAGGTGTGCCTGTTACAGCATATGTGAGGCGTAGTTTCTTCCTGGAAACGGTGGTCATCTTTAACTAAGGGCATTGTTTTAGACAGACAATTCAGTTCAATTCAATTTTGAGTTATCTGTTGGTATATCTAAATTTTGCCTATGGTTTATTTAATTTTATGCCAGAACTCATATCTAGATTGATTTATACATCTGTAAAATGGGTTAGAAATTAAAGGTCAAATGAGAATCAACATTTGAAGAAACTGTACAAATCCCCCTGTCCTATGGTTTTCAAACTTTTTGGATTGTGACCCCACAGTAAGAAGCACGTGTGCATATGCACACGTGCGCGCGCGCACACACACACACACACACACACACCTGTATCTATAGCTGAAGCAAATGCGTCACAAAACATTTTTCTATGGGCAATGCACGTGGCAGACTTTTCAATTTTATTTCATGAAAAACAAAAGAAAAAGAAGAGAAAGAATGCTGGCTGGGAACCACTACATTTATTTCCCACCTCAGACCCGCATACTGCTCTGTTTGCCTGCCTCCTCAGCAGGAGGAGAATCTCCCAGCGAATCAGCAGTGGGTCTCCTGACGGCTAGTTCACTATTCTTTCTACTGCACGTGTGGCCCTGTTTACCAGATTTCTCAGGTGCATGTATGCCTGCTGGCTAGTCTAGTAACAAAGGAGTTACCTGGTTCTGAAGCTGGCCAGTCCTTTACCTGTCTGCCTTCAGCCTGCCCTCTGCTCTCTGGCTCTGCTCTAACCTTGCCTGCAACACGCCCTATTACTTGCCCATTTACAGCTCCGTTCACAGCAGGAATGCCTTCCACCACATGCACCCATCCTTCTGTGTCTGGGTCACACCCCCTTTTCTGCCTCCAGGGGTTAATCACACCACTCAAGACACTGATGGGAGAGCCTCCGTTGTCCCGGGTGACCCCTTCTCCTTCTCCGTACTTGGGCTGCATCCCCCATAGTACCTGACCTAGTAGGTGCCCCCCTTCTGAGGCGCACAGCTGGCCTTTTGCGGTGCCCCTTTTCTGTGCTGGGAACCCCCCATCCTGACTGGCCCCGATTGGATTTGCAGATCCATTGGGGTCTGGGCACCTGGAACTCAGCCCCTTACCTGCACTTACTGCATCCTTATTTAACTGTATTCCCGTTAAATTGAAAATTCTCTAAGGGTAGGGGCTCCATGCTTCTATGTTCTCAACAACAGACAACGTGCCTTAAAGTAATAGGCACTCATTATGTACTTATTTTGGGGTGCCCCATATATAAATGAGATAAATTCTGTTTTTCCTAAGCTGGAGCCTTATTAGGAGTTGGATCATATTTTGCCTCCAAAGTTTAATATCTGGGTCCCACCTTAGACAGCATAAAGGGGTTACAATATATTTATTGGCCTGAGGTATGATCCACTTTATATCCATTATATGGGGGTTCTTGTGCTATTGAAGCATCTATATTGACCAGAAGAGTAATAATACCCTTCCTTTGCGTTTCTCTGCATACTGTACCCATTCCTACCTGCCAGCTCCTGGCATGCTGCTGTGAGCTGCCACTGAGGGAGGACTTCAGACAAATACTGCCAAGGGTGGGGACCCCACATGCATGGATGGGGAAAGCTAGTGATGGGGCGTAAGTGAGCAGTCACCTAGAATGAGGGGTTCAGGAAGAAAGGTGTTTATTGCTATTTGGCTAGTAGATGATTATTTTAAGCATTTGAAAAGTAACTAAAAAAGGGGTAGAAGAGAGGTAGGATTTGAAGAAGCCAAGGAGAGTGTGGACTGAGCCTGGGAGAACTAAGTGGGTGTCTTAGTCTGTCGGGTTGCCATAACAAAGTGCCATGGACAGTGGCTTATAAACAACAGAAATTTATTTCTCCCAGTTCTGGAGGCTGGAAGTCTGAGGTCAGGGGCCAGTGTGGTTGGGGTCTGGCAGGAGCTCTCACCCCCCTTCTCACTGTGTCCTCGCATGGCGGAAGGGACAGGGGAGCTTTCATGGGCTGCTCTATAGGGCACTGGTCCCTTCCTGAGGCCCCACCTTCCCACCTAATCGCCCTCCAAAAGCCTCACCTCCTAGTCCATCACTTTGGGGGGTAGGTTTCAACATAGGAGTTGGGAGGGGGCACACATGTTCAGCCCCCAACTGGGCCTTGGAACAGTGGGAGAGAAAGCTGGGACCCCAGGTGTGACGGAGAGGCGAAGGTGGGATGTGCTTTTCGTGTTACCAGCATTGTGAGTGTGTTGGGACTATAAGCAGTTGAGGGCACGCATTGGGATCGCCTAGAAATGCGGGCAGGACAGGGGGCTGTGAAGACTCGGCAGCCCTGTAGGAGGGCCGTGGTGTAACCTGAGCTGGGGGGGCGCTAGTCCCAGGAAAGGCTGCCCTGGTGGAGGAGGGAGTGGGTGGCGGAGCCACCCCAACACACAGGGCCTGGGGTGGGGGTGGGAGTGACCATAGACACGCAGAAGTGGACCTTGTCATTCAAGAGGGAGTGAATTGAGCTGGTGTGAAAGCCTGACTCCAAACAAGCAAGGGAACCAGAGAATGAGGTGTAAGATGGGCATTTTACCTCAAACGTTTTCATCTAGAAAAACGGAGGGTGGGGGTAACTGGGGTGGCGTTTGTTACTGGTGCCCACCAGTGCCATCTGCAGACGCTCACCCTTCCGCCTGGTGCAGACTGTGGAGGCGACAGGCGTCCGCGGACCTAGACGGGGAACCGTTGACCCAGTCAGAGAAGCGCAAGCAGAACCTGTGGGAGGGAGAAGAATGTCGGTGCCTCTGTTCAGAAGGCAAGTTCAGGAGTCATGTCACTGGACCAGCCGGCCGGGAAGCATCAAACACACATGTGCAAATACTGTGTTTGTGCCCGGCACTGGTGGGTTCCCTTAGCACCATTTACCCCATACCGTCTCCATTTTGTTGTGAACGGATGGCATGGGGTTCGGAAGCATTACACTGTGTCCGTGACTCGTGGGATCTGTCCTTGGAGAGTCCGCAGGTCACAGGAAAGCCTGGGTAGCGGGGTCCCTGAAGGGCACCTTCTGTTGCTGGTGGATGGTGTCGACACTTAGGGTCCTCAGGAGGTGCTTCTCCGAGCGGTGACTCCGGGACCCTCCTGGGGTGAAGAGCTGTCATGGCTGTGTGCCCCGTGCTCTCAGAGGGAACACTACAGCGCCATGGGGGAGGCGTGCTTACGATCCCTGCCTGAGCGTAACTGAGTAGGGGTGAGAAAAATGGAGTGTGTTCTGAATAGTGTCTGACAGGGGGTGTAGGCGCAATGATATTTGTAGAAAGGAAATGGAATGTCGTCTTGCATTCAAGGCGGCCAAAATGAGAGCATCCTGTTAGGAAGAACATACGCTGAAGGACAGACCTGCTGGCACCGACGTAGGGGAATTCCACTGTGGGGTTCGCTTAGCGCGTTTTCCTTTGGGGTCTGCTCTCCCTCCTTCACGTGCTCCTGTGCCAGGCCTGGCTCGTGGGCGGCCCTCACAGCGCCGTTGCACCCGCCTCCTCCCTCCTGCGCAACCAGATGCTGAGCTCTTACCCCCAGCCCAACGGTTCTTACCCGTGGTTCTGTTTTGAGGGGTCTTACGTTCCTCTGGTAATCCAGAGGCAGGCGATCCCCCAAACTATTTCATGTCTCTGTCTTGATGGGGAACACTCCTTAATGTATTTTCTCTTCCAAGCATATTTGTGTTTTTTTAGGATAGTCTTGGAGGCTCAGTCTGAAAACTCTACAGGTGCAGCGGCATTGTGGTGGGCGGGGCCTTCCCCCCTTTCTCAGAAGCCCCTCCGCTTCGCTAGACGACTCGCTCAAGGGCGCACGGGCGAGGCTGCCCCGCCTGCCTCCCCTGCCTTTGCTCTTCACGCTCTGTCCCAGTTGAGTAACTTATCTACCGGATTCAGTGCCGACCGTCCCACTTAGGTTCCCAGAATCTGGCCTCAGGAACCTCAGTGCTCATTTTGGTAGCAGATTTACCTTCTCCATTGGACTCTGCTTAAGCTAGTACTGGGGCTGTAAACCTGCTCCATTTAAGAAGCCTTTCGTGGAGGATGCACAGCTCAACACAGATTCACATCCAGGAGATCATTATTTGGCCCTCAGAGCAACTTCCTTACCTTCAAGATGCTTTAAGTAAAAGACTCAGTCTCTGCAGGGGGTCTCAGTCCTCGCTCCACTTTAGTATTTCCTATCGGCTTTTATAAAAAGTGTGTGTGTGGCTGGAAACACACATATATGCAAGCATGTGTGTCTGTGTGTTTATATGTGCTGTGAGCATGTATGTCTAAGTGTACATATATTCATGTAAGTGTGCATCTGTATGTGTATTTGTACACATGTATCCACTTGTCTGTATATATGTACGTGTGTCACTATGTGCACGTGTTTTTGCATGCAGCCACGGTTGAGATGCTGCAGCTTAGAGTGCCCAGAAGCCAGCATGTGGTGAAAGACAGGCCACTGTTACATTGGTTAAGAGTGGAAAAGAAGAGAATGGTAGAAAACTTTTACACATATGTGGACTGTTTTGGCTGATGACCTTTGGTGGCCAGGAGCCCACTAGAACAGAGCAGATGAGGGGCAGCTGGTGAAAGGGTGCCGGCCCGGTTCGCACCTGCAGGATTCCCGAGCCTCCCGGAGCTGCAGATGGGGACTTGGAAGCCTTGCGGGCCCTTGGCACTGCCACTGGCGGCTCCCTGCCCAGCCGGCTTGGTTTCCACACCTTCTCTCCGCATGCCTGCTCCTTGCCCTTCCTACGGGCCGTGGCCACCCTCGCACCTGGCCTGTGCACCTGTCCTCCCCCGCCCACCTGGGCTGCCCCATCTCAGGTGCAGAGCCGGCCTCCCCAGCGCCCGCCCTGCGCTGAACCTGGCGGCACTCGGTAAGCTGGGAGGAGGCCTGGCAGGGACGGGCGGCTGTGAGTCAGGCCCTGCCAGGCCCGTCTCCGCTTGCTGCCCAGGTCCCCGTGCTGCAGGTGCCCCCGAGGAGGCAGGTCAGTGGGCCAGCGAGGCCATGGGGCGCCTGGTGCCCCCAGGAGGGAGTCAGAAGGCAGGCCTCTTCTCCCACGGCCTGGCCTCTGCCTGCGCTCCAGCTGCTGCACCTCCCGCCTGTGGCGGGGCCCTGGGAAGGCGAACAGGTGGGTACACAAGGCGGGGGACTGGAAGGTGAGGGCGAGGGGTCCAGGGGGCCCCGGAGGCGGCGGGCTGAGGCCCTGTGACCCCGAGTTCGAGGTCTCCAGCCTGAACTGATGGGATGGGCTCTTCCGTCACTGAGGCGGGACGGCCATAACTGACATCCCCGTGCTCTGCGGTAACTGGGGTGCGGGGTGGAGGTTGGGGGGGTGCTGTTCCGCAAGCCCCATCTTAGCTGGTGTGTTTAGGGTTAAGGGCAGAGATGGTGGGTCAGGGAGACCCCAGTTGGGTCCTGCCTGTACCACTTATTAGCTGCTTGACCTCCAGCAAGTTTCGTAACCTTTTTGACCTCAGTTAAATAATGGTGATGGTAATTAATAATAGCAGCCATGCCGTGCGCTCTCCCTCAGTGCCTTCCACCGGGAAGAGCACAGGAAAGGGGGTGTTCTGCTGTCTGGGTTCTGATGGAATGCTTAGAGCTGTAATAGCCAAACGCTCAGCTCGTGCTCCCTGCCAGGTGCGTCAGAAAGGCTGTTTAAGAGGTTGGTTCCTTCTCCGCACTCCGCGGATGTTGGCGATGCCAGGGCAGGCCTGGCTCGGTGGGTGTGCCGAGGGCAGCAGGGACGTTTCGTGGTGCAGCAGCCCCCCCCACCATCCGCAGGGAATTCGTTCCAAGACCCCAGTGAATCCCTGAAACCTCGGGTGGTACTGAACCTGATACCGTGTTTTCCTACACATACACGCCTGTGATAGTTTAGTTTATAAATTAGGCCCAGTAAGGGATTAACAACGACTAATATTAAGTAGATGGGTTATAACAGTAGACTGTAATAGCAGTCGTGCACGCGGGGTCTCTCTGCCTCCAAGTACCTGATTGTGCCGCCTGCGCCCTTACTGTGATGATGTGGTGATGACAGGCCCACGGGGCGAGAAGGAGCGAGGGGAGGGCGGGAGGCTCCAACCTGGGGTTGGACGACTGCTGACCGTCTGACCCTAAGTCAGGAGCGTCATCCACATCTGGACCATCGTTGGCCACGGGTAGCTGGAGCTGCAGCAGGTGAAGCCGCAGATAAGGGGGGTTCTCCACCTGCACGTAAGGGAAAGAGGCTCTTTGAATTTGTTCCTCTTGCATTTACTTTGCAAGCTATCCTCTTTTGCTCTCTCTACTGCACTGTTTCCAGGTGTGGCTCTTGCTAGGAGGGCATAGAGGCAGGAATGGATAGGACAGGAAGGTGAGACTTTGTCTCTCTGCACTGCTCAGGACATTCTGGTTGCTTCTTACTAATGGGACAGCCTTCAATAGAGTTAGTTCCCTGCCTTTTTCCTTAAGTTGGCCAAGGAAACTGAATCCTACACTTCCTTTTAAAATATGAATGCTCCCATGATGCCTTATACCTCAGATTCCTGTTGAGTTTCAAGGCTCTGTAACGGAGCTCATTGATAACTCCCACGTTATCGATTTACTTCACGGTGCTACAGAACGCTGGCACCACAGTGACACTGGAAACCTTTGTTTCCAGGAAGTCTGGATCATTCAGACTCACTGCTCAGGCTGAGAGTTAACTGTTCCCTATTGGCCACCTGCTGAATCATGGGGAGGGGCCCTGCCTCCAGATGACTTGTTAGCAGAGCACCTTTAAACTAAATGAAAGAGGAGCATGAATTATCCCAGGGCTGATTATCAGTTCGTTCCTTCGGCTTGCATTTCCAAATGGTTAAAATGAAATCTGGGTGGTTACACGGAGGAAAAACTGTAAAGAAAGCTTGTATTTGAGAGGATATCCACAAAGAGTGTTTCCAGACACTCGTTATAACTGCTATTACATGTTAATTAGAACATATAAAGGCCACTTGACCATGGTTGGTAATCAAGTGAGAGTTCTGACTGATCCGAAACTATTCTCAGGGGTCTTCACGGACAGAACCGAACCTGTAGTGATGGTTCTGTGACTGCCGAGGTCTACGATACCAGGGCTAGATTTCTGTGTGGTGGTTGAACATAAATAATTTGATGTGTTATCGTGAATGATTCAAGGCTACTTCAGATTCTCTGCTTTTGGTGCTCTCATCCACATGACTTGTAAAATCCACATCATTTTAATTTTAACATCTGTGTTAGGAAAGGACCATTCACTTGCTAATCACTTTCAAACCTGTTTTATATTATACAATTTGGCTGGATTAAATCTTAAAATGAGCATGCTGTCATATATTTAATTGGAATAAATTAATTTTCCCTACCTAGAACTTTAAGAAAACCCTAGAAAGATAGATCAAGAGTACGTTAAGCTAAAATATAACCACAAGAGAGGGATTATGATAGGCAGCTTGGGCCGACCTCTGACTGCAGAGCACGTCCCGCTCTCCGTCTCCATCCCTGCAGCCCTCGAGGAGCTGGAGGCCTGGGACCCCCCTGCCCGGCCCTTCACCATTCTGACCCTACGGCCCCGAGCTGAGCTGCCGAGCACCCCCGGATGCCTTCCTCTCCCCCACGCCTGCTGGCAGCCGTGTCTCTACCTCCTCCTTGGAGAGCTGTCCGTGCCTGTCTCCTGGCCATCCTGGAGCTCTGGCCCTTGGGCCCCTCGGGTCCATGCAGGAGGCCGCCCGCGTGCTCCTGCTGTCCTCCCCGCCGTCTGACCGGTGCCCGACCCGGCCACATCTGTGCGGTCGCTGTCCACCGCTCCGCCTCCGGCACCTGGAGCGGCGTCACTGAATGTGTGCTGAGTAGATGCGCGGGGAGTTGGTGATGAGCGAGTTCACAGACTTCAGCAGGGGAATTACCTGGTGCCCTTGTTAAAATGGTTTCTGGGCCCCGTTCTCAGAGGCTCTTACATAGGGGATTGGGGGCAGAGCATTTTAAACCATTTTAAACCAGCAGGCCTGGTGTGACAGGTGGGTGGCCTGCATTTAAGGCACATGGGACATCTAAGTCCCTTGAGGGAGGGCCCTGCATACCCCTGGCGACTCTGTTGTGTGGCGCTGACCCCTCCTTAGAATTTACATGCTTCTCTTTCTCCTGGTGCCCTGAACCTTGTCCCTCTAACGTCCGTTTTAGTTCTTTCTGCTCTGTTCTATCGTTTTGTATCCTACTAGGAGTTTTCAAATTTTATTCTGAAGTGAATATGAATATAACTTTATATTTATTATAAATATAAGTATGTAATAAATGTAGTTTTTCCTGTAAGCTGTTGGCCTCCGGGCCTTGGCTGTATATGCGTCGATGCTCCGTAGTCGGGAGCACAGTTCCTTTTCCATCCCTCCTCCCGCCGGCATCCCTCGCTCCCTGAATGGTGAGGCCTCAGATGCCTGTTCCGCAGGCGGCCCTGCCTCCTAGGTGCCCGCACTCGCTCCCCCTCGCTCCGGGCGCCCGCAGCTCTGCTCTGCTCACACCTGCCCCCTGTCGCCTCCTGGAATGCTCTACTCCAGGATTTTGAGTTTCGCGATGTCCCTTTCTGACTCCAACCTCACATCCTCTCGGATCTGCCTATTTAGTGAATGTGTCAAGGGCCCCCATACAGGCCCGGCATTCTAACCAGATCAGCAAACAGAATCCCTGTCCCTGTGAACGGCGGGCAGGTGCCGGTGCAAGTCAGCAGCCCTGATGATTTTCATGGTAATAGTATTTGGTTAGAATACAGTAAACGCTGTGGGAAGAGGAGGATGTGGGCAGGGCAAGGTAACGGTGATACCTCAGGGTGGGATGTGGACCGCAGGCTCCGGAAGGCGCTTAGAACTCGCATCGCCCAGAGAACGACATCTGGCCCGGAGCAGTGAGGGGTTAGCTGTGTGGCCAGGCGGGAAGGGCCGAGGACAGAGGCCCTGCGATGGCGTACCCGTGGTGGATCCACAGAACAGGAGGAGGGCGTGTGGGGTGCAGAGGTGGGGAGATGGGTGGGGGCCCCTGTGGGGCCTCACAGACCACTGCCTGGACTCTGGCCTTCACAGCATGGAAGGAGGGCTTTGGGTGGAGAAGTGACAGGATCTGACTTAGGTTAGGAAAGGATCCCTCTGGGCTTTGTGTTCAGGATACACGGGGGGCAGCGTGCCAGGGGCAGAGGAAAGGAGACCGCTGGACGCCACCTGCAGTATTTTAGGTGAGAGATGGTGGTGGCTTGGACCAGAGACAGAGCAGCAGAGGGATAAGAAGTGGTCAGACTTTGGATGTGATTTTACAGGTAGAACTGACAGTATTTGCTGACGCGAGTGGGGAAGGGGGGTGTCCAAATGACTCTAATAATTTCGACTTGGGCCAAACAGTGGGACTAATTGCGGTGGGGGAGGGCCGAGAGTGGCTCGGGCCTGGCGGGGAGGGGAGGGCAGGAGTCCAGCTTCGGATTTGTTGGGTTTGAGGTCCTGTCGCACATCTAAGTGGAGATGCAGAACGGGTGACTGGGCGGGGTCTGGGCCAGAGACGAGCTTGGGGATTCTTCCTCCAAAGGGGAGCACCTAGCAAGAGCTGACCTGAGAGACTCGGCGCTGTGCCTGCAGTCCTGCCTGCCCCTGTGGGAGTCTCCCTGGGCCCCGTCCGGTCTGTCATCCGGTTTCGCCAGGCCCCTGGCAGAACCCGGGCTGGTGCTCCGTGCTGCAGGGACGCCGGTGTCTCCCTCGGGGGAGCGCTCGGGGGGGCCTTGGTCACTCTCCAAGCCTGGGGAGCGCGTGCAGATCTCTGTGCTCCCCCGGCGCCAGGGCTGCGGGCTGGACGAGCAGCCACGTGGTGCCCCGCGTGGCTTGCCTGTCCAGGCACCGGTCACCCCAGGGCCCCTCATCACTGCACACTTCCCAGCGCCCAGAGACTATTTCCTAAACCCCTGGGGACGTCTCGGTGTGCATCAGCGCCCCCAAGAGTAGGATGTGAGCCCCAGGATTGTCACTCTGGGTCCAAGTGTGGTGACGGCTGCGATTTTAGTTTGTGCAGTTCTGCTGCCTGTCTGCTCCCAGCCCTTCTGTCTGCAAGGAAAAGGGGACAGGAGTTTCTTGGGGACTTTGGCAGCGGTTGTAGCTTCTGAAATCCAGTCTTGTCGTCTTCGGGTTGTCCTCTCGTCTTCATGCCCACCAAAGAGCTGCCGAGTCAGTGAACACCCGGACAGGTGGCCTAAATCTCTTAGGAGTTGACTCTCCCACCAGCAACCCTTTCCTGGAAACATCTCCGTAGCGTGACGGTCCACGGCCCGTACATCCATGACAGAAGCAGATGCCCTGGCTCCCCGCCAGATGCTGTTTCGAATCTGTCCTGCGCCCACCAGCGGGCTCCCCTGCGAGGTCTTGTGGACCAGGCGGGCGTCCCTGCCTGCAGCCCTAGAACTCCATTCGGACCTCCCTTCTAGCCCCCGTCACCTGGTTAGGACAGCTTTGGTTGTTCTTACTCTCTGGCCCCCCTGTGGAGCACAGGGCCAGAGTCTGATTCTCCCCAACCCGGAGCCCAGAGCAGTGCCCCTCGCCTGGCAGTCCTCTGCGAGTCACTTGAAGGCATGGGCAGAATCACTAAGAGCTGGTGTTTGTACTGAGAGCTCCCAGGGTCTAACTCGCCTTTGGTTCTGGGGATGGAGGCCCCAGGTGGCAGTGGCCGCCCCTGCCTCTGCTGGTCTCTCCAGGGCTGGGGTGCGTGTGTGTCTTGCCCTGGGACACGGCCCACCTTTCAAACCTCCAAATGCCCGGCCTTCCTTATGGAAGACAGAGGTGTTTTCCTAAGAGACCCCTTCCCAGGTGGGGCAGCGGGAGTCCCGCGAGGGGAAGGGGGGCTGGGTGTCATGTCGTTTATGGGGCAGGAGTATCTGCAAACCCGTCTCCTGTGAGTGTGATACCCACACCTCCCACTCATGGGCTGACGGCCTCTCATCCTGACATGTTCTTATAAGAACATAAGGAGGTTGTGGTTTTGTCATCAAGGAATATTAGTATATTTCATGCCAGCTGATCATTAAGAGGATGAAGAATTGGGAAAAAATTTTGATCTGGAATTCCACCGACTGCCCCTCTCTCGCCTTCATTTCCTTGTGTCCTTGAGACCTATAGACCAGCGATAATTTTTCCCCTTGCCATGTTGGTTATTTTCGAAAAGTTTATTATTTTATGCAAGGTAAATATTAAAACAGACCCTGTGTGTTTATTACCCACCTTCAACAGGTATCAGCATTCTGCCAATTCTTGTAGCATCTACACCAGCTCACGCCTGACACCACTCTATTATCATTACCTTTGTACAGGTCTTTTTTTTTTTTAAGGAAAAATTTGCATCATGGAAATGCACAAATGTTAGCTGTCCAGTTTCCCAAACATGACTTCTTGCCATCTTGGCACTCGGGCACGGTGGTGAGCCAGCTGCAGAGCCAGGCTTGCCTTGGTGTGCTCTGGCAAGTGCCATGCCATCATTGCAAAATGGAATCGATCGAAGGGAGATGTTAAATAGATTTGATACCAAACAGGTATCAAAGGAGAAGCACCGGCATCTTGGCCACATCAGTGTCGTGAAGACAGAAGAGTCGGGAGCTTGAGGGGTGTGTCCCATTTATCCAGGATTAGTGGGTTACAGTAAAAAGATCTGGTCTGGAACTGGGAGACATGGCTTCTGATGAACCATCAAGATGCACAGCTGTGTGGCCTGGATACTCAAGTAAAGTCTTTGAGCTTTATTTTCTCCCTCTATAAAAAGACAGTTTGCATTAGATGCCAATTCTGGGTTAGCCACCATGTACTGAACGTCTCCCCTGTGCCAAGCACGTCACGTTACGTGACTGTAATTGTCCCCACATCTGGGAGGCAGGGGCTGTTACCACTATTTCAGAGATTTGGAAACTGAGGACCAGGAAAAGTGAATGACTTGCCTAGGGTCACACAGGTTAAAAGGTGAGGCAGCATTTGGACCCAGATAGCCTGGCCCTGGAGCTCATGTTCTAAAATCAGACAACGTCTTGTGCATTGGTATCTCCCAGGGCAACAGGCTGAGCTCCTTGGAAGATGCTCAAGACCATATACTGGGAAGCAGAAGGAAAAAGCCAGAACTTATATTCCTGCGCATTACTTATTATTTCCCAATGTTTATTTTTTGTTTTAATTGTCCATAAGATTTTTATCTACTGTTCTGAAACACCTGTATACATAAACCTGTATCTCTGTACACACACATCAGGATCACATGCTCTCGTCTGTGTGAGAAAGGATGAGTGGTGGGCATGGCATTAATACTGCTGCTTTGTGTGTTTTGGATTTCTTAGAAGTACAGGATCTGAGCATGGTGAGACATTAAAATTTTTAGAAATTTCAGTCCTCCAAAAAATCGAGGGCCTGATACATGTAAGGTGCTGGGCTTAGGTGCTTTGTACAGGTTTCATTGGTACCGGATCTCATACACTATGAAAAACCTCTTCAGTTTGTGGTTAAAAGAGGATATTGCATCCCCTGGGAGACTCCCCCCGTGGGATTCTGCACGTTTTTCTAGCATATTCTGAGGGTGGCAGGTGTCTCCTAAACTCTCCGAAGTCAATGGGGAGGAAGAAGAGAAATGACTCTTTTCCTGGGAAATGACCATTCAGCTCCGACACTTGGATTGGGTCGTCCTGACCGCTCAGCCTTCTGTAGTGTGGTCTCTGGTCAGATGATGGCTAAGGGTTAGGAAACAGGACTCTCACAGTTGAGGCGGGCTGCACGGCGCAGAGGTCAAGAGCAAGGACAGCACGGCCGGACTGCTTGGGCCCTACCTGTGCCGCCGCCCCTGTGCCTCGGTCTCCTCTCCTGCAGGACGGGGAAATGGGAGTGCGCTATGTGCAGTAGCGTTTGTTACGTGTAATAAATGAGTGAGTGTTTGCAAAGTGCATCTATGTAAATGTTGATGAAACGAATCTTTAAAAAACTGAAAAGAAGGAAAGATGAGAAAGGTGTAGTGGGTAGCCTTCAGGACTGAAAAATAGCAGCCACTGTCTCTCTAAAGGGTTTCGTAATCTCCAAGGTACTTTCTCAGACACTGTGTCTTTGTTCCTAAGAATAGTTCTGTGAGAAAGCTGGAACAGTTAACTGTTATTTCCACTTGATACATTAGAAGTTTAGGGAGAGTGAATGATTCACAAAGAGCCCACGTGGCTGTTGTGCACTGAGTGGAAGCCCTCAGTGTATTCTCTTGACTGTTACATTTTCCCGCAGCCGCCTCTTAATTCGTCGCCATTAGCAGTCACTTCTGTAGTTTGCTTTCTACTGACTTCGTCAGTCTGTAAATAAAGAAGGGTGTGCAAACGGTCTAGCCATGCAGTCTTTCCGTATTTGATCGTTCATTTAGGGCAATTGAGTTTTCTCTTTGTCTGTTTATTGTCATTCCCGAATTGGTTTTAAAGAGCCATCATGACTATTTTAAGTAATTTGGAACAGTGTTTTATTCCTGAGCGTTTAAAGTTGGACTGTTTTTTCCTACTGAATTACAGGAGTTCTCTTTTTAGGTGGGGAGTAAGAAGCCTTAAGAACCCTCCTGACGTGTGTGGGGAGCCTCTGCCGTGAGCCCAGCCGCAGGGGCTGCTAAAGACAGTTCTGTTATCCCCTCATCTGGGAGCTTAAACGGCCCCTGCACGGGGCTTCCCGGAGTCGTGCCCCCTCCAGAGGTTCAGGATCTTTACCATGACCAGGTGCTGAGGGCCTCGTACTTGGCAGTTCTCCACCAGGCTGAGCTCTCGGCGTGCCTCTGTCTCTGCCACCGTGGGGCAGCAAGTAGGTGGGTCCGCGGCCTTGTCAGAAACCTCTGCTTGCGGGCTCTCCCCAGGCTCCTGGGGCCTTGCAGTTTCTTGGAAGGGCGAGGGTCTGTTTGACCCTAAAATGAGAGGCCTCCGGCAGTAGAAGGCTGATGTCCGGGGCATCTAGAGTTCTTGGCAGATGGATCCCTGGTGTGAGACACCCCTCTCTTAAGGAAACTGATGATAAGTCCTTCCCCTCTCCTCCCCGCCCACTAAAGTTTTGTCTTCTTGACTTACAGCCAGGGATAGTAGGGGGCGTGGTCACTTCTCTAGTGACCTGTCCATTGTGGTTATCAGTGGGTTTTAAGGTGTCAGCCCATCCATTGCCAGGGAAACCGTTAGGGTGAACAGTCAGAGGATCCTCGGAAGGGACACCAGAATTGAAGTGATCCAGTGGATTGTTTAAGGGCGTCCATGGCGCAGGAAGACACTTCTGCTTACCCACAGCAAAATAAGAAAAATACAGGCAGTAAAAGTTTCTTGAAGATGGGTATTTTTAACAGGTTCGATATTTCTGAGATGTTTGCGTCTCCTGCTTTTTGTTGTTAAAATCATCTTTAAAAATATTTTGCTGAGCAACCTAAGCCATTCCCCCACCTTATCATCAGAGAAGGGAAGGAAGGGGCGGCTTGGCCGGGGCTCAACATCTAGAGGTCTAGATCTACTCAGTTGTCTGACTTGTACTTGATATAAGAATTTCTTTATTCTTTTTTTTGAAAAGAAATTCCTAGGTGCAGAAGTGGATTGATCATAACCTTAGGTCCTTGGTACACGTTCACGCCCTGCTGTTAATTAATGCTTTAATAATCAGCAAGCACCCCCTGGGCAGAAGCCAGGGAAGCCACAGTCATGCACCTGTAACCCCTGTCCTGCTCTCCCCCCCTCACCAACCCCTTCTGGTCCCCAGGTGGCCCACCACCTGAATCCCGAATTTGTCTTTGCCAGTAATTCCTTTTATTATTGAAAACCATTCCGACTCAAATAAATGTCTGAATGCATAACTGAGTATGGATCTGAGTGTCAGCGGTTGAATCCTTCTAAGAGGAACTAAGTCTTCTTTTGTTAAGCTCGCCTCTGTCTTTTATTCTTCCCTCCTTGGTCCCGATTCTTGGCTGTCATTCCACTTGAAATCTGTCAGATTTCTGGAAACCACTGCCAGATAAGCTTCACGAGGGCAGAGGTGGGCATCTCATCCATGTCTGGATTCCTACAGACTCTTAACACCAGGTAGAGCCTCGGTAAATGTCGGCTGGGCTGAATTAAATTATCCTACTTCACCATCTCCTTTGCAGGCTAAATACCCCGTTCTGACCGGCTTTGTGAGGTGGGCTTCCTCTCTGGATGCATTCTTGTTGGTGAGATTTCTGAGGCAGGCCTGCAGTTAACAGTCCTTCAGCTGCGGTTAGACTGGAGAGGAGTGTGGAACTGTCCCCCAGAGCCGAGCCCAGCCCGGTCATGCAGCCTGACAGTGAACAGGCGGCCTGTTGCTCTGATCCATGTGCGTTTCCGAAGTCATCTGGTCACGCAGAACCAATGAGCTTACGTGTTATAAGGAAGATTGCATTCCCTGAGAGATTCCTTTAAAAATTCTCTAATTATATCCCAGTTTTCAGATATTCTTTAAAATGACGTTTATCCCTAGCTTTTCATGCATGTTCTTTAAGTGTTTCCTTTACAAATGAACTCTCAGCCAGAGAGGCCTGTGAGCATTTGATGGAGGCAAAGAAAAAACAAAGCTTTGATTCATCTGTTTTCATCTTTGTCTCAACCATAGTTGTAAGTACAAGATTTGTGCTTTTTATTAATTTTAGCACTTTCGTTGTTTCCATTTTCCACTTATTTGATAAAATAAGAACACAATGCATTTAAACAGTGGTTTTAAAGCTGTCATTTGGCAGCTGACTCCTTCTTCAGAGCTATTAGGGTGAGTCCAAATAGGAACCTCCCACCCGCTGGCCTGTCCCCTTGTCTTGGTCCCCGAGAAGCTGGAGGGGCTGCAGGGACACGTGCACATGGGTGGCAGCTGGTCTCGCAGGACGTCCCCTTGGTGGCTTCCTCGTCACCGATGCTGAAGTCCACAGGGTGTCGGCAGGGGGCTTAAGTGGCTAGGAAGGCAGGGTGCTCCCAGCCCCGTGTAAGGAAAGCTTTCCGTCAACATCAAGCCCCCCTTCAAAGTGTGCTTTCTTCACATGAACTGTTGCCAGACTCTAGCTTGTGGTTTCATTTTTATTTTTTAATCAGCCTTAAAGAGTTTAAATTTCTTCTTGTTTTTAAGCCCCAGACTTTGCCATCAGTGTCTCCTTGCCCTGACCTTATTAACATTCAGCCTTGGGTTTTAGATCAGGTTGTGAATGTAATTACTGTAAATCAGGGTCTGGCGACCTGGGGGACTGTGGCACAGCTCCAGCCGTGGCAGCATTTTGCATTAGCAGGAGACATAGTTGATTGGTGAAGGGCAGGATTCAGGGAAGGGAGTAGAATAATTTCCTGAATTGGGCTGAATAATGTCTGCATTTCATCTCCTCATGGGGTTATGACCGGTGAAATAGAGGGTAGGAAATACCCTCAGTTTTTATAATAGAGCATCATTGGGTTTCTCATGCAGAATGTGCCCCAAGAAACACAGTGAGATTTGTCATTAGACACGAAGTTGCAGCAGTGTGCTAGTGGGGAAACAAAATGAGTGCCGTGAGAGGTGAACAGTACTTTAATGACAGAATTCAGCATTTTTACTCACATAGTTTAGGCAGATACAATAAATCAAACAAGCGATTATGACAAAAAGCAGTCGTCACCCCTCTTCCTTGCTACCCAGAAGCAACTTTAGACAGTATTTATTGACTTTCTGCTAAGAAACATGAGGATTTAATTAATCCTGTTCTGCTGACTTCCTTTTGCTATTTTCAGGGTTGATAGTTATTTTTCATTCTCATCAGCAGTGTTTGTGATTTTAAGTAACACACTTAACCCTTGTGTCCTGTCCCACCCACTGTAGTCAGTGTCTGAGCTCTACCCCTGCCGCCCCCCACCCCTCAGCTCCGAGTCTCCGTCAGCTCAGCTCTTATCACCGCGTCAAGGTCGTGTGCTCTCATGCTCCTCTCTCAGGATGGCTTCCGTTTCACAGACTCCGGGGGTCCCTCTGCCTCTCAGAGCCTGCATCTCTTTGTCTAGTTGGTGTGACATCCTGGGAGGTCACCTCAGCATTATTTTCTAGCCTCTTGGTTAAATTTTCCGTTTCAGCCATCATTTTCCATCTCTGAGTTTGTGTTCAATCCCTTGCCTTCCTTTTTTTATAGCATCTCATTCTTGTTTTGTGGATATGTTTTCTCAGATTCACGAATCTATTTTTTTTTAAGTACCCTTTTTCCCCCTAAGCCCTGAATACCGGCCCCTTACTAGTCTGCTCCTCTGAGGGGCACTTTTGGGTCTTGGGCGCTGCTAACTTTCTTCATGGCTTGGTGCTTTAGGTTAGTGATCAACAGCTTCGTCTCTGAGCTTCAGATCGAATCCTGGCTTTACCTTATGATAGTTACTATTAAATAGCTACTAATAGTTATTACTAATTAATAATATTAACTAATAATACTCTTTAATTAAAACACTTTAATAATAATGATGGTAGCTACCTGCTAGGTGGGTTGAGGAGTAAGTGAGCCAGTACTTGCAGAGTTTTTAGAATTGTGCCAAGGATAAAATAGGTCCCAGTGAATGCTGCTGTCGTCATCACTTCTGGTTATCTGTTCACACTGAGGAAGGAAGGGTTGGGTAATTAGGCTGGGTTTCCTCCCTGTGGTTTAAGCGGCTCTGCTCCTCCCTGGACCTCTCCGCTGAAACGGAAGTCAGCCTAGGTGTGTTACCTGGCCAGCTTTGTTTTGGGTGGAGGGGGCTTCCAGTGCCAGAATGAAGTGGTTTTGCTTTCAGCTCTGTGCTGGGGTGGGGAGCAGATCTGTATCATTCTCTATGCTGACTCTCTTTAACTTCCCTATTTTTAGTCGCATGCTAATGCAGAGCTCAGAGCTCTCCTGTGATGCACTCAGCTCCCACCTTCCCTGCAACAGCTCTGTAGTGTATTCTGGACAATTTTCTCTGCTGTTTCAGCCATCAACATGTTCCCATTCGTCTTCCATCCCCTGGAAGTGTGTTCAAGTCTTCTGTCTTCTGTCTTTACCCTTCTTCCTATTCTCTCTGCTATGGTGGAGTCATTCCTTTCTGAACAAGTATATGTCTTTCTCGGTGGTGTTCATGTTGATTGGAAAACAACCGAGTGGGCTTGGGTCCTCATTTTGAACTAGAAGCCAAACGAATCTTTAAGTTATTCTATTAAATTATTTAAGTTAAATCTTTTAATCTTTTAAATATTTAAATCATTTAAAAATACATAAGTGGCATTTTTCACTGTGTGCTGGCAAGGCTGTTCCATGCCCTGTTGATCCGGGCTGCCCGTCACACGACCCAGAGGGCACCGCTCATTGGACTTGCCGTAGCTCAGGGGGAGTTTACCCTGGTTCACGTTGGTGATTCCAGAACTACAGCTTATCAGTATCCAGAGTTGGTCAGGCCTGACCTGCACACGCAAAAGACTCTCACGAGACACTTCAGTCATTTTCGGAGGGAAATGCCCGTAAAGCAGGTGTTTTCATTGTTAGAGACACACTGTCCTGTGTAGGTGGACCCCTCCTGTCTCCCAGGCTCCCAAGCTGGACTTTCCCACCACAGCTGCTTGTGTCTGAAACAGGTGACTTTGGAGAACTTTCCACTTTGAGCGCAGGGAAGGGCACGTACGCTCAAAGGGCCGGCCCTGCTCGTGTGCCCGGTCAGAGCCGACGTGAGCAGGGCCCTCCCGCCGGGGCGCCTGGGGGCACCCACCCACCACCCCGGACTCGTACTGCACCGAGGAGGCAGAGGAGCCCGCCGCTGCCGGGAAAGGTGCCTGATGCCGTGATCAGAAGGCGGTTTGAGGGCGAGGGAGGCCGGTAAACGATCACCAGCCACTCCGAGTCCCCAGATGGTCCTTGCCCAACAGGCACCAGGAGGAGTTTCCCGACCTAGGCAAACGCTCTGAATAAGTTTAGGTTTCCCTGAGCCAAGGGTGCTGCTGAAATGGAGTCCAAGGCTCGTTTACCTGGGACTCTCGGGCTCCAGCCCCGCAGCTGCTGTTCCGAGGCAGGGGAGACGGGATGCCGAGCCTGGGACATCACCCTGCGGTGCTGGACTGCAGAGCCTCAGAGTGGCCTGGTCAGTATTATTTTAAGCACTAAAACTTAAAACAATTTGTGATGAAATATTTCTAAAATATTTTAGGTTCTTCTTTTCGATCTGAAACAGAAAAGGTACCCAAAGTGTTACCCAGGGTCACCATTGTGGGGGTTATGACTGTGAACAGTTTGGCGATTTTTAATTGATTGTTTGATTTATATCTTATCTAGAATGATCTGTAAAATATAAAGGGAGGTAAATTTCTATAAGGGAAAAAGAAAACCATGGTTTGAAACATGGAATGAAGCCAGAAATGAGATTTAAAACCGCTTTGAACAGGAACCTGATGCTTTCAATACAATGTCCCTACTGGGGTTGCCCCCAAACCACGCGTCTAGGGGTGGGGGTCGTAGATGCCCCTACATTAAGCTCTCTGAAGCACTTTTCTTGTTCAAACATTTTTTATTTTTGTTTTGAGTGGGTTTCAAGGGGGAAGAATAGGGAAACACGTCTTTTGTGTTTATTACATGTCCCACTGCTGGTCTTTTAAGTCCTATACCCGGTAGTATTGCCTCATTAGCTTAGTTATAGAACCGCTGTTAGTATGTTTTTATACCCTAGTTTCTTGGAGGATAACCAGGGTCAGATAGTCAAAGGCTCGCAGGGGAGAAGCAGAAGGGCAGAGGGGAGGTACCCAGGCAGCAGCATCTCAGCTGGGGCCCATCGTCGGAGGGGCGGCACCTGCTGGATAGAAGGTCCTCGTCGAGGACGGGACGCGAACAGGAACAAGACCTGCCCTCCCGGACTTGCCCTGAGCCCTTCTTCACCTGCGCACAGAGAATGTTGTCTGCGTTTTATAGGAATTAACAGACCCTTGGAACCCAGCCTCTTCCTCCTCAGCCGCCCTCTGAGAACAGTGGGCCCTGCAGACCGCGCGGGAAAGCCGGGCTCCCTGCTCCGGGCGTCAGCAGGTTCCGGTGCGGAGTCCCACGTCTGGGTGAGCGCTGGGATCGATTCGGCTTCTCTGTTGGTCTGGATGATGACCTGATCCCTGTGTTGCCTCCAGTACCCATGACCTCATCCCCCTGTAGCCAGCCTGTCCCTGTGACTCTCCTGAAGCCCACACGGCGGTAATACCAGCAGGTTCACAGAAAAGGTTTTTCTGTATGTGTTTCAATGCTGTCGGTCCCCTCACAGTTGACTGGGCAAAGAATGTGTCATGGCTGTCGTTAGCTTTGATTCCTCAAATTCATCCCCATTTTAGAGTTTATAGCCTTTCCGTATGTCCAGCGAGTTTCCTGACGGCCTGTTTCTCCAGCGTGTCCAGAGTTGCCCGCTGTTAGGAGTTGAAATAAGTTGCATGTGGCTCTGCTCAATGCTCATGGCCCCAGACAGGGAAAGAAACGCTGAAAGTGCAATATCAAAACACCATTGACTTGTTTGAAAGTGTTCTCGTGGACAGGACACGTCCGTCCTCGGCAGACCCGGCCTTCCTGCCTCTCCACGGGCTCGAGCAGCTCAGCTTCGGGCCCCTCCTCTCCCTGGAGGTGGGATCTGCACCTCCGCGTGTGGCCCACCAGCTCGGCGCACTCAGGTGGCGGCTGGGGGCAGCTGGCCAGTGGGGGGCGTGCCACGGGGTCCCGTTATGGGAGAGATTTGAGCTGAGAAGTGCAAATCTGGGTGTTGGGCAGGCCCCTCCTGACTGCATGGTGCCCTTGCTGAGGAACATCCCCTGACCCTCAGCCAGCCTTTCTGTCCTGGGAGGTTTGAATAGGCCCAGTTCTTCTGACCCCTCTTGGTGCTTTATCAATGCCGTAACACAGCAGTCTGTTAAAACTTAGAGCATGGCCATTCTCCACAAATACAGGCAGCTTTCCTGAGGTCACCAGCAGGGTCTCAGGTGAGAGAAAGAGGAGGAAATGAGTGAAAACGGGGTCTGAGGTTTTCTTGGGTTTGCAGGCAGGGCCTCGGGGCATTCCCCAGGCCCAGAGAACCAGAGACCGGGCTGCAGGCCGTGTGCTGTTCCCTGGCTTGAGCCCTGGATCCCCCGTAAGTCCTGGAGCTTGGTCAGGAAAGATGTGAGCCTAGAGGCATGGGCAGGGCGCGTGGCCTCCTTGAGTCGTGCAGGGAGAGGCCTGCACACCTGACCGCCTGGCTACCAAGGAGCAGCCTGCTGCCACCGCCCTCCCTGGCAGTTGGAGGAGAGATGGGGACATGGGGCTCAGGGCAGAGGACATAGCTTTGGAGGCAGGCACCCCATGTGGGTTCAGAGCCAGGCTGGGCCACCTGCCGGCTTTGGGGCCTTGGGGATGACTGACCACCAGGTAGTCATTTAGAAGGAGCCCCTAGTAGCATCTTGCAAGTTGACGTTAGCCTCGGGGGAAAGCTGTGGAGAGGCCTGTGTGGCCACAGCTGACCCTGCTCTGCGCCAGGTGCCTTCTAATGAACAAGAGCAGGCCCCCTGCCGTTCAGGGGCGCTCTGTGAGGCCCGCAGGGCCTGACGTCGGGGAGCCCTGGGCCGCCTCCTGGTCGGCCTGATCGAGGGTGATTTCTGAGCTGGTGGGCTGAGCCTGGGGAGAAGGAAGGTCTGGAGGGCACAGATCCTAAGGCCTAATTCGTTCCCCTCGCTTGAGTCCAGCCGTCCACAGGCAGCCTGGGTGCTTGACGCCTGTGTGCATTTTGATACCATGAGCGTCAGGATGAGTGACCCGGGGCTCAGGGTCCTTGACCTTACTTTCTGGGTACATCCAAGTAAAAGTCCACAGACCAGGTAAATGACTAAACTTGAGGGCCTCCCACTTTGTGGGTAAAACCGAGTGTGTTTGGGAGATAAGGTGGCATCTCCTGACTGATCAAATTAAATGTTTAAAAGCACAGATCTCCGAGAGTTCACGGGACACACGGAGCGCCAGCTGTGTGAGACAAGGCCTCAGGATAAGAGCAGCCTTTGCACTAACAGCCCCGCGAGGGCGAGACCCCCAGCCCCCTTGGCCGTCTTGTACCCTGAGCCAGGACCCCGTGCATAGGGAGGGAGAGGCCCTCAGAGACGACCTGAGGGGTAAGTCATTCCTTCCTCTGTTTCGGATTCCTGGAGGCCCCGCAGAGGGAAGCCATGTGTGTATGAGCGAGCTCCGTGGAGGTATTTATTATGGAACGCTCGGCTCAAACACTTACTTTATGGCCGTGTATAACCTTGCTCGTAAATTTTGTTTTGTGCCAGAGAAGTGGCAAGTATGAAATCGCACTAAAATCTTCATGTTTGCATAGACATTTTGCCCATACTGTTTCATTTTTTGTGAATCTGAAGAATTTTAATGTGTGTAGAAGAGGATGGAAACAGGCTTCTTTTCCAAGATAAAAATGCATACAAAGAGAGACACGGAATTGAAAGCATACACTTTATAGAAGATTTTATGTCATTTTGATTTCTTTCAGGTTTTGATGAAAAAAACAAGAAATTCTCGACTTAACTTTGAAAATGTATAGTAAATGCTCTCCTGTTCCAAATTCTTTCTTTGATGGGAACTCGCAAACCATGGCAACTTGTCCATTGGTCTGGGGAAGATGTAGAAGGAATAATAAGGTCGGCATGTTCCGGGGCCAAGCAAAGGGATTTGAAAGTTTCATATGCTAATGTCCCCATTGGCAGAAGGAGCTCCAGAGACTGGGACCATTTGCCATCGGAGGGCTGTGGAGGAGGCCAGGACCTGCCAGGGAGGCCGGGTTGGGTGGAGTAGACACTGGAATGGCCACAGAAGCTGGGCCAGGAGCGAATCGAGGCAGAGGGATCGACAGCGGGGCGAGGCAGAGCCAGGGTGCAGACCTCAAGTTTGATGTCCAAGCCTCCTCTTCCTTCCGACCTTACCGGGCACACCCCCACCCTGTGTCCCGCCCAGATCCCCACCGGCAGAGCACAGACTCTGAGTTGCTGACAAAGACTAGTTTCAGCCCAGCATGGAGAGAGAGCAGTCTAAGTGCCCCCAGGTCAAGGCTCCGGGGGCCCGGGACTGGGTGCGGGGCCTCCATGTGTACTCAGGAGCCGGGGCTGCCCGCTCCGCCTCAGCTCTGCTTCCCTCAGGGCAGCCATTCCTCAGGAAGCTTCCTGTGTGGTCCCCGGGGCGACCCAGCACCTCCCCCACCTCCTCCAGGCCCCGCAGGACGGGCGCGGGCATCCTGGAGAGGCCCGGATCCACTGGTCTGGCTCCAGCCGTGCCTCTCCCCGAAATCACTCTGGCCAAGGGGACCGGGACTCTCAGGGGCCAGACCTGGGCACGTGTTCCCACCGACAGCTCCAGGGGGGAGGCGGAGAGGTGCTCCGAAAAGAGACTGCAGGTCACAGCGCTGCCGGTCCTCCTCTGTGACCGCCCAGGAATTCCCGGGTAGGCATCCCAGCAGCAGTGCGGGCGCTGACGAGACGTGCTGTTGCGTTCCGGGACCTACGGTCATTCACAGATCAGGTCAGGCCGGCCGACCCACCGGCCACCTAGTGTCTTGGCTGCTGAGCTCTCCTTACAATGGGATAAAATGATTAGAAACCGGATTCTTGCGTTTCTGGTTCTGAGAAATAACTTTCAGCCTTGGCGGGCAGGTGGATAATGAAATTAGATCTTTGAAATTTTTCCCTGTCACAGAGATTTTGAGATCTGTTTACTTTGGCCTGTATTTCTTGGATGTGGAGTAGAGAAATCATTTAAGACTTTGCTCTAGTCAAATGTCTGACTTTATCTGTACTTGGATGGACGTGACTTTTATTAAATGGCTTTCTTTGTCAGACGCCCGTGCTAGATGTTTTACATAAACCACCTCATGGAATCCTCAAAAACTGTAGGGTAGGTGGTATTCTAACGATTTCAGAGGTATTTGTGCAGCTGTAGGGGGGAGGCAGCATTTTCTGGCTTTCCCAACATGTTAGATGATCACCGAATGCCAAAAGAATCTCAATTATCATTAGAACAATTTCATGCACAATTATGCTCAAACAAGTTCCAGCAAATTATCCCATTTGAATTGTAATAGATCTAAAGAGAGCTGATTTCATATTCTTTATGACTCTAACTTTTCCTCTGAAAGATGGTTTTTTAAAATTTCACATTAAGCCATGCCAGCACTAGCTTATTTTTGCTCTGACCCAGAGAAGGAGTATTGTAGGGGGTATGTCCTGAATGTCATGAAGGATTAAGTTGTTTTGAAGGTGGATTTCGACCGGACACAGGCACTCGTTTCCTTCACCAACCGTTTGGAAAGACGTTTCAAACATCAAGGACGGAATGATGCCGCCTCACAGAGACTAGATAACATATATCTTGACATGTTTTGAAATACTGGAATAAGTTTAAGAAAGGCTACCTGGACATGCATGTCACCGTACCAGGCTGCCTTGAAAGTCGTGTTCTCCTGGAGTGATGACATTGTCCGCTGTATGTTGCCATCATAGTAGTGTGTTGAAGAAGAGGACGCGGGATCTCTCTGTTTGTGGGCTTAAGTTTTGATCTGTCCGTCTTCATGGGACCCGGGCCTTCCCTCCGCCCCAGAGCCTCTGCCTTTAGCTGCATTCCTGGAGCGCCCGGCCTGGGCTGGGCTGGTCTGGTCTGTCCTCTGTGCCCTGGAGGAGGGACGGAGCACTGCGGGGCTGGTCCATCTACCAGAGACAGCAAACAATGTCAGAAAGACTTTTCTTACAGTGAACCCTGAGATTCCTTTGCTCTGCCTTCCACAGTCACCTCCTTCCCCACTTCCCTGCTGGTGCCCATTTTCCCAGCCTGTACCTACAGAATCATCTTCGAACCTCCTCCTCCCCGCCAGGACCTGCTACAGACATCTGATCTGAGCAGCTTGAGACTTCCCATCCCACCCTTTTCCATGGCCTGTGGCCCGTCTCCATCCCCTCGGGATCCGTGCACGGCCCCCAGACACTTCCATACTTGGCTTCCCCTTCTTGTGACATCCTCTGCCCCCAAGGTAAGCCTCGCCCTGCGGCAGCCAGGCCAGGCTCCCCTGGTGTTCCTGGGAGGCTGTCCTCCCCCTGCAGCTGTGTCCAGTCCTGTCTTGAGGTTTTCGGCTCTCACCTCCTCAGCAACGGGCTTCAAACTCTGCTTGCTGACTCCCCTCTGCTGCACTTTGATAAACTTCCTGACTCCAGTATTCATTTCGCCTAAACTTATCCTTAGTTTTAGTGTTATTTCTAGGTTTGTATCTATTTGGCACATTCTATCTTAGAGCCAGTGTTGAGAGACTACCCGAACATGCTCAGGATGTCAAACTCCCAGAGGTGATATCACTTTGTTTATGAATGTCCCTTTTAACAAAATTCCCATGATCAGAAAAAAAGAAACCAATACACAGCTCCATACCACTAACCTTTAAAGTTTTCCGTTTTCTCAAACAGCATTAACACAACACATGCTTACTTTAAAATGCGTTTTCTTTGCTTTCACACTTGGAATTGACAACCCACAGAAATGTTTGTGAAACATCAGTGTAACGTTAAAAAAAAAGTCTCACCCTATAGAGGTGTGTTTTTAAAAGGGAAAAATAAGTACATTTCAGGTGATGGATGCTTTTTTATCTCCTTGTAATTAAACTATGAGGCACACATTTGTTAAGCTTTGGCCATGGAAAGTGCAAGATTGATTGGTTTACCGTTTATGTGCCCGGAGGCAAAGGTGTTCCACGAGGCAGTTGTGTTTTTTGGCAGGTCGTTTGCACACCTGCTTTCCCCTCACAGTCAACCCTTTTATTCTGGGGCTTTGCCCTAAAGTTTATTAGTGCTTTTCAGTACACTCAGACCTCACCCTTCCATTTACATCCATGTGTTATGTACTTACATTTGTCCTATGTGTGGAGACATTCCCACTAGCAATTCTAGCTCTAAAATATTTAAAATATCGACCTCAAGGTCGGTGGGACGATTCAGAGCACGCTGCCCCTGGACAGGGACAAAACAAGGCCCGTGACTGAACAGGATGCAGTGTGTCTCGGGGAGGGTCCGCTTGTTGACTTGCACACAGAAAAGAAAGCTTTATATTAAAACAAAAACAGACAGGTTTGCCTTACCAGTGAAGCGACCTGTTCCCGTGCTCCTGGAGGCTGCCTCGCTCAGCTCCCCGGGGCGCTTCCTCCCTCAGCCCTTGCCCGTCCTGCCCGTGCTGCGGGCATGCCCATGTTTGGGGGTTCGGGGGACATTCCTATCTGCCGAGAGGAGCTCACCCCCAGTCTGTGCCGGTCCACCTGAGCTTCGCACAGCAGTGACTGCGGGAGATGGTAGACCCTGGAGAGGTGGGGAGCAAAGGTGTGCACACGGCCTTGCCTGTTACAGTAATTCTGCAGGGCCATGCACTTCCCCTGGCAAAAACGGGAGACTGTGATTCCTGCGCTGTGTCTTAAGGAAGTCATCCCTAATGCCTAAAAACGTTAATGCTTTTTGATACTGTGGCCCCCCTCCATGGACTTGCTCCCTTTTGCCCCTTTGCAGACAAGAGATTCTGTCCCCATTAAGATCCCAAGGATATGTTGAACTGGAGTGATGACTAGTATGAACTTTAGTTTAATTCGTTGGAAAACAGCCTCTGGCTAGAATCACATTCCATTCAAAGCAAGAAATGCCTCCAAGCTGTTGACCCCTGGACGTGGGATCGCTAACTTTCCCCAACACACTGTCACCCCCGGCTGCAGGGCTTAGAGCTCGTCAGCAGCATGGGACAGGCCACTGGGCAGCTGCTTACCTGCACGCTGTGCTGGCGCGTGCCCAGGGCCCTGGCTCGGGACTGCAAGTGCCGCCTGTAGGCAGGGGGCCAGGAGTGCGTGAGGGGGTAGGACTCGAGTGGACCTGAAGGACGCCGGAGTTTTCCGGGTGGTGAGGACGTGTGGACATGCCAGGCAGTGTTTATGAGACAGTGAGGCGTCCGGCTGCAGGAGCCGCAGGTTCACCGGGAGAGAGAAGCAAAAGTTGGAGCGGGGAGGTGGGACCACACTGTGGGGGTGAATCTGAGGATGTGCGTCCCAAGGACAGTGATTTCCTGAAGGGTTTGGTTCTCAAGTAACTCGGTTCTTTCTGCTTCTTCCCTTTCTCTCCTTCCTTTCTTCCTTCTTCCTGGGAAGCTGTCTGATGGGAATGCCCCAGAGGGATAGATGGATTGGAGTCGGGGTGACATGAGTCTGGCAGCTTATTAGAATGGGGAGAAGCCAGGCCTAGGGGACAGGAGGAGAGGCCCAGAGGGGGAGCCCCGTCCACCCGCTGCTGCCGTGGGGGCCTCTTCTCTGGAGCTGCAGCCTGACTCCCTGAGACAGGCGAGAGCATGTCCCAGGCCCAGTGGGCTCTGAGCCCTCCTGCAGACCCGATCAGAAGGCCCGGCCGTGCTTGCTGCTGCCAGCCTGGGTGGGCGGAGAGAGGCCCTGCCATCTCCTGGGCACCCTCTGGCCCAAGCCCTTGATTCGGAGACGTGGAGGTGTGTGTGGCCTTGAGAGTACAGCTGGGTGGGTGGTGGATGGAAATCCCAGCCATGGGGGGATGGGAGTCCAGTGCCGGGAAGGTCAGCCTTGATCTGGAAGAGCAGCGCCCCCTCCAGCATGTCCAGGGAGCCCTCCGGTCTGGGTAAGGAGAGTCATTAGCGTGGCTTGTCCGTGGTGCCCACCCAGTCCCTTGTGTATTTATATTTCAAAGCCTGTTCAAAAACGGGAATGCCGGCTATTGGCGGAATGCTTACAGAGGAGGCCCTGCAAAAAGGTCCGGCACTATGGCTCTATTTTTTACTTTTTTAACAAGTCACTACCTGATAATTAAAGGAAATTCAAAATGAACATCTGAAAGAAGAAAAATTACCCAGTCTCAGCAGTTGAAGATACCCGTTATTCTCATTTTAATATATCACATTCAAGTCTCTTTTCCACACAGATTTCATTTGAAGGAACGTAATTGTGACCTTTTATTTGTAGACTGCCTTTTACTGAACGTTTTAACTTGAGTTTTTCCCACCTTAACTGTTTAAGAGACATAATTTTTAATGGGCTCATGTTTCCTTACGAGATTTATTTTTAGCACAGAATCTACCCAGAGTTGTTACAGTTTTACAAGGACTGTCTCCATGTGTGAAATAGCTGGTGAACTTTTAAAAACTATTTTTTGGTGTGAACCATTGCAGCCAGATGAAAATGCTCAGCCTAACGAATTGGGAGAGGAACAGCTGTGACGACGCGCGGGCTGGACCAGCCCCCAGGTCCGCATGCCTCCTCCCAGTCACAGCCCTCAACCCCGGGCCCGAGCTGTCGGGCTGCCCCCTCCCCTCTCCTTACAGGTCTACGGCTCAACCAAGTGTCCCTAAACAAAGTTTCATTTGAGTGAGTTTAAATGATTTGCAAATCGTGTCAGATAATGTGCCTTCTGTGTGTCTGCCCCTCTTACCTAGCAGCGTCCCTTTAAGACCGTCAGTGATGTCTGGCTTTATGCAGCCCGTTTGTTCATCCGCGCTGCTGGTGCACTTAGGGTCGCCTCCCACCGTGTAGGCATTTGCCCGGGAACTGCCTTGTATATATTTCTTGGCGCGTATAAGCATTTATTTTTATGCTGACCACCTGGGAGTAGGATTGCTAGGTCGCTGGGTATGTGTTAATTTTCTTTCACTTTTACTTAACATTGTCAAACTTTTCCCAAACTGATTCTATCGACCTAGACCCCCACAGGCAGTGAGTGGGAGTCCCTGTTGTTCACCTCTTTGTCCACACTTGATACTGTCAGCTTTTATGTTTTTGCTGGGACCCCGTTGTGGATTTAGTGTCTTTTTAGTCCCTTTTAGTCCCTTTTGACTAATGAAGTTGGGTGGCCCTCCCTTTCCCTCTTTCCCTGCCGTTTAGGCTCTGTCTGTCTGTCATGAAATGCCTGTTGTTCCATCCCTCCCTGATGTGTGGCAGTTCTTTATATATTCTGGGTAGGAGCCCTCTGTGGGTTGTGTGCATGGCAGGTATCTTTGCCCACTTGATGTCTCGTGTTTTCACTTTCTTACAAGTGTGTTCTGTTGACCAGAAACTCTTGATTTTGATGTAATACCATCTGTTACTTATTTCCATTTGGGGCTGGTGTTTGTTTTACCCGGTGAAGTTTCCCATTGAAAACTTTGAGCTGCGACATGGTGGTTGTCCCTAAGGACTCGAGTGTGTGTTGAAGGCGGGCCTTGCGGAGGCTGGTGGTGGGTATGTCCTGGCACTGGTGGGCCGGGTGCCGGGAACGGAAGGTCTGCGGGCGATAGTGCACCTGCTTCTCTGGAGGACGTCCAGGGGGTTGGCAGCACCCACCTCATGCCCTGGCAGGCTGCACCCTCAAGCCCGCCTGTTTCTTCTCTGTGTGTTCTGTGCAGCCTGAAGTCCACGGAGTCTCACCCAGAGGCATTGTCAGGACTTTGAAGCAGTCGGCGTGACGCTGCCGATGAGAAGTGGGTCTGACACTTGCCCATCGCCCGGATAGGTTGCCGTGGGTGAACCTTCCTTTCTTCAGATTGGCTCAGAGGCGCTCAGGGCTGGTCTGGTGCTGCATCAGCCTGGAGGGTTTTTACTTTATTTTTTATTTACTTTATTTTACTTATTTTTGAGTTTTAGTATTAAACTAGCTTGGTGCCCCTGCCAGCCCTCCTGCGTGCCACTGAAGGGGAACCTTCTCTCTGTCCCCGTCCCCTCGCCCTGGGCTGCCTCCAGTGGCCACTCATCTTCAGGACCAGCCCTGAGCCTTAGCCGCACGCTCAGGCCCCGGCCCCACCAGGCTGTGTTCTCTGCCCTCGATGCTGCTCCTAGAGGAAGTCCTTCTTGTCCTTGTGCCCCTCACGGCCCAGCCTGGACATCAGCTCTCCGTGGAGCACGTCCCCGTGCCTGGCACCAGGGATAGGCATTCCCTCCCGCATCCCTTTCAGGGTCCCCCTTTGCCTGTGACTCAGGGCGTGTGGTGGGGGGGAGGCTGAGCAGAGAGCCTGCCCCACCCCCAGCTGCAGGTTGAGCTCCCTTCACCCAGGCTGTCTTCAGACCGCGTCATGCAGCCCTGAGAACCTGTCGGTGTTTTGCACCGAAAAGTAGGATCGTTGGATTGTGGGTTCAGCTTTACGGGGCAACGCACCACCGTATCGTCCCAGGCGCTTTCGCTGACTTGTACCCCCGCAGGAAGGGGGCAGGTCCCACTTTCCCCATCCCGGCCGCCCCTTGACGTCGTCTGACTTGAGTTTTGCCCTCTCTTGGGGGTGGAATAGTCACGGATTTAATGTGCGTGTTCGAGCACCAGCGGGGTGGGGCAGCCCTTTCTGTGTTTATTAGGCACCATGTTTCCTCTTCTGTGATGTGTCTTCATGTCTTTTGGCTATTTTTGTTTCTCATTTCTAGGTACTCGGTATATTCTGAATGTCCTACGCAGGGTGGGAAGCACTCTCCCCTGGGTGTCTTCCCCTTCCTTCCAGCGCCACCGCGTGGGCCGGGGCACCTCACCAACACGGCTACTTCCCCCTGACAAGAGGCGGGCGCCCACCCTTCTTTTGAATCTGTCACCTGCAGGTCGCCCTTCACTTCTGGCCATTGGCTGGAATTTAGTTCTGTGCGTGTGCCGGGCTGCACGGGAGGCCTGCAGGTGTGGCACATAGCCACTTACCCAGCTGAAAACTGGAAGAGAATGGATTAGGAGGCCATCAGTGGATCGAAAGACTTGGAAGGGTTTAGCCCCAAGAACGGGCTAAAGAAGATGTATTCGTCTTCACATCAATCATCTCTCAGTACCTTTTTCTGATATGTGTGAATATCTTTCATATTTTACCAACACCTCATTTGAAGGGCTCTCACTAACAGTATTTCAATTTGCCAAACACGCTTTTGTTTTTACTTCAGAAATACATCCGATCATCAAAGAAGCTCTGAAGAGAGGAATATAGGGAATTTGATGATTCTGTAAATACGGAAATGAAATTTATACCGCCTCTGTTTGGTTACTGTTCCAGAGAAAAGTGTTGTTCATTATTTTTTCAAAATGTTGTGGGAGACAGAATCTCAGTCACTTAATGCTGAGATATGCCCCAATGGTCATTTTTGTAAAGTTTACATTCATTTTAAGCTAAACTGTCCACATTAGATGATGTGCTCTTAAACTGGCCCAAGCTGAAGATGCTATGGTTCTTGTCTCTGTCTTTCCTACACCCTTTGGCTGACGGCAGGCAACCTCTGATTCGTGCAGGTGTGGGGTGAGTCCCGAGAACATCATCCTGTACGGCCAGAGCATCGGGACGGTGCCCACGGTGGACCTGGCCTCGCGCTACGAGTGCGCCGCCGTGATTCTGCACTCGCCTCTCATGTCCGGCTTGCGTGTGGCTTTTCCCGACACCCGGAAGACGTACTGCTTTGATGCTTTCCCCAGGTAAGCTCACCCTCCTTGTGACAGGTACTGGGGCGCCCAGGGACCCACATTCAGGTGCACCGTTAACTGCGGGCCACTGATAAATACTGACCGGGTCACCCTGTGCGGCACCGTGGGGGACGTGGAGGTGACGATGGCGCGCACAGCAGCGAGAGACTGTCCCGCCTGCTCCTTGGTAAAGGTCTGCCACATGCTGTGTGAGGAACCCGCCCACATGGACACCCGGGATTAACTGACTCACTGTACACACAAGGTGGAAAGAGAAACACCTGTGTGCCCTGAAGATCTCACCGCCCAGTGCTCATTCGCTCACCCAGATGGGTGTGCGCTGTGGTGTCGGGCTGAGCTGCCGCGGCCTGCGAGGCGGTGATCAGCGGTGATCAGCGGTGCTCAGTGCACCCTAAAAACTGCGAGCAGCCAAGTTTCCAAATCTCACTTACTTTTTCAGTCAGACTGTACAGGTAAGGTGACCTGCTTGCTAGCCAGCACCATGCTTTGGGGACAGGACAAGCGAACAGACACAGGCCCCTGGGTGCCATGCACTCCAGCCTGCTCCCCCATCTTTGCGAGAGGGGCCCCCACCCACTGAGGGGCCTGCACCCCGCCTTGGGGGACTGAGAGCCCACCCTGGGTGCTCCCTGCCAGCTGTCTTAGAGGCAGTATAGCTACCACCTCCCAGCCCTTTCTTGTTCCCACTCACAGAAGGAAGAAAATGGTAACTGCTAAGCACAAACACAACAAACACATTGGTTTCTTGAATGCCTCTATTTGAAAGTTTTAGTTTTTAAAAAAATCTAACTTTAATAAAAACTGTGCCCCCTAAACTTTTCCCATTTGGAGCTAAAGCTGAGAATGTTAACAACAGTACGACTGAGCAGCTCACGGTGCCATTTTGTAGAAAACAGCCTCAGAAGAAGTCATGCACAGTTTTAGGATTTTGATTGATCCATTCATCGCTGTCATTCTGGGGGTGGGGAAAGGGCGTTGTTTGGGTACATAAACATCTCTTGCGCAGAATGTCCCATTTCATGAGAAAAACCTCTTGTTAACACCTTGGGTGCACCTCAGTCGTGTGCAGTCTGTACCAGGTGTCCACGGGATTCAGCTTCATGGGAAAGCTGAGCGAGCTGCGGCCATCTAGCAGCGTGGCTGAGAATGCTAAGTAGGGCTAATGTGCGTCTCAACTGTGGCCTTATTTCTGCTGAATTGGTAATGAGAGGCCAGTTTGTTCAAAGGGAGAGATTTAGCCTGTTTGTGGGAAGCAAATGCTAGGAGTTGCCCTGGCAACAAATGAGTGGGTTTTTTCCTGACTCTTAGATTAGCATATACTTTAAAATCCTGCCATGACGACTAATTGCAGCTTATTAATTAATAGTAAAACAACAGCTGAGCCTCCCTGGGTGTGTCTGATACACCAGGCCTGGGGAGACAGACCAGGACAGCCATAGCAGCTGGGCCCATCGCAGCGGGGTTTCACAGATGAGGAAACCGAGGCGAGAGCCCTAAGCAGCGGGCCTCATTCAGGGGACGCGGGGCGGCGGTCACAGGGGACCCACTCATCCTGTGGATCCCCTAAAGCGTTTGTGCACTAGGTCCAAACCAGTACAGCCACGCCGGTGCTCACACCATCTCACCAAACGTCCACGCTTGCCTTTAGTATTAGAAACAGAAACAAAGGAATCCTGCTCACGAGCTGGCGTGCAGCGGACTGTCCTTCGCCTCCGGGGCGTGTGGGACCCGAGCTGGGCGTAGAGCCTCAGGGGTGCGCTCCGGGCAGCGGGCACCTCCCGACCCTGCAGCGTGGGGCCCGGCCTGGCCTCGCTGCCTGTGAGCAGGTTTGTGACCCAACAAAACTGAACTGTCGCGTTCTCAGGAGAAGTCACTTTAAATCTAAATATTTAAATATAGGGGAAAGTAGGTTTCTGAACAGTTTCTAGTCTGCAAGCTGAGTGCGGCCGCGAGGCCCTGACTTGGCAGCCGCTTTGCCGCCCTCCTGGGTCGTCCTGAAGGGCTTGGCAGCTCCCGGCTGATCAGGCGACAGGACCTTGTTTGTGGGGCTTCAGAGTGTGTGGCCGCCACCTGGGCCCCGTCCTGTCTCCGCGTCCCTGCGCCTGTTCCCGGTGATCGCCCTGAACACCGTGCCCTCCTTGGTTAAACAGAAACCATCTGTCTTCTCCCACTCGGCCTCCTTCGCAGGTGAATGCAGAGCCTCTGGCCATGGCAAACGTTTACTGAATGTCAGCTATTACTTATAACCAAAGTTCCCTACGGAGAGGGACCACTTGTGTCCTTTTGTGACTTTGACTAGAATCAGAAACGGACAGAGACCCACCTCTCCGGGTTTGTTTGTGGGTTAAGTGACCGCCGCCTTGCACTCAAGAAGTGGTCCCCACGCCCAGCCTGACAAGGCTTATGAAGGCCCGTCGGATTCCTCTTCGGAAAATTCTTTCTGAATCTGCTCCACATTCTTTTGAAGAGCCTCAAATATTCACCCTTTGATTTTTGTAAACACTCAGAAATAATTCGGAATCAACTCTAGGCATGATGTTAAGTTTTCCAGCCAAAGAATACAGTTTTTATCAAAAAAAGAGGCATTAGCGTCTGTGAAATGAAGTCGGGAGGATCCTGTTAATCAATTCTGAAGACAGCCCTCAGAGAGGGTTCTGAAAACTGGACTGGCCGCGGATTAAGTGTTCAGCTTTCAAAGGACACATTCATCCAGATGTGTTAAGTTCTAGCTTATTTTTTTTTCACCTTCTCTCAAAAATATGAATATATCAGAAATATTAGCTCGTGGAGTGTTAGTCTGATGGCTTTCAGGAGTTCTGCTTTTAATAAAATACTTCAACAAAACACCATGGCTAAATCAGCATGGTATTCTCAGTTGGACCCTGGAACAGGAAAAGGACATCAGTGAAAAGCTAATGAAACCCAAGTAAAGTCTGGGGCTTAATTAATAGTATCCCGACGTGTACCGACGTGGTTTCCTGGTTTTGACAAACCTGTGTGTTGGCCAGATGGGAAATGACTTAGGGGTGTATGGGAACGCTGTATTATCTTTGCACTTTTCCCGTAAATCCACAATTATTCCAAAATGAAGGGCTTATTATTTTTTTTAATGAATTACTGGAAAAATGAGGGACCCCCCTGCCCAGTGTCACCTTCCTTGCCTGGTACCACGGTTGCCCAGCATGAAGTGGGATGCGTTATCTGTGACGTAAGTAAAGGAGTCCGGTCTCTCCCCTTTCTTTCCGCAGCATTGACAAGATATCCAAAGTCACCTCCCCCGTGTTGGTCATTCACGGCACCGAGGACGAGGTCATCGACTTCTCCCATGGGCTGGCGATGTACGAGCGCTGTCCCCGAGCTGTGGAGCCCCTCTGGGTGGAAGGGGCCGGCCATAATGACATCGAGCTTTACGCACAATACCTAGAAAGACTCAAACAGTTCATCTCCCACGAACTTCCAAATTCTTGAAGAAGACGACTCGGTTTTACCTCATTTACTGTGAACACGAGAGTCCTCTGTTCTGCACATGCTTCACCTGGGTGGCTGTCATGGTGTGGTGCCTGCGAGGGAGCATCAGCCTTCAGGGTGTCCTGATCAAAAGGCTGAGGAAACTGTCCTTTCTATCTAGATGTTGTTCTCCTAATTCACATGTCACCCCGAGCGGTTGTGGTTTCCAGCTTCATTACTTTGCAGGAAGGGGAGTGAGGGCTGAACGTGGGGACAGCTTCCTCGTGTGTGTGAAGGGGGCTCCCCTGCGTCTCTGCCGTCCCCATCATTCATGGTTCATGTATGCAGGACTCAGCCCTCTGTCCGCCGTGTTCTCGGTACTTGATGGGCCCGGCTCTCGGCCACTGGATTCGGCGGCTCCAGCTGTCTGTGAAGGAAGCAGTGACAGTGTGACTGGGAAATCCTCTTGGGGAAAACTCTCTTGTTAATTTTTGTTAACATACAGGTCTTTCCTGCTCTTTCTCCCAAACAAATCAACTGAAGGGTGATTTACTGAAACAATCATGAACAGCTTCATCAACTGGAACCATACAAATATAACTGGAATATTCTTAAACTAAAGGAAACTGGGTTTTTTTTTTTAAGTGTAAATTTAATACTAGTCAACAAGAGTTTTAATATTTTGATCATCTGGATGGTCTAACAAAGAGCCTAGCCAACTTTGGTAAAGCCCTCCTTACAGGCTTTTTTAAAGTACTGTACATATTTGCAATTACGTTGTGCATAGATTTTCGATGGATAGCTTTCTTCTGTCAGGCTACAACAGTGAGCTACAGATCCCTCGTTTGTCATGTAAATGATCGAATACATTTTGTTAATACGTTTTTATTCCTATGTTTTCCTATTAAAACATTTTATAACGTTTCCAAGACAAAAAAATTTTACAAGTTTATGCTTTGAAGATTTATGTAATTAAAATTTCGCTGAACTAATCTTTATAGCTTAGGAGATATTTGGGTTTTGACACTGGAGTTGTGCCCAACAAGCGTCAGAGAGGTAAGATGCTTAAAACTGCTTCAGTGCTCGTGTTGGTTGGGAGCCTGGGTTTTGGGGATTCTTTGGTTTTATTTTAAAACTTGTTTTCAAATTTAAAAGCCTTAAATGTACTGTAAGCCTCAGACCGTTGAATGGCTGGACTGCGGTTGACGGCCAGTTTATGTACTGTTGCCCGGATGTGGTGCAGTAGTTGGTCTTGAAATAAAGGACGCATGGATCAGAGCGGGGGGCTTGTCGTGCAACTTTTTCCCTTCTTCTCGCCATCAAAGGAAATAGGGAATGAGATAACAACACTTTGTTTTGACGTAAGAGGGAACCCATGCAAGCTTGTCTGCCTTCCTCGGGGGGGTATGTGTTTGTTCTGTAAGAGCCTTTAGATTCCTTTTGGAAGGAGCCAGGATGGAGGACTTGTAGCAGTAAAAGTGCAGATGGAATCCAAACAGGCTCCGCAGTGGGTTCTGACTGCAAAACACAGGTGGTGAAGGCGCTCTCGCTGTGACCGGGCCTGGAGGGAGAAGAGTCCTGTTTCCTCGGAACCCCTGAGTCAAGCGCGTTCGGTAGAGTCCCTTCAGCACTTTGATCACTGAGCCGAGAAAGAGCAGCGGAAGCGCTCCGCTCTGAGAATGCCCTCGGAGCCGCAGCGGGAAACTGGGCGCGCCCTGCACACCGCAGGCTCCTTCCTGCCCTGAGATGGGCGCCTGTGAGGGAAGCCTTGGGAGGTGGGGGCCCGCTCCCCCGGGGGTTGTTGCTGAAGCCCACGGTGATCGAGTGCTAGAAGTCCCGGGGACCTAGAAGGGGCAGGCGTGACCAACCTCCTGCCCTTGCGGCTCGGGAGCCGCGCAGCTAGGTTCCCCAAGACCGGATTCCTGGTCCTGAGTGTCTGCCGCTCGCATCTTCTGTAACCACCCCCCACCTTATTTTTCCTCCTGAGTTTTTAGTAAACTTCCTTTCGTCAGCCGGACGCCAGTGATGTTCGTGGGGAACCATAGTCAGGTCATCAGTGACTAAGGCTAAGGTGGTGGAGCTACTTGGGGTGGATTGTTCTGTAACTTGGTGTGGGTGGCGTGTATCCGTTCGAGGCGCTCGTGTCTTCCGACTCCTGAGTGCTTTCCCCGAACCAAGGAGAGGCTCTCGTCCCCCCTTTGCCAGAGTCTGACGCGGGGACAGCCTTCCTCCGAGGGCGGCATGTGTGGTGACTGTGGGAATCCCAGGGGAGACCCCATGCTCAACAGAAACAGATGCAAAACACACTTAGTAATGAGCCTGAAGGCCCTGCGCGCCTCTGTTTCCTGCTCTCAGATGGATTTGGGATGTGAACCGACTCTCCCAGTGGAAAAAAGCTAAGCTAGCGCTACTGAGTGAAACAGAAGAGTGTTCCTAAGCAGATGCTCGCACTGGTATGAAAACCGCCCATGTAGGCCAAATGTCAGGTAACGATGACAGCAAAGCGGAAGAGGTGCCAGTTTTCTGTTGCGAGGAACGTGCTGGACCAGGTTAACCTGCGCGCTGGTTTCCCAGTCCCGTGGTGGTTACAATGCAGCAAACAAAACCTAGAGAGCGCCCGCCATGGTGGGGCCTACGTGGAAACGGCCCTCTTTTAGGGTAAAGTCATATGATCTCAATAGACACAGACAAGAAGTTTGGTAGACATCAATGTCCCATTCGTGAGTAAGAGTCAAACGAAACTTACCAAACTAGAAATAGAGGGAAACTTACAGAGATTATCTCAAGACATACAAGCAAAAAGAAGCTTTACACCGAGCCGCAGTATCATTCCACTTGAGCCTGAGAGCCGGCACAGCTCTCCCTTCTGCTCAGAATTACACAGAAGATTAGCAGGTGCAGTGGGATCAAAAGGAAGAGAAAAGAGAGGGGGGGGGAAGGAGGGAGGAAGGGAGGGAAGGGCGAGTGTGTTGCAGAACCAGACTATTGTGGTTGCGCGACTCACTGAACTTGACAGAAATCATTCATATTTGCACTTAAAAGGGGGTAGATTTGGTGATACACAGATTATAACTTAATGAAGCTTTTTTATTAAAAAACTTAATAAAAAGGATGGGAAATAAATAAAATGGTTACTTTCAGAGTATGATTGTATATCACACCTGAAAGTATCTACAGATTATTTGATGCAATAAGAATTTAGCTAGGTTGCTGCATGTAAAATCAATATGTAAAAATCGATCTCATGTTGATTGATCAGTAAAAATATTTGAAATTCAATGGAAAAGGTATCAGTGACAATAATATTAAATTAGGTACTTGGGAGTAATCTAATGCACCACGTGCAAGACACATATAAGACTTTTGAAAGGCATTAAAGAAAGCCTAAATTAATGAGAGCTATACCATGTTTATGGATAAGAACACTCATTTTTTTTTTAATTGAAGTAGTGTTGATACACAATCTTGTACTGGCTTCAAATGTATGACGCAGTGATTCAACAGGTACCCATATTAGTAAATCCTCACCCCATCTAGTGCTGTCACTATCTGTCAACATAGAAATGTTACAGAATCATTGACTATACTGACATACCATTGACTATATGAGAAAGCTCATTATTTTGAACATATCCTTCTAAAACACATCTGTAGGCTTAATTTGATTCCAGTAAAAACCCACCAGGGTTTTTTGTGGAACCTGACAAGGTGATCCTAAAAATTTGTATGGAGAGCAAAGGGCCAAGAATAGCTAGGGCACCTAAAAATGAGAAAGGTGGAGAGATGTCCTTGACCAGATATAAAGATTTCTAGGTAAGGAATCTCAGAAGACTGCTGGAGCCCAGTCCCTCTGGATTCTAGAGTCTAGAAAGCCTTTCCTGACCCTCAGCTCTGGGCTAAAGGCCCCTTAGTTTTCTTCTTCAGTGTCTTGCACTCCTCTGAACATAGATGTTAATAGTGCTTTAAACCACAAAGGACTACGTTTCTAGATTTGATTTATTGAAAATATAAAACCTTCAAGGTAAAAAAAAAAAAGCCTAATCTAGTGACAGACTGGGGGAACATGATAAAGCACAAGACAGATCATGGAAAAAGACAGTTAATAAATGATGAGCATGCCATACATCAAGGAGCCCAGGACATGAAGAGACTTCAGGAGAGATGATTGTCGGTAATAATCACATATAGATTCAATCAAGTAATCAAATGAATATATCAAATGTGGGTTTAAATAATGAAATGCCATTTTGCTTGACAGAGTTGGTATAAATACTTACTTGACGAGGTTGTTCAGTATTTGAAGAGGTTATTGCCCATAATGATCACTTACAGATGTACTCAAGCAATCTAATGACTCTATCAAATAAACAGATTTAAACAATAAAATGCCATTTTAAAATAGAAGTTAGTATAAATATTTAAAGCGTAATACCCTCCATCTTAAAGGGATGGAGAGATGGGCGCTCAAAAATTATGCTAGTTTTACACACCAAACTGGCGCAAGAGCTCAGGAGAACACTTTGAACCAAAAGCCTGGTGTAGCGATTTGGCTTCTAGGAATTTCTCCTTAGGGATGATTAAGAAAGTGAGATGGGAGATCCTTGGTGCTACGCTGTTAGCAAGAGTGGGATTTGCGAACAAGTTCCTCCTGACAGAGGTTCAGGGACTATCACACCCATACAGTATGTGTGTTACTGTGCAGCCTTCCTAGAGCTATGGACTGCCTGGTGACATGACAAGATTTTCAAGGCACGTTGTTATATGACGAAGCGGGTTACCAGATAGTTCCTGTGCTGGGACCCTTCCACGCCCTGGCCCGCCACACTGACCTGGACGGGGAGCCGACATGCTCCCAAATGTTACAGGTATGCTCTGCGGTTACGCTTTGAGTGCGTTGTCCACACGTCTTTAGACAGAGGAAAGCCCAAACCCATCCTTCAGGGTCCATATGAAGTGGTTGTGAAAGGGTATCGGTGAGATCTTTTGTTAGTATAATTTGTCCTGAAACCCCACTGAATGGCACCGCCTCCCTCCCCAGGAAAAATGCTGCTTTTATTAGAACAAGTCATTCTGGGTGGATCTCATCCCCTTCCTAAGCTTTCTATGATGACAGTCAGGTAACGTCCCATGCCATGCAGTCCAGCTCTGACCCTCACCCCCGAGGCCTCGCCCCTGTCCTGCTGCAGGATTTCCACAGAGCAGGCACCCAAGCTTCCCGAAGGCTGCACAGGGCTGCCCAGCCTGGTGGCTTCCACAGCAGAGGGCTTGGGACCCAGCTCTGGAACAAGGAGCCCTGGCCTGGCCCTGGCCCTGTTCCTTCCCCGCCTGGGGAAAATAGATGTAACATAAAATTTGCCATTTCCCCCGTTTTTGGTGCATGTCTGCAGTGCCATTAAGGACGAATACACCATGTACGGGCATCACCATCGTCTCCAGAGCTCCTCTCTCACCCCACACCCAAACTCGACCCATTAAAAAGTAACCCCGCGGCCTCTCCCTCCAGACCCTGCCAGCCGCCATTCCGCTCTAAGCGTCTCCAAGAATCTGAGCGCTCTAAGCACCTCACCTAACCTAGATCATGCAGTATTAGTCTTTGTGGGGCTAGTTTATTTCACTTAGCATCCTGTCGTCAAGGTTCATTCATGTTGTAACATCCCACTCCTCTTTAAGGCTGAGTAATTTTCTATTGTACGTATATGCTACATTTTGTCTGTCCCTTCAGCCGTTGGTGGACCTTCGAGTGGCCCCACCTTTTGGCTGTAGTGAACAACGCTGCTGTAAATACGGGGGACAAATACCTGGTAGAGACCTGCTCTCAATTCTCTTGGGTCTGTGCCCAGATAGTAGAATTGCTGGGTCATATGGTGATTCTATTTTACTTTTGGAGGCAACACCGCACTTGACATGCAATTCTAAACAGGGGTCTTCAGGTCTGTGGCCCCTTGGAAACTACATGCCATGCTTTGAATGTCTATACCCACGGGCGCTTTTCTGGGGAGAAAGTCCACAGTTTCAGCAGGTTTCCAAAAGTGTCGGTGATTCTGAAAGATTAAGAACACTGATCTACAGGTCCTTTAAAAGCAGTATTTTTGGATTCTGAGAACCATGGGTGCAGATTTTGTGGGATCCAGGGCTTAGATTTGCCCAGCTGAGCTCTGGTTTGTCAGCATGGCCCGGGACCTGGCCTGCAGAGGCATTTACCAGCCAGAAGGGGAGAGACAGTGGGAAGTCCCTGCAGGGGGACAGCAGGCCGGCTCCGAGCTTTTGTGCCACGGGAACCATGTGACCTTGGGCTGTTCCCTTAAGGGCGCTGAGCCTGTTCTGCCTCTCTGACATGGTAGTGATGCCTACTGCACCGCCATGGGGGCATCAGATGAAATTCTGTAGGTAAAAATGCTTTTCTATTGCCCATAATGATCACTTACCGATTCATTCATAGGGAACAGGGACCTGCTCTTTGAATGGATGGCCTGGCCGAGGTCTGGATTTAGAACAAAACAGGAAATACTTTGTGAATTCCACGTTAAGACAGTCTACCCTGTGTGTGCCCCCCGCTACACTGTCAATCATTACTGTGCAGCTGAACGGTTTGCCACTGGCCGCTCCCGGCCTGCTCACACCTGGCCCTGGCTGGCTCCTCTGGGTGTGGTGGAAGCGGGCCCCGGGGCGCCCAGGCGTGCACAGGTGCCATCTCTGCTCCGAATTCTGCACCCCCCAGAGCTCCCTTCTCTGGGCTCCCAGGTGAGGCACAGGTAGCTCCTGAGCCCATCCAGAACTTTCCGAGGTGGGTCCTGGAGTGAGACAGGACCCCTGCGCTGGACAAGAGCCAGGTGGGTAGAGGGCGGGTCTTCTCCACGAGGGGGAAGACCAGCTCAGCAGGCCCGGGCAGCGGTTCGCAGCGCTTAGGAAGGAGCTCAGGAGAGCTGTACGGAAAATGCCCTCAGGACACGCCTTTAATTTTAAAATTTTAAAAATGAACTACTACTGAACCAAAGACCTCAGAAGTCCACCTCCTCCCTGCTGTCCCCGAGCCTCCGCCCCCGCCCCACACCCCGCTCCCCGGCGGCCACGCCCTGGTTGCTGTTTGCTGCGAGCGCGCGTGTGTGAGCTGCGGGTGGGAGGCGTTCACGCTGTCTTCCAGAGGTTTTCTGTTGAAGATATTTTTGTCCGTCTCATGCCATGAGAGAGGTTTCTGCTCCGTAACCATGGCTACGGGTTGGAATTACCTGAGAGGCTTTTTGAAACACCAGTGCCCGGGTCCCATCCTCAGAGATTCTGATTTAACGGGTCCGGGTACAGCCCGAGTGTCTGGGCTTTTTCAATCTCCCCAGGGGTTACGGCCTTGGACTTTGAAGGTCCGTGGTAGGGCCCTGGACTCTGTTTCTAAGGAGCCTCCGTGTAGTGTTGGCCACGACCGCACTGGGGTGCCTCTGAGTCGTGGATCTGTGTGTTCAGGGTCACTACATGGTACCAAGCCATCGGCAAAGGCAGGAGGCCAGCACCGGGGAAAGTTCTAGGCCTCTGTACTTGGCATCCTCCGGCGGGAATTTTTGCCTGTTGTAAACCGTGGGTGTGAAATGGGACATCCCAGCTTACGCCCGAGAAGAAGCGACTTCCCCAGAATGTGAGCTGTTTGCATGTTCTCCGCAGAAAAGTGTCTGCACACGACTCTCAGCCCCTTTCCTGATAGATTTATATCTTTTTTCTTGTTCATGGGATTAATCATATAATCTGGACACTAATTCTTTATTTCATAGGCTGCAGATATATCCTCCCACTTTGTTCCCTGATTTTTTATTCTCTTCATGACATCGTTTGTGGGAGAGAGAGTCTTAATTTTACTTATGGGTTTTTTTTTTGCTTTATTACTTCTTTAATGAGGATACTCAAAATACATTAATTTTTTTCCCTCAAAATCTCGCCTGAGTATCACATTCCATATGCACATCCTGCTTACTGCATCCCTAATCTAGTGAAGCTTCTGTTCTAGCGGCAGTGGGCCAACAGCCGCTCATGCAATAAGCGTGTAAGGCGCTGAGTGGTACCAGGCGGATGAGGGCAAACCACACGGGGAAGTTAGCCTGCCATTCTGCCCCAGACGAAGCCCCGGACCCCCAGCCCCCTAAGGATTGCCAGACATACAAAAAGGCGTTTGCATTCCTAGAAATGATACGAATGGTTTGTTTCGTTCTTAGCTGAGCAACATTTTAGGTTCTCTGTGTGTGCAGGAGAAGGCCCCTAGGCTGCTGACTACCTGGGGCCCCAGCCAGTGGTTACCTGCCTCGCCCGCAGAAGGAACCCAGGGCTGTTAACTGGCTTCCCAGGGCCTTGTTTTTGTGGTGAAAATAAAACCTGTAAGGGAATTTTAACAAATGGTTTTAGATCGAGGGCCAGAAAATGTTTCCTATAAAGGATCGGATAGTAAATATTCTTGCCTTTGTAGGCCACGTGACCTCCACTCTCACCTCTGCCACCGTCGCTCTACAGCAGCGCAGACTGTGTGTAGACGAAGGGGTGCAGCCGCATCCCAGGAGAACCTGATTCATAAAAGCAGGTGGAGGGCCAGATGTGGCCCTGGGACTATAGTTTCCGATCCCTGCCTTACAAATTCTCCTTTTAATAGTAGTTATTGTTTATGTCTCACTGCAAAAATGATAATGCTTATGGGGGAAAAGTTAAAACAGTACAGCGTATGTGTAATGAAAAGGTGGAGGGTCTTGCTGTCCCCTCGTTTCACTAGCCCCCCTCCTTGAGGGGACCCCTTGGCAGACTGGTCTCCAGTTAGGACGGGGCTTCGCCCGCGCTGTCAAGTTCTCAGAGTAATTTAAGGAAAGATGCCTGTAGAGAGTAGATCCATGTTGCCTCACCCTCCGCATAGCCTGATGTCACCTTAAACATGACCTCTGTCCCTTCCAGTGCAGGACTCAGGCGGGTGTTCCCTTAAGAATAAGACCCCTTGGTGCATAGTTAGTGGCCAATAGGAGAAACAAAATATGGTGGCCATTCTTTTGATCAGATCTCATGTATCAAGCCGACTGATGTACAGAATTCATTCATTCAACAAATGTTTATCTAAGACTGCAAACACTCCGCTGGGTTCTTGGGGTGCAGTAGTGGACAGTCAAGGCCTCTCTCCACTTGGAGCTTACATTCCAAGAAGGGAAACAGACAATAGACAGGTGAACAAACAAAAATCCTAATATGAAGGAAGCAAGAACTCACTGAGAAAGCGATTAGGAGAGTCAAGTGTCCAGGCGTCTGAGGGGGTCACGGCCAGCTGGCGCAGCGAGCTGACAGGGTGCCCCTCGGGCTGGGCTCCCACAGCCAGCTGCGTGTCACAGGAGTTCTGTTTGATCTCTCTATGCCTCAGTTTCCTCACCCATAAAATAAGATTCAGTACTTACCTCATAATATATAATGTGAGCATTATGTAAGTCTAGAATGTACTGGGCTCTCAATACTTACTGGTATCATCTGGAGAAATAGAAATTCTATTCTCTACTGAAAGAATTTTCCACACTGACACACTAGTAGAAAGCCCCTTGGAGTGTATGTGTAAATGGCATAATTTATTCAGTAGGTGCTGAATCTATTCAGC
>JAQQAC010017683.1:23308019-23449179 GCA_029783875.1 Phataginus tricuspis | reverse complement strand
CCCCCCCCCCCCCCCGCACCTGCAGGGCGGGCCTGGGGCTCAGGCAGGCCGGCTCCCCAGCACTGCTCTGCTCAGAGCAGGTCCCGTCCCTCCAGCTCTGGCAGCCTGGCTCCTGGCATCGGGACATTGCCCAGGCCTTGTCTTTGGGTCTGCTGCAAGGGCACCCACGTGAGAGGTTTAGATATAACTTGGGTTTGAAGTGCTTTGACCAGACAACAGCTTTTGAAAGCCTGTGTGTTTCTTTCTCCCAGCTGTCCACAGCAGAGCTTAGCCATTAGGCGGCTCTGCTACAGGGACAGCACGGCGAGAAGCTGGTCCTTCTGGCACGCGAAGCATCCAGGCCAGCCTACTGCCAGGCCTGTTTGTAGACACCCCAGTGGGGCAGGAGGGCTGCAGGCCTTCTCTGGGGTCAGGGGTCGTTGTGCAGTCAGCCTGAGGACACTGCCCACCCCCCTTCCTAGACTTGAGTATGTAAATGAATCCCTGGGGTGCTTGGTGAGTTCCCAGTTCTCCTTGGGTGCTTGCACAAGGGTCTGCCTGACTGGCAGCATTTCTAACAAGCTCCCAGGTGCTGCCTCTGGTTCACTGGCCCCATGTGAGCAGCCAGGCCTACATCACTGCTGACTTTCTGGTATTCTAACTAATTTCACTCTTTTTGGTGTAATTTAAGTCAGTTTCTAATGTCCGAGTAGATGGGGTCCATCTGGTCTGCATCCTCCTAATGACCTTATAACGTCCCTTCAAATTCTTGGAGATAATTATTGTCGCTCTGAGTCTTGTCAGGAGACTAAATATTTTGAGCGCCTTTGAGTTCCCCCCTTTCCCTGTCATAATAAATTCTCCAAAGCTCTCTGGACCAAGTTACTTTTAAGTGCAAGACCATTGTGCAAATGGCAATTTATCTCTGCCTGGCAAAGGCATTTGAATGTAATTTTGGTGGTATTAGGAGATCATTTGGGGAATTTCATCTCACTCTGGTTCCAGACACTGAGAATGCATGTTTACATTTAAACAACTTTACTTGACTCTAAAGATCACAGCTTTTTTTGAACATGAAGAGGACACATAAAGCTTGTGGTCTTCCCCAAGCCCCTCCCGCGGCCCTCCTACTCCATGGGGATGAGCTGGTCATCACAGATGCATTCCGGCAGCCCGAGGTGCAGGTGCACACTTGCCTTCTGTCACCCACTGCCACATCCAGAAGCAGAAAAGAGCTCGAGTGCAATGTTTTGATCACCACCTATGAGGCAGGCCCTGTGTTAGCCGCTGGGAGGGCAAGTGGTCCCTCCCCTCCAGGGTCACAGTACAGTGGGGGAGTCAGGGTTTGTCATGCAGGAAGACAGGGGCTAGGACCCAGGCCAGAAGGAGTGGTGGGCAGGAGGGTGGGGTGGGGGGGAGGCAGGGCCTGGGAAGCTCTCCCGAGAAGCGGGCATGAGGTGTGTCTGCGAGGATTAGCAGGGGTTTGCAGGAGTTTTCTGGTGAGCAGAGGTGGGACGTGGGGAGGAGTTCAGAAGGCATTCCACCCAGAGAGAAGGCCTCCTGTGGCGTGCAGGTGCTGGATGCTCAGTACCTGCCTCAGGTGCACAGGCTCCCTTACCTGCCCAGACCTCGGGCTGCACCTGACAGAAAAGGTCTTTCTGAGCAGCTGTAGGTCTCTGGGGCCTTATTCCCTTAGGCCAGTGGTTTAAAATAACTTTAACTATAAAATGGTTTTTTTTCCAACAAAATTTTACTAATCCAGTTTATGGATTAGTATGCGTTAATCCCCAAATTCCGTATGGGTTCCAAGGAGCAGTTTGAAAACCTCTGCTCAGGCTCATGTCGTTTGGCTCTTGGCACTCGTGTTGACAGTGGTGTTTTTATGGTGTAGTGGTTTGCCTTGCGACGTCTTCTTAATATTTTGGATGTTTTGCTGGGTTTTGTCTTAATAATTATCAATGAAACAAAACCAGAATTATACCGTGTGTGACGATCTAACAAATCTGCGGCCTGTGGGCCCCTGATGGGGAAGGACGCGTGACAGGTGCTTGTTCGGAAAACTCAAGTTGCAGCTGATCCCTTGAGGAGGTACACAGAGCTGTGAGCATCTGCAGAAAATGGGCTTTTTCTTTTTGATTTTGTCCATCTAAGCTTCCAAGATTTTTTCAGATTTGATAAAAGCTGGCAAGAAAAAAAAGAAAAAGCTTATTTCCGGGATGTAAGACTTGGCTGATGCTGTCTCTGGTCTTAACATCCCTTCATGAAGGGAAACTGAATGCAGGATGGTTCGAAAAGCCAGAAGTGTACAGACAGAAAGCCTCTCTGGCCAGGGTGAGGCGGAACCTTCTAGTTTAAGCTGTGGCTCCTGTGTGTTTCTTACAAAGCTCTCCTAGGAGGGAATTATGCTCCGAGTGGGACACCAAAGAGAGCACCAGCCTCACTGAATGGGTGGCCCTAGACCTTAGAAAGGTGTCTGAGCACTTTGGGGCCCAGAGGCAGCTCTAGGAGCAATCGTGACTGACGGAGGTGAGGTGGGCAGGCACGCTCCGTGGAGAATGTAGAGAAAGACCACCTCTGCCTGTGGAATGTGAGGAGCCCCAGAGGAGGATGGGGCGGACCAGGTTTTCTCCAATGCAGGTACCTGCAGCCACCTGAGGCCACCCTGCCTGTCACCCCTCCTGAACTGGGCAATGGGCAGTGTCAGAGGGGGCTGGGAGCAGGTTTGTAACCAGCAGCCTCGCTCTCTGGGGAAGTCTGGGGGCCTTTGCACCAGCCCACATCAGCATAGAGACTGGAGTACCCTGAACTTAACTCCCAGAGCATGGCGAGCCAGCTGCCCCCCTCCCTCTTCCTAGGGCTGGGCTTGGGCTGGCTCCTGGGTCACCCCGACCAGAGACACTGTCTCCCTAGGTCCCAGGGATCTGTCTGCTTGGGCGCAGTGCCCCCCCCGCACTCACCATGCCACATGCTCCCGAGGGGACAGTGGGGTCTGCAGGTGGGCAAGGGGGGCGTGGATGCCCCAGGGCACAAAGCTGGCACAGGAGGGCACCTCAGGTGCCAGTCTGGCTCCTAGACCAATACACCACTCACCTGCCTTCTTTCCAGGCTCCTGGCCTTGCTGTGTGGTGCGGGTGGTTACTCCCAGCGTGGTCCCCTCAAGCCCCCTCGAGTCACTGAGTTTCCAGGGCCTCCCAGGCTGAGAGGGGGTGTGTAAAGCCATTCCCCTTCCTGTAAAGAACAACAGGAATGAATCTCGAGAGGAGTGAGTTGCAGAGCAGATTTGGGCAAACCACTAAAAAACTTGTTTTTTTAAATGAACTGCTGGTTTATGACAAGCCTAGTTCAAAGCTGACTGTGTTGCAGGCACTGAGCAGTTCACTCATATGCTAATCTTCCAAAGGTTTGGGCTCAGGAAAACCTCAAACATTAGTGGCTAAGTACTTTTCCTTTCCTTTCAAAACTGTGTTTATTTCTGGAGGAATTTAATCCATATGTTTCAGATCCATTTCCATGTTACTCAGCAGAAGCTTGTTTTCCACCGACATAGCTGAGCCGTGAGTGTGCCTCGCAGCTTTCCCCGGCCCTCCCGCAGCTGTCCCCCGGCTCTGCCCGGCTGGGCTCCCGCTGAGCTCCGGCTGCCCGTGGCTGAGCTACTCTGCAGCCTTTTGAGACCCAGTGAATGCAGGCACCAGAGGCAAAGGGAACAGTGACAACGCTGGCCCTGTCTTCATTTAAAATTTTTGATATTTGGCCCACTGTGGATTTTTCCCATGAATTTCAAAATTCAAAATATTGCATTACAATATGACTTCTATTAATGACTCTTCAACTCGCTTTCTCGCTTCACCCTCATCCCGACCCTGCAAACAACCCCTCCAAGGCTTGTTCTGGGTGGGATGAGCTGGTTCCCTGACAGCTGATGCCTGCTCTCTCTTGCCCTTTCTGACGCAGAGCCCAGGGCCAGCAGAGGCAAGGCAGACACGCTTTGGGGGGTCAAGTGCGCCTCTGGCTCTTAACCTACTGTTGGTTTGAGCTGGGGTGCAGGAGGCACAGGGAAAGTGGAGAGGGGAGGAGGAGGCCCCTTCAGACTTCCGTGCGCCCTGAAGCCAGTCTTGTCCCTTCTCCCTTGCTTCCCTTCCTTCTGGGGAGGGAAGGAATTGTCGTGTTCCATAGCAGAATGTTTTGCAAATTCTGCTGGGCCGGTGTGTCACTATGTCTGTAAGTTCTTAAGAAGGCGCTGAGTTCATCAGATTTCTCAATCTGTTCCTGGTAGCGAAAGAGAAAGCACTTGTAGGGTTTTGGCTTTGGAACTTCCATATGCAAGATTTTCGTCTCATTCAAAATGACTGCAAAAATTAAAAGGTGCAGGAATGTCAGTGGTGTTTGCCTGGTCCACGGCCTTGAAGAGGCTCAGCGAGTCCTCTGACTGCATAACTGTGGGCTGTGTGTGTACGTGAGCTTTCTAGGTGGCTGAGAAAGAGCTTAAATCTGCTTTAGATGTTAAAATCACTGGGTAATGTTGTTACAAATGGTCGCATATAACCATATCCTGGGATTTTCTGAGAAGGACCACATAGTGAAGTTCATTTTTACTTCCAACATCTCCCTGTACAGTTACTGTAAATAAGAAGCTATTTTTAACATACAGAAGACGAGGCTCTGATTGAATCTCGCTTAATAAGCATAAACTTGAGCTTCCGCTCTGCTGAGATGTTTGCGGACATCACCTCTCCAAGGTCGGGGGGGGGGGGAAGGCGGAAGAGTCACAGTTCAAATGGGTGTGTGTTGGGTTCACACAGGGCCCTTTTGGGGACTGTTCTGGAAAATGTGGTGCAAGGTGCCGCCGGTTCCCTTAGTCAGAGCACAGGGCCAGCTCCCATTTTAGCCACCTCTTAGTACAAGACAGTCATTTCTTCCTTCAGGACAGCACCCCCTGGGCTCATATGCAGAGACTCTTCCGTGTTCCATTTTATTCCCAAGGACCAGTAGGTCCGGTATTTATTGAAAATACAAATGCATGAGTCCTGCATCTGAGCTGCAGTCCCCCAAGCAGGGACATGGACCTCGGGGAATAAATTCGGTGCTGAGTCTTGTGTGTTCTGCTCTGGGAATGGAATGAAGTCCGGTCCTGCCAGTCACCTTCTCAGAGGTCTGTACTCTGGGGGCCCAGTGGTTATTCCCATCGTGGTCATTAATATCCAGGGCCCATGGAGCACTTATGAAGCTCAGGCACTGCAGTCATTTGATCCTCCCGGCAGCTGAGCAAGGTATCTGATGGAGGAGACGGCGAGGCCCACCTAAGGTCGCTCAGCTGGGGTCCTGGGGTTGGAACTGGGACCCAGGTCTGTGTGACAGAAGCCCATGTTCTAGATAATGATGGATGGGGCTTGATTCTTGAAGTTTGAGAAAGCATGTTTATGGGGTGTTTTAATTCATTGTAAAGCAGTTTGGGGGTAGCTGCAAAGCTCAAATGTGCTCCTGGTTGATTCACTGATTCTTTCTGGACAGCTGGGGCTCAGAAGGACCCAACTACACCTCCCTGTGATGGAGAAGCTTGCAGGCTCGCTGGGGAGCCAGGCAGACATTCAGCTACCCACTGTCCGTGCTTAAGGAGGGTGTAAACATATGGGACTGTTGCTGTGAGGATTAATGATAACTCACTCGCTCTGTTGGGAAGGAGACAAGGTGTCGTGGAGGGAGCGATGTTGGACTCTTTCTTAAAGGAGAGTGTAGTTTTTCGGTCAGAGAAGGCAGGGTTGGGAAGGAAGGAATAGCTGAAACTTAGTTATATGAGAATCCAGAATGCAGGTGTTTGGGAGGAGGTCTAGGAGTTCCTGTGTTTGGAGATGAGATCATAAAGGCAGGGGTAGGTGGTGATGGGCCTTAACAGCTGAGTCCAGGAACCTGGCCGTTTGCCTAAGTGACTCTGCCCGGGTGGGTGTGATCAGTAGGTGGGCATTAGGCCATTGCTCGTGTTGGGGGCAGCTTGGGTCAGGCTTGTGTCCTGGGTCCTAAGGGTGGGGGGCTTGGCAAGAGGTCCGTCCCAGAGCGCCACCCCCACTCACGGGAGGTGCTGCCAGTGCCCTGCAGAGCGGTCTTGCCCACCGTGGATACTGGTGCCAGGGCAGCAGGGCCCCGAGGGCAGGAGGGAGGACATTAAACTGGAAATGTTTCGGGGACTGGGGCCCAAGTCACTGCCAAGGTGAGGCCTGGTCCCTGCAGGCAGAGCTCTGAGCCTTTGAGGAAATCTCCTGAGGCACTAAGTCCCAGCTCTTATCTAACAAAAATCCCCTGGATGATGCACCCCTGATTCCTCAGCCAATCTCAGCATGCGGTCAGGAGGGCAGATGTCTGCATCCTGTGGCCTTTGGGCTAATTTCTGTAAGCACCTTCAAAGTCCTTCACAGACCCTTGGGAAATCCCTGACTGACCCACAGCAGACAAGGTGGGAGGACGGTGGGATGAGGGGACGGTTTTTATGGGACGCTCACCCGTGGAAAGGAGAGATGGTCGCCAGGAAGGATGCTGGTCCGGTTCACATTCTGGAAAAGCTTACCTACGTGGAACAGGTGTTCTGAATGCTGTGCCATCTGCAGAGGTCAGCGTGACCTTCATCTCCTCCCTGCTCTGTATTTGGAATTAGAATGAAATCCTGTCATTTTGGTGAATTAAATTGATCCAGATACTCTCTTAGTACCACTCCACACCCAGAACAGTGCTTAGTCCGGAGCAAATCTAAGGGGGCCCATCAAGCGGGCGGAGGAGGGGGAGGCCACGGAGGTCCCGCCATTGAGAAGGAGCGTGAGTGGAGGTTCAGATCAGCACCGTCTCCAAGACGGTTCTAACCGGATGACCGCAGAGAGCACAGAGAAATGTACTTCAGGGGGGCTCCCTTAGGTTTCATCGACTGCAAAATAAACTGCCTTCCAGTTCCTTCCCTTACTGGGCTCTTGAGCTGATGTCTTCCTGGGTTTACGGGAGAGCAGAGCTGGCCCGATGAACTTACAGGGCCATGGGTTTGGAGCCCCTCAGACCCAGTGCTGTGTGACTTTGGCCAAGTTACCTCACCTTTCTGTGCCTTAGTGGTTTCTCTAGCCCCTAAAATGGGGCTATTGTACAGTTTTCTGAGAACAGCCCACAGCTAATCGAAGTGCAGTGACACTTCCTAGAGTTGTGCCCTGGTGCACACTCGCTGTACAAAGTGGCACATCTTTCTGCCAACATGTCCAGCTGAATGAGCAGACATTTTAAATAGAGAAGGCGATTTTGTGGTTTGTGGGGGTGCTTTCAAACTTTAGATCTTTGGCAGGAGCCAGCCCTGCAGCCACCGTCTGGATGGCCCAGGCATGCGCTCCAGAGGGGCCTGCAGAGCGAGAGACCTTGGCGTGGCGTCTGCGGGCTCCGTGCTCTGCAGACCAAGGACCAGGCCCTCTCTGCTCGCCACTGCGTCCCCAGGACGGAGCTGACGCCTGACACACACCCATGAGTGAGTGAATGCTCTTCCAGAAGGACAGTTAGCCGCTCAGGGACTTTTCCTGCCTCTGCTATAAACCACGTGTCTCTAAGGGCTTTACATGTATTCACGTGCTCGGACCTCACAGCAGGCCTGTCGTGGGAGTGCTGTTCTGTTTCATCTCCCCTTTGTGGAAGAGAAACTGAGGCACTGTGTCACTTTCCAAGATCACACAGTCAGCGGAGGGCAGACGGGGCTTCTGGTCCAAGTGGCCTCACTCCGGAGCCCGGAGCCCCATGCTATACCTCAGGGCCGTTGGGAGGAAGCAGAACAGAGACGAATTGGAACGTTTTCTCACTTCAGATGAAAATGCAGTTACAAAGTTTAAAAAGACTTCGTAGAGTCTCTTGTCCTGGCTCGGCATGCTCCCGTTTTTGAGGGCTATGCGGGCTCTGAGAGGTCAGTGTGAGGGTGGGGTCAGAGGGCATGAACTCCTGGCCCAGCGTGCAGCATGGCCGTGTAACCCGGTGAGTCAATCTGCTTTCATGGAGGACTGCCTTTCCCCTTCCACTCTCCACACTTTGGAGCCACTGGGAGGCATAGAATTGGTTTGGGGCATGTAAGGCTGACATTGGAAGAGTTCTGTTAACCCGTGGTCAGGACGTCCACCCCATGGTCAGCAGCCTGTTGTGAGGCTCCCTCTGCAGACGCTCATCTCTGACCCAAGGCAGGGGCGGCTGCTGGGCTTGTGGGGTGGGACTGGGGCTCTCAGGGCTGGCTTCCCGAGGTGGGATTGATCACTCCCAAGATCTGAACAGGTTTTTGATCATTATGGTTTTGAAAACTAAGCTAAGGCGAGCGCTTCCTAAAGTGCATCTCTCGGGAGGACCGCCTCCCGGGCTGTTAGTAGGTATTCTGGGGGCGTAAGTCTGGGACAAGCCGGGCTCGGCAAAGCTAACTGGCTTTCGTTCTCAGGGGCCCCCTGCCTCTGTGAGCCGGGGGCCTCCTGACTCTCCGGGGGCTCAGCCGAAGCAGTGCCCCGGTCCCTCGCCCAGTGCACCCCGCCCTGCTACCCAGGGGCCTCGGGGGCCGCGGGCTGTGGGGCTGCGGGAGGTTCCGGGCCAGCGCGGGAATAAAGCTGCTGCTGAGGGTGGGCGGGCATCTCCGTCCTTCTAATGGTTCCAATCACAGTGTGGCTAGCACTGTGTCACTTTGAATTTGAGTAGAATGTTGTTGTCACATTATCTTTATTACGTGTATCATTTTGTTTTGGGGCCCGAGTGTTGCCAAGTGTGTTACTGGCTTGGGGGGTTGAGCAGTGACACCACCTGGGGTCAAAGACCCTTCAGCATTTTATCTGGTCTTCTCCGGGACTGTTCGCCTCGGGTGGTCTGCCAGCCTGGCTTCTCTTTTTTCTCTGCTAACTTGGACTCAGTCACTCATCGGCTGTCCACTCGCCACACTGCAGAGGCTGAGCCGGGCCCGGGCGGCAGCAGCTTGCAGACGGGCCAGGTTCTGCCTCTGTGCACTGAGTTGGAGCCCGGCCGGCCAGTAGGCAGATAGGGACGGGAGCCCCTGGGGTATTCTCATTTTCCTAGCAGTCCTATTAAAACAAGTAAAGAGAAACAGGTGAAATGAGTTTGATAACATACTTTACTTATCCCAATACATCCACAATACTGTCATTTCAACAGGTGACCAATAAAAAGGTGCTGAGGCAGTTTGCGCCCTTTTTTCCAGACCGAGTCTGTGCGTGTGTTACCTTTCCAGTGTGTCTCCGCTGCCACTAGCCTTGTTTCAGGGCCCGACAGTCTCAGGAAGCTGCTGTACGGACAGTGCAGGTGTACCTGTGTACGTGACCTCACACTGTGGTCACTGGTATGAACCACTGTTAAGGAGAGAAAATAGTCAGGGGGCCTGGGGCAGGCGGGTGAGGGCTGTGGGAACAGGAGGCGTGGGGGAAGGAAGCCTTTTTGGGGAAGCGACATTTAGGCAGAGCCCAGAGGGCGCCGGGTAGGTGTCAGACCAAGCGTGGGGCAGGCGTGTCTCAGGCAGCGGGAATGCACAGGGGCCCTGGGGTGGGGGCAGAGAGGCCGCCCAGCTGGGGCAGGGAAAGGAGGAGAGGCTCAAGGTAGGGCTGGAGCAGAAGGAGGGGCGAGGGAGGAAGAAGGGAGATCATGGAGCATCTTTCAAACCACGTTCAAGACCGTGAGCTTCATCCTGAAAGCAACAGGGTCATTAGACGGCTTTTAGCAGGAGAGTTACATTGTCTGGTATTTGTTTTTAAAAAGGATTCCTCTGGCTGCAGGCCGAGGCCTTCCTGTGGTGGGGCGGGAGCAGAGGGCGAGGCCACGGTTGGCAGCGCAGGAGGGGGCTCCGGCGCCAGGCTGGGACGGCGATGGTGCGCGGGGGGAGCTGGCGGACAGGCAGGGACGTGGATGGACCCCACCGGGGCCAAGGGGTCCTGCTGGACATAGCTGGGTGGTGGCTTGAACAGAGGGTGAGGCAGAGGGGTGTGTGCAGGGCGACTCCCAGGTGTGCGGGCCGAGCCCCTCCCTGGGCGGTGCCGGAAGGCTGGGGCCGCACACTCAGGACAGCCGGGGCGCGACAGAGCGGGAGGCCTTGCCTCTTTTCTACAGGGGTTATTCATTGCTTCTAAAAATGGATCACTTGTGAATGTCATGGAGCGTCTGGTGATCGTCTCTAACGGAGGATAAGGTACAAAGGATAAGGTCTCCATTTTGTGGCTACTGTTGCGGTCGTACGGAGCTCGTACCAAAAAGTATTTCCTTCAAGAGATGCCTTTTTCCACAACACTTCTAAAACAACATTTAGACAGAACCGCAAGGATTTTAAGCAGAGATTTGGGTTGGCTTCTCTGCCGATCTCACTCAGAACTGCAGAGTGCTTGGCAAATAGGTAGGACTGCCGTGAAAGCCAGTGCCACCGGTGTGTGTCCTCAGGGGTCCATTTGTCGTCCAGGACGACCCTGACTGAGAACCAGAGGCCAAGCTGTACTCAGAGGAGACTGCCAGGCAGCGGATGAGCAGACAGAGGTGTTCTGGGCAAAATGCTACCACAGGACTTGGGGGCATGAGCCGTGTCCCGCTTGTGTGATAAGCCATCCACGCGTTTATCAGTCTGGCCTGTTTACTGAAAAAGATTCTGGGGCTTGAAGGCCTGAGTCCGTGCCAGGCGGATCGATGAAACCATGGGGCGCTGCATTTGCTTAGCAGCTTGTTCAGCAGACACATTGATCAGCCGCTCTGCGCCGGACGTGGGGCTTACAGACCTGGTAATTCATGGTCTTACCTCGCACTTCAAGGTGGGGGGCGGTCGTGTGAATGACTGCGAGTAATAAAATATTCTACGCCCTCCCCCAACACATACACAAGGCACAGAGGGGGCAGAAAAGTGAGAGCACCCCGTTATTCCTGGGGACCCGATGCTTGATATGAGCCCTACAAAGCCTTGAGGCTGTTAGAGGAAGGGGAGATAGCTCAGGGCCCACGTGGTCAAGGGGGCCTTGTGTTACTTGTTTATCCATTTGTATGTATGACATACAATATGTATGTAGATAATTATACTTATATATGTAAGTATATGTCATATTATATGCTATTATGTAAGTAACATAACAATGTAACCATATTCCTTTATCACTTGGAAAGTTAAAAAAAATACCGCAATTCCACCATGTAACACAGTCACTGTAAGAATTTTGGTGAATACTTTTCTAGTGATTTATTTATATATTGCGGTGTATATTTTTACATAGTACTGACATAATTTTATCTCACCCATAAACAAGTTAAAAGTTCTTGCCTCAGTTTTCAAAATCATAATTTTAATCCTATACGAGGACCGTCAAGTTCATTTCTAATTTTTACTGTTAAAAAAAATTTTGCATCTTTGCATGTATGTTTTTCCTGAATTTTAAGTGATTTCTTTAGGAAAGATTCCTGAAGCTGGAATTAAGTGGGTCAAGGTATGTGGATGCTTTTGTGATTTTCCATACAGCCTCTAAAGATTTATTCAAATTAACGCTCCACAAACTGCATATCACAACACTTTTCACCTGTGTTAAAATTTGAAAAAGCATTTTAATAGGTGAAAAATCACAGCTGATTATTTATGTTTGTATTTCTTTGATTACTAGTGAAGTCGAAGACGATCCCATGTGTGCAACTAGCTCCTTCTTTTCTTTTAGGAAATGTCTGTTCCTGCCTTCTGGCTGCTTATGGGGTGTGCATCCCTTCCTGGCCAGCACACTGGTCTCTGTACATGTTTGTACAGTTCTCTCTCCGTCTTCCTTTCTGCTTATTTGATAAAATATGGGAAACGTTTTCATGTAGTCCAACCTGGTGAGCATTCACTTGTCGACCTTTTCTGTCAATATGCAGTACCTGAGTCTGGCATGCGGCCCTTTCCTCTATCTGCTGATTTGGGCAGCTGGGGAAGCTCTGGTGATCAGGCTACCCGAGCGGACAGTGACAGGGGTGCGATAAGGCCGGCATGGCAGGAACTCAGCCAGACATTTGAGCTGACGGTCTGGGCGCACAGCAAAGGCTGCCTCTTGGCGGCCCAGGCCTGGCTGCGTCCCCACGGCTCCGCTGGTGTTTAGCCAGGCAGGGATCGGTCTCGAGGCACCTGGGCTGTGGGCCACCGTGCGAGGGCTGCATCTGGGCCGTCCTGCTGTACCGTGCCAGGCGGGGAGAGGAGCTAGGTGTTTCTCCCTGGGAGGGGCGGGGGTCAGCTGCACTCTCTCAAGAGCCAAGGCCTGCCAGAGACCACCCGCTGGGGCTCCACACATGGTCCGGGCTAGGGAAGGCCTGTTCCAGAGGGTGGCACGGTTCTGAGAGCCATGGCCGTTTCCCCGGGAAATGGCAGTTTATGCAAAGTGTTATTCACCGACAGCATGAGGACATTTGCTCAGAGCCTGTGTGCGTGGGGTGGCTGAGAGCACACGGCACCCTCCGGATTCCTGGGAGGCCCTTACTATTACAGACCATGCAAGTCGTGTGAGAGGCACGGTCGTCAACCCGTTTTCCCTCTGCCTGGGGATGTGGAGGGAGGAGTGCCCCTGTCTTATTTATTTATGGAGACTCCAAGGCCTATCACAGGATCTGACAGTCAATGCCCACCTGCTACACTTATGAAATGAATGAGTAAATGTATAATTAATCATTGAATGTGGCCGGCTTCTCCATGTCCCCACAGGCAGGACAGTCACCACTGGCTGTAGGAACTCTTTTTAAGCTGCTCGTATTTCTCTTTGATAAAGTCCTGGGAAAGCCTTGGCTGTCCTATCATCTTACTTTAGGGCTTCTTCCTAATTCCAGGCTTTGTTTTGTCATAGAATAGTGGTGCATGTGTTATAGCCGTGCAAGCCCTGTTTTCAAAAACCTTACCTTATATCAGAGTTAGAGGAGAAAGTCATTCTAAAATGATTAGCAAGGTAATCGACTTTTCTACTGTTTCTTGTCATATTTCAAATATTTCGGTCTTTGGTGGAGGGACAGAAACACTAAATTTTCCCCTCTTTTAACTTTCCAAAACCCTGTTAAAATGTGAAGCTGTTGGCCTAGAGGTTTGGGGCCAGTGGGGAACCGGCCCAGCCTGGTGCACAGGCCCGACCATGGCTGGGTGGCTCTGGCCTCTGCAGCCTCTTGTCCGGCTGCTCCCCATTCGTTTGGGGCCCTGGCAACATCCAGAACTTGTCACGGCCCTGCTAATGCAATGCTGCCGCGAATACTGCTTTCTCTGCCCAGACACACTGCAAACTACTGCTCCTCCAGGCCTGGCCCAGGCGCCCCTTCTCTGTGCAGAGTTCCCCAACTCCTTCCCAGTGTGTCAGTAAACTGGGGCTGTGTAACAAAGCACCCCCAAGCCAGCGGCGTAAAGCAGTAACTGGGTATTATTGTTCTGTGGTCAGCCAGCCGGCTCAGCTGGTCGGGACAGGCTTGGCTGGTTGGGCTCGCTCTGGTGCCTGCATTCGGTCGGCCGAGCAGCTGGGGGCCGGCTGGTCCAACATGTCCATGCCCACATTTGCCTGCCTTTCTACTGAGGGCACAGGGTGGCTGGACCACGTATCTCCCATCACCCAGCAGACTAGCCTGGGTGTGTTCTCGAGGTGACTGAGAGGGGAGGGAGGCCGAGGGAACACAGGCGTGGATCTCAGAACTCGGAGGCACACCATCGCTGCTGCTTCATTCCCGTGGCCGCAGCAAGGCCAGTTCGTGTTCAAGGAGAGGCGCCCTCGTGTCTGTCCTTCGATGGGAAAAGCTGCCAAGCCATATTGCAAAGGACATGGATGGGCGGAGGAGGGAGGGGCGAGGGGAGTGGGGCCACGTTTGTGACCAGCCCACCACACCCACCTTTGATAGACTTGCTGACTCATGGTCGTGGACATACTTCCATGGGGGTGCATTGTGTTGTTTATTTAGCTGAGTCCTGATTCTGCAGACACTTCCTGATCTTGCCTAAATCTCAGCGGTGCCCGAGTCACCAGTTAATTTCCTCGGGGGGTGTCAGACGTCCGTCCTCTGAGTGCCGGGACAGGCAGCACCTGAGGGTGGAAGTGCCCTGGAGGGAGGACCATGTGGTGGGAGGGTGCCAGGCACAGAGGTCTCGGCTGTGTGTCCTGAGGGCTGACCTACACCATCAGCGGCTGCAAGGCAGGTTCCAGAGCCCGAGGAAGCCCTGTCCTCTTTCCTGCTCCATCCGGGCATGGGCGGGCAGGTCCCAGCCGGGGTCCAGCCCTCACCCGCCATGTCAGCAGCGCAGCCCCCAGAGGACCTGGTCCGGGCCCTGCCCACGCACCGGATGTTGACAGGGGCACGGCTCCAGCACCCGCTCTAATAGCTGGGCTAGTCGCTTCTCACATAATGACCGTGGGGCGTGGGCTGGCAGAGCCCTGACATCACCTTCCTGCCATTCTGGGTCAGTCCCTGCTGCTTTGCTCTGCATCTTTGAACAACTGACATGAACCTACCAGACGGGTGCGAGCCCTGGAAGGGCTCTGGCACGTTCACAGCCCACCTTGCGAAGTGGTCAGGAGAGCAGTGGCTTTGAAGGCAGATGTCCTGGGTTCGAGATCCTGCCCCTGGCTGCTGTGTGAACGTGAACTTGCAGCTGAGCTCCTCCAGGCCTGAGTTTCCTGACTGCACAGCAGCACAGCAGCCCCTGATTCTGTGAGGGAATGGGGAGGCTGACCTGCGGTTTTCTGTCAGAGCCGCTGTGCAGAGGGGCTGGGACCAGGGGGACTAAAAACTGACCCCTCCCCGCCCGCCGCCATGCTGCTCACCAGCGTGGAGCACGGGCTGGACTGTGTCTGCTTGGAGGAAGCGTCACCTTTCTCCTGGCACAAAGGCATGGCCAGCTCGCCCCCTGTACTTCTTGGGGCCACATCAGCCCTGGGGAGGTGCCTCCTAGATGCCCACATGGCGCCCCTAAGCTGCCCAGTCCTGCCTCTGGACCAGGCTCGCTGTCCTTAGAATAATTTTGGCTGTGGGTTCGTCACTGTTTTAGCAGATCTTTAAATTCTAAATATGTAAGTGGTAAGAGAGGGCCGTTCCGGGCCACAAATTGGGATGTGAGCACTCAGGTTTCCTTGATTTCCCCTTGCAGAGCACCTTGTAAGGACTTGTATCTTCCCAGTCATGAAGTGGGGTTGAGTTTCTCCCTCCTTCCATGGAAGGCCAGCATCCTGGTCATCCCTTAGCTCCACATGGTCCGGAGGAGCAGGGAGGAGGAGTGTGATTCACCGGGTGTGGGCCTGTCATGCAGAGTGGCTTCTGAGTGCCGCTGCTGTTTCCCAGAGCCCCGCGTGAGAGGGTCAGTGCTGAGCTCAGACACCGGTCCCCCTGCCCAGGGCAGCGATGGGCTCACTGCAGCAGATGGTCAAGGTGAGCCGGCTTACACCTGCACGGGTGAGCCCGGGGTGGACAGTGCACCCTGGGGCCTGGGGGCGACTGGATTCTGTCTGCCCACAGTGAGGAGGTCGCTGGGCAACATTCCTCCCTGGAATGAGCGTGCATGGGTCACTGTGCCCAGCTATCGGATGACAGGGCTGGGGCACCGTCCCTCTTGGACGTGCGTGCAGAGCATTCAGCTCATTTTGACCCAGATTTTTAGGCATTGGAATCGCAAGTGCCAAACAATGAAGATTTTAGAATTTACATTAAAGGAACAAAATCAAAAACAAAAAGAATCTTACAAGAAGCAAAATACTGTAGTGGAAAGATCCCGGACGGGGCAGCAGGCCAGGCCCCCCACCCTCCTGGGCTCTGGGAGCACGTCCGCGCTCACCACCTCACCCGGCCCCCCAGCCGCTCTGGGCACTGGGCTCTGCACGAGCCAGGCTGGGCAGGTGGGACAGAAGAGGCCTCACGAAGTGGAGCCGCGGGTCCCGTGCGTGGTGCTCGGCCTCCACTCTGCTCCCGACTCCTTTTCTGTCGTGGGGAAGTGACTGTCCCGGGCCTCGAAGGCCCCTCTGGAGACAATCGGCTGGGCTCTGTGGGCTCTTCCCAGCTGGGAAGCCCTCTGCCCTCTGGTGTGTGTCCCCCTGGGGACAGCTGCCTTTTCGGTGCCCTGTCTGCAGACGAAGGTGCTGTGGACGGGAGACTCTTTTCCTGGAGCTGTGACTGTCATCAGGTGGAGAGGGTTCTGGGACAGGTGGCAGGAGCCCTAAGCCTTCTTTCCAGCTTGAACACCAAGTGGCTGTGTGACCGCAGGTTGACTCTGCGCCTCAGTTTCCCCACCTGTGAAATAAGAAGGTGGGGCTGCGTTGTTTCTGGGCCGCTTCCAGCCCTCCACCCATTGCTTCAGACTCCCGGGGGCGGATCCCTCCATAGGCCTGCACGCGCTGGAACCGTGTGTCTTCCCTAATGGGCGACTGGGGTTCCTCACATCAGGCAAATGGTGTCAAAACTTCTGGGGAAGACTTTAATGTCAGAGCAAAGGTATCTTCCTTTTGTGATAAAAACCAGGATCTTCCATTTGGTTGCTAGACAGTGTTCTGATCATTACACCTAAACCAGGTGACAAGCGAACAGACCAGGAAGGATAGGGTTTTAACGTTGCTTCTGTTGCTGTTGGCAAGGTTTTAGCTCATCTCTGCTGTGGTAGGTAGCGTGGGTCTGAGTTTCTGGGGAAACGGTGCAGGCTGGTGGGGGGCACGCCCCAGGGCTGAGCGGGGAGCCGTTGGGCTGCTGCGGAGTGTATGGTTTCCCTCTGTGTGTTTAGCGTGCATGAGGACCCTGGTTTCTGTGTCAACACCAATCCTCCCCCAGCTCCCACACCCCCTGAGAGCCAGAGGGGCAGACTAATGCCTAAACAGCCAAAGAGGGAGCTTGTGAGCATATGGGATTGGCAGCCGCTTGGAGACCCTATCAACCGGGAGAAATGGGCCTGCCTCGTGACCAGCAAACCTGCAGAGGACTGTCTGCATCTGCGAGGCACGTCCAGAGCGAGAGGAGTAACAGACGATGATTATGGGGTTTGACAATCCCGCCCCTTCCTGCCCAGTCCAGGACAATATTTACAAAGCAGATATGCAAGCAAGCAGACCTTCTTCTCATGCTTAAGCGGCCTTGGGAGCCAGGCTAGGGGTTTACGGAGCCCGTTTGCCAGCCAGCTGTGCGCCTTCCCTCCACGGTCACCACGCAGTTCGTGCAGCCAGGACAGTGCGGCCCGTGAATGAGGTATGGAGCCCTTTTAAGGGGAAACATTCTCTAGGAGGCCCAGTGCTGGTATAAGTTCCCTTTATCTTATTTAAATATGTATAAACATAAAACCAGGTATAAATCCCTTCAGCTTAAAGTTCTTAGACAGCTATAAATCTAAAACAAATTTACAAGTGATATGCAAACAGAGCTGTAATACGGATGGAGTTCACACTGTCAGCAGCGACTCGGTAGAGCACACCGGAATTGCCCATGTCGGGCCCGCCGGGGAAAAGCTTTGTCTCTGTGCTCCGGCTTCCACTTGCTCTTGTCTTGATTTGATTGTGCATAAAGGATCATTGCTTGTCAGAGTCCTCATGTATCATTTTTTCCCACTTTTAACACTGAACTTATTTTGAGCCGCTCCCCCATTATGTTATTAAGCTGGGTGCTGTCAAAGGAAAGCTCCCAATATTGGACACTGAAAATAATTTCCATGCCGGTGCGTGACCAAGGGAGGGCTGCATAATGCCTCTGCTTGCAGCCAGAATATCCCACAGGACCCTTTCCGGGGAGAGAGGCATGTCCATTCCGCACGAGCCACGTGATGACATGGTTCCCCGGCCGCTGACTCTGACTACTGAGGAAGCTTTTCCAGGGCACCTGGACATCTGGCCTTGGGCTCCCCAATGCGCACATGGCATGAAATTCTGGGTGGCTCTTCATTACAAGGCGCTCACCCAGGTGACCCAGAATGACTTCTCTTATAGGCTATGTCTGTAGGGATCTATGGATGTCTATATAGCCCCAAGTTTGAAAAAAAATTTTCTGGAGGGAAGCCCCCAGTGAGTGCTCACAGAGTAAATGTGGGATGTGGGATGGGCCGAGAGGACAGTTTCTTCCAGGAACCAGGAAAGAGCCACTGGGCCTGCATTTACCCATTTGATCCTTTACTCTCCACATATTTACGGAACCCCGTCCTTCTCGTACCCAGCATGGAGGCCGGGGGAAGGCCAGTGGCAAGATTAAGTGTAATCGCTCCCTCAGCTGCTTGCCAGAGTTTGAGGAGCCCTTGCAACTGCTTTTTAAACTAGATTATAAGCTTATAATTTATTCCCAGAAGAGAATGAGTATCTAGGCTTGGCGTCACACCAGCGCCTTCACAGTCACACTGTCTCATCGCTTTTACTTTCCACGTTTCTTTTCAAATGACCTCTGACCATTTCCAGGCATCAAGTCCTAAAAAGGATACAAATTTGCCACCTTTAAGAATAGTCTCAAGAATGTTCTGTAGTCTGGAAAGGCCGCTCCCTCAAGAGTGACATTAGGAATGTCCTCAGTCCCTCGGAGGGCGCGTGGGATGACCGGATAGCCATCTGGATGCCGAAGTTCTGGCGTGTTTGTTTAAAATAGAGGACCCCAGTTTGCAACACGGAAGGGAATTGCTGATCAATGCCGAGCGGCCGACAGAAACACAAAGCTCTGAGTTTCCATGAGAGTTAGATGATAGGCAGGGCTTGCTCAGCACAGGTTAGAGAAAAAGTAGGACTTGATGGGGTACATAGATAGGTTGCAGGAATGGAGAAGCAGGCCTTCAAGGTTGGAGGAGGAGTGTGGACAAAGGTCTGCATGTATGTAACATGTATGTGTGGAGGGCAGGGTGTGTGTAAGGAAGGAGACGGGTTTGTGTCTGGACGGGTATATTGGATCCAGACTGTGGGTCTGGGTACCAGGACAAGAGCATGCATCGTACTGTAACAAGCAGGAGCTGTTGGCCAACTGTGTGGGGGCCACCGGGACGTCACAGCTGCAGGCTTTGCGCAGACTTTGAGCCTGTCGGTGGTTATGAAGTTCCTGCCCCCAGCACAGCGGCCTTCACTTAACACACTGTCTCCAAGTTTCTGTCAGTGTCTGGCTGTTGCGTTGACATTCGTGGAGATGCATTTGTAGCAGAGATGGCCTCACCTCTGGGTGGTTGGCATGTCCCTGAGGTTGTGTGTGTGTGTTGCACACAAGAGGACTCCGGAGAGGGCTGTGTGGGTGCAGTCCCAGGACAGGGCCCATCCTGCCGACACTGGGCCAGTATGTTTGTATTTTAGTGCCCGTTTTCATAGCCAGTGGTCATTTCCATGAGAATCTTAAGAGGCAGGTGTTGGATATCTTTGCTGACAGCATGACCTCGCTCAAACACCATGCAAATGTTTCTAAGAGAATATCGTAGTCATTTGCATGAGAAAAAGGGTAGCTTGGAGGCAGAGCTCTGGAATGTATCTGGGGGGATAGGCTCAGTCAGCAGCATCATGTTCTGCTCCCCTCCACCGATGCGCACACTCGCTCTGAACAAAGGCTGACCACGTGGGCTTCATACCCTCCCTTTGTGACTGGCAGGTGGGCAGTGCAAGTGGACAGGTTCCCTCTCCTCTCCCTGAGCCCCGGAGGGTTTCCAGTGCGACTACAGTAGCAATTCTTCATTTGCCGACCTGCCCCAGTCCCGCCCCCCGTAAGGGAAAACCCGCCATCTCTAGCCTACCTGCAAACATGGTGTAAAACATCCTGTTGCGAGACGCCGGTTCGTCATCTCCATCACCCACGGACGTCATACTGCCAGCAAGCCCCTTGGTCTCGCCATAGTGTGGGGTCTGCTTTTGTAAAATGGGTATCGTGGTGCTGACTGGCCAACTCCGGGGCTGCGGAGCAGACCGGATGGGCTGGGGATGGGACAGAGCCGGTCACCTTGCCTGCTCTCGGGGCCTCCCTGCTCTGCAGCCCTGCGCCAGGAGTGGGGCTCAGACAATGCCCTTCCCTGAACCAGGCCCAAGGAACTCAGGGACATGCGAGGCTTTGTGATGTGGACCCCGTGTCGGGGGCTTACTTCCGGTTCTTGCTCTGCCTCCGTCTAGTCGTGTAACGGGGGAAGCCATTTAACTACTATACCTCGAATTCTGTGGCCATGAAGAAGGCCAGGAGTGCCCTCCAGAGAGCTTTTCTCTGAGGACGAGATGGGCTGACATGGAAGATGCACAGCTCCGTGCCTGGAATCAAGGGGAGACTCATGGAACCTTCCTTCCTTCTCCTTCGCACTTGGTTATAAGATCAGAGTTAGAATAAATATTCTCTAAGTAAAGAGACTGAGTCTGTGCCTTTAAAAAAATAAAATAAAAGGCCATGTTTTCCTAGTGGGATATTACTTGGAAACCCCATGAAATACAGTGTTGTCCAGCTAGGAGGGAAACAACCCGATCGCTTCTGCTCTGGGAGCTCCAGGAGTTAAAGGCAAAATGATAGAATGTCAGAATTACCTCTTTATTTCTATTTTTAATCTTTGCCATACAGCTCAGGGGATGGTGAGATGCTTTTTCCAGCATAGAAACTTTCCTTGGCTGGGGAAAGGCAAGAATAAATACTTTTCCTGGGATGAGTCCATCACCGGTGCCCTCTTTCCAGCGTTCTTCCAGATTGAAACTGACGCTTTAACATCCAGCTGAGCTGAGAGGCTGTGACTCTGACCCTCCGTGAGGCTGTTCACGGTGAAAAGTCAGTGTGGTTCTTCAAGGGTGCGATGGCTGCCTGCGGTTTTGGTAGTGTGTATAGGTAACCCTGATACTCCTGCAAACCCAGGTAAACCTGGTTCTGCTCCAAAGAGAGGGTAGCGACCCTCCGGCCCCGTCTCAGCGGCCCCTCTCACCTCCTTACCTGTTCTCCGGGAGGGGGCGGCTCTGGCAGCACAGAGCGGCCCGAGGGAGGAGGAAAGGCTGTTTGTATTTTCCTCCCACCCTGCCTGCCTCCTGCTCCAGGCCTCCCTGCTCCCGAGCTGTTTCTGCTGCACCCGGGCCCCCCCACCCGAGGCCCCCCAGAGGAGCCATGCCTCCCTGCCCCGTGCACACTGCTGCAATTCTGGGAAGCCTCCCCAGTCACCCCAGATCTCAGAATTCCCTTTCCTGGAATCCCTGAAAGCCTCCATTGACACCGACTCTGGCCTCTTCCATGCTCTCACGAGCTGGCGGCCAGATCTGAAGTGTCCTCGTTGTTTATGTGAAGGACCTCAGGATAGGGCCTGAGAGAGAAGACGGGCTGAGACGGCCAGGAGGGTACTGGGTCCCGTAGCCCCATAGCTCCGACCGCAACAGGCACGGCCGGGTGACCAGGCAGCAGCTCGGGGGACCTGCCGCCCGCAGGGTGCTGGCAGAGGGACTACAAGCGGGGTGGAGACAGCCTCACGCTCACCATGAGCTCACCGGACAGGTAGTATTTATATGCCTGAAGAGAGTAAGGAGAAATGTATGATTATATTTTTATGTTTGTTTTATATATTCTGCCTACTTCCAGAAAAGAACTGGATGACAGTAAAGGGTTTACAATAAGGCTATTTATGTAGAGATATAAATTGAAAGCCATGTAAAGGAGGAAGGAGCTAAAATTACAGTGCATTAGCTAATATAATTATTATGACTATATATAGCTTAGATGTGGGGATGTGGAAGGCCACAGGGCAGGCGGCCCTGGAACGTGTGGTGTCTGTCATTGGAAAGAGAGGAAGTGGAGAGAAAGTGGTTTAAATAAGTGGATATTGCTTTCAGGAGAATAGGATTTCCATGAACAATGTGAGAGCAGAGGCAGAGCCCCAGGGCTGGGCGTGGCTGGGCGTGACGGTCTGGGGCACCTGTAGAGGTGCTGGGGTCTTTCCTTTAGGAGCCCCTGCTGGTAAATTCTGGCTTTGTTCTTGAGTGGTTGTGTTTGGGTAGCTTGGAAATCGTTCTGGTGTTTCTGGGTCAGTTTTCAGATAGCAGTTCATCTCTCGGTGAAGCTGTGACTTGCTCGCACGCCCCCAGCCCACTTCTTGTGGAACCCCTCTGATCAGAGGGGCGGCAGCATGGTGACCAGGCTTAGACTCTCCTGCGTGACATGGGTCGCCTTTGCGCATGTGGCATTGGCCAGGTCGTGTCCCGTGGCTGTGCCTGACTTCAGGGGCACAGGAAGCGCACACCTGGACCCAGAGAGGCCCCTCAGAGTTCTGGGTGGCTGGTTTTCCTTCTGGCAAAGCGTGTGTGCTTGGAAGCGCTGTCCTTCGCCCCCAGACAAACACCAGTGTTTGCGCCCCTGGCCATCAGCCAGCTGTGCCGAGTCCTGCTCTCTGAGCTGCAGCGGCTTCTACCTGGTGCCAGAACTGCTCACCTCCGTCAGCAGGTGAGCCGGGCATGCAGCTCACTGGCCAGTGGGGGCGGCGAGGGGGTGTCCGCGTGCCAGTTTCCACAGCTGCAGGCTTCCGGACTGAGTGCGGGGAGGAGGGCTGGGAAGGACAAGCAGTGTCTGCGGTGGACAGGAGGTGGGGCGTGGAGGCACGGCCCAGCCTTTGTCATCCCTGATCCTGTATCCCTCAGAGGGCTTCCCGAAGGGCTTTCCTGTAGAGATCCGCCAGAGGATGGCTTCCCAAGGCCTCTGCTCCCAGCGTGCATCCCAGGGCCGGGCGTGGTGTGTGGGGGTCAGTGTGTCTGCGGGGTCGCAGTGTGAAGTTCCTTTCTCAGATGGCCCAGCCCTGCAGGCGTCTTCATCCTCTCTGGCTACACCAGGCACACATCTTTCTGGAGACCCAGAGAGAAAGCCATTTTCTGAGTTTCCACAAAGACTATTAAACAACTCACCCCGTTCTTTCCCAAAATACCCACTCGTATTTTTAAAAATGGAGGGTTATATAATCCTGAAACCAGCCTCACCCGTCTCCTCTCTCCCGTAGATGTCTCTGTGTGGTTGGGGTCTCGGGAAGCCCTGGAGAGTCACGGGGTCTGACATCTGCAGCCTCACAGGCCAGGAAGTCGGTTCCACTCACAGCAGGGCTGGGTCCCAGCTGCAGGGACAGTCACCCCCAGGGACGGGCCCAGCTCTCTGGCTGCTCATATGGACTTTACTCGGGAGGCCCCTGGCCTGGTTCGGAAGTTACTTTCCACCTGGGATGCTTACCACCCCCTTTATGTCTCGGTCAGGACAGATTGCTGGTGTGGGAGTGCTCGGGACAAGAACCCGGGGTGGTGATCACTTGGGCTAGACTTCTGCCCGCCTATTTCATTGCTTAAGGGGAAGGGACCTTCTTTCCACGGAGAAGGAGGAGGGAGTGGAGGCGCCTGTGGAGGGCTTGCACTAGCCTGTGAGGGCTGCTCGTGGGCATCGTCCCGTTATCCTCGTGGCAACCCTTGGGACGCAGGTCTTGGTAGCCGTTCTGTGGTTGAGGAACCTGAGGCCCAGTCAAGCTGAATGGCCTGGCCACTTGGAAGCATTAGTTCAGGGCTGCATTCAAAGGCCGGGCTGAGAGCTGAGCTGAGGTGACCGTGGTGGTCCTCAGCCTTTCCCTGGCTCATCACAACCCCTCCTTCTTGTCTCAAGTCAGAGCTCCTGCTCTGGACCTTTCCAGAATACCACGGAGCTGTGCAAGAACACGCCTCCTTCTGTGTGTGTGTGTGTGTGTGTGTGTCTTTCCCCTCACTGACTTTCCGTATTGAATCTGGACCTCTCCCAGCCGGTGGTATTCCACCGTACTGCTGCCCAGACTGGCCGGAGGAGAGTGGGCGGCCTGCTCCTTATAAATACTGTGAGTCACATGTCTTCCCCACAGCCAGAAATGCTCCCATGGGGCCCAGGTCCTTTTCCTGTGACCTGCATAGATTTCCTGAGGACTGGTCCGATAGTGCCTGCCTTGTGTTCACAAGCCTCAGGCTGTCCTGGGGTCTTCTCAGGAACCTGGCTTTCAGCGGGTCAAGGTTTTTCCCTTAGCCCACCTGAACCACAGTTCCGGCCCCCAGGTCCTGGGAGTGGTGGTGCGTCTCAGCAGCCTGGGGCCAGGAAGGCTGGCCAGGCCACTCACCAGCTATGTGACCCTGCAGTTCCCGAGCCTTGGTTTTCTCACCTGTGAAAGGTGGCGGTGATGATTACTGAAGGCACAGCCAGGTAGCTGGGCGAGTCCCTTACCTTCGGCAAACTCAGTTTTCTCACCTCTAGAATGGAGATGCCAATAATACTTCAGCCATTGGGCTATTGGGCACTGTAAATAAATTAAAACATGGGAACACTTAGGACAGTTTTTGGAATATAAGTGCTCAGTAAATGTTGGATATTATGATTTTACTGTTATTAATATTTAGCTTACAAGGTTGCAGTGAGGTTCAAATAACCTAATAACATGAAAGTGTCTGTTGTGGAGCTTGGAACATAATAGGTGCTTCAGAATGGTTAAGATGTGACCTTCGTCCTGAGGATGTGACACCTTCGGGAAGCCTGCCGTTGGAAAGGAACTGTTCAGCTCCTGGAGTTCCGTTCAGCCAGCGTTTGCTGGGTGGGAGCCGACTGCACCCCCGGCTCCGGGCTGGTTGCTCAGGGTATAGCGATGAGCCTCACCCGCCTGGGGCCCTCGGAGCACACATCTCATGGGGAAATAGCCGCTGACCGTATGAGGTGGGGCGGCGATGGCTTTGGGCGGAGGGGCAGGGGGCATGGAGGCCTTTATTCTTCACTGGCTTGTATTCAGGAAGGTTGATTTCTGTTTTATTCCCAGTGATTTCATCTACTGGGGCTGTGAGTGACCAGCATGGTGAGCAGAGGCCACGTGGTAAACAGTCATGCTAAGGAGCAATGGCGAGCCGTGGAAACAGTTTGAGTAGGAGAAAGGATGAACACACTTGCATTTTAGAGGCAACTCTGCAGCCACGTGGGGCGGGTGGAAGAAGGTGGACGTGGGGGGGGAGGACCCGCTTAGGGGCTTTTTCCATCAACCAGGTGAAAATAAACAGGCAGCCAAAATAAGGGGGCAGATTGAAGAGGTCTCTGAGAGATAAAGTAGACAGGTTTCACCCAGGAAGACAGGCTGACCTGGCTGGCAGTTAATCAAGGTGTGGATGGGGCAGTGTGAGAAAGGGAGGGTGGGATCTTCTGGGGGAAGCAGGGCGCTCACATGCCCCTGGGCGCCCATGGTCTCTATGCAGTGCCCGCCACGGGCTCTCCTTGGCGAGCCCATGGGTCATGGAACAGAGTGGGTGTCGAGAGGTGCTGAAGAGCTAGCTCTAGGTGCAGCCCTGGGTGGCAGTGCCCAAAGGGGACTCCACGGGGCGTCCTGGGTGGGCCTTTGTGCCTCACCTTGGATTAGAAGGGGTGCAAGTCTGGAGCTCGGCGAAGCTCTCAAGCTTTCTGGAGGCCGCCGTGCTGGGAGGCCCCGAGGAGGGTGACACGGCCAGTGTACTCTTCTCCTGGGCCCTTGTAGCCTGAGACTCTGGTCCAGTGACTGGATGGTGTTTCCTCCTCGTTGAGAATGAATGGAAGTGCGCCTGTGTGTCCACATCTTACCCGTCTCTAATACTTGGTGGATCCGATAGTTCCTCCCGGGGAAGAGTTCAGCTGGCTTTGACAGACACTCCCAGGCAGGGCTGAGAATTTGACCCACCTTGCACACAGCTACCTGGCCCCAAGGAGGCCCTTGATTGCGTGCGCCCTTTGGCCCCAGCAGAGCCAGGCTCCCTGAAGGCCCCCAAGTGTGGTTCCTGGCTGAAGGCCTGTGTGCCTCCCTGCTGCCCACCTCTTGGGGCCACCACCTCCCAGATCTTGCAGGAAGTGAGGGTGATTGAGGTCTGCCGTGACCTCACGGTGTGTTGATGGTGTTCTCATGTGTGCAATGACAGCTCCATCCCTTTCCAAGCCAAACCCGGCCCATGCCCGGCATCAGGTGTCTGAAACGGGAGCCAGGTTTCCCGAGGCGTGGGCACTACTTGCTTCCCTCTAAGCTCCCGCCGACTGGTTCCTGCGGTCCCGCTGTTTGCACAGGCCCCTGTCTCCTGACCTGGTTCCCCACAGGAAGGACAGGAGAGCCTGGGCACCACCTCAGCGAGACAGCTCCGATCTGAGGTCGGCAGTGTCAGCACCACGTTCTAGAGCAGCCACTTGCCCGGTGATGGTGGACATCGTAGGGCTCGGCTTCCGTAGGGAAGTGCAGCTGCTCTGGTTCTACTTACCCATCTCTGTTGTTCGTGGCCTAAAAAGAGGACATGGCCAGTTTGAGAGCACCCCTCCCCCAGCATCATGCCACTTGGTGTCTGTGCCGTGACTGACTTCCATCTGCCACCACGCAGGGCACCTGGCTCACACAGATGGTCAGGGACGAGGGCCAGGTTGGGACATCGTCAGACCGAGGGGAGCGTGGCGCTGGGTTCACAGGGCCAGAGCCCAGGCTCGGTCGAGCTGCCGACCGGGAGTCCAAGAACATCGCTCTGCTTTGGCCTCAGCTCTTGTGCATGTTAACACTGCAGCTGCGGACCAGGAGCCTCCCCGCGCTGACGGGAGAGCCCAGGCTTCCAGGCCAGGAGCTGGGGAAGGCCGTCTGTTTGAGTTCCTTGTTGAAGCAGGAGCCCGCCCGTGTTTACCCCCTGGGGAGCACCGGCCTGTGTGGTTTCCAGAAGTTTGTATGTGTTAATTCCCGCTGAGTTAAGTGCAAGCCGTTGTATGGATGGCAGCCAGCTGCAGACACACCTGGGCTCCCTGAGCTGGCCAGCAGCAAAGCACCTGTCTGTGTGAGGGCGGGTGGGGGCCCAGCTGGGCTTGCCGGGGCCGGGCCTGTTCAGGGTCCCACCGGCCACCACCCTGGCCTTCTGCTGTGGCCCCTGCAGGACTTCTCAGCTTCGGGCCGACCCCGAGACTCCCTGGAGGTTATTCAGTGCACTCTCCTCTCTCGTGGTCCTCACATAACCACCCACCCATCACCTTGGGTCTCCTGTTTTGGAGACTTGGGGGGCACTGTGTCCCACCACAGCTTCTCTGATAGGCCCCATGCCTGAGTGAGTCTTAGCAGGTTTCATCACTGAGAGGGGGATGATAAGATCTGAAACCAATATGATATTGTGTATCAACTGTATTCCAATAAGTAAGTAATACATAAGTAATCCACACAAACAAGTCAGTTCAATGAGCTGTGTGTTTGGACTCAGGTCAGGGTGAGGGAGCCCCTGGAAGGCGGGTGATAGATACAAGACATGGGCCGTGTGTGCACCCAGCAGGCCAGGTGTGGACGTCTCACCTCCACCTGGGAGGTGCCCCGATCTCGCAGATGGGGAACCACCTGCTGGTGAGAGGCAGGGCTGAGATTTAACCCGCCTCCAGTGTAGCATGGCACAGAAGGGGGCTGGCCGATCACCGTGGGCCTGGCACGTCCACCACAGCCACCACGGCCTCCTGCTGGGACCCTCGGTTCCTCCTCTTGGCCTGGTTTCTCATGCTCACCACTCAAGGGGGGACCGTGAGGGCGCTGCAGGCCTCAGGGAGGGCTGTGTTTGGTGAGTGATGCCTGCCAGGCGCTGCAAGAGGCCGGCACGATGCCTTTGGCCGCCTCCACCCCAGGGCCCCGGGCTGCCTGCCCGGCTCCCCCTCCTGCTGGCGCTCTTCCACCTGCTCCCGCTCACCTGCTCGTGGCCTCTGGGGCAGGTGGCCTTTTCTTGTTTGGGCTTCAGATTCTTATCTTTAGGCTTCTAGTTGGAACTGCCACCAGGTGGTCACCTCTGTCTGCGTCCCAGCTGGGGTCCTGCAGGCTCCGTCACGAGGCCTGTGCTCGCCCCACCGTCCCTCCTGAGACCGGGTGGGCATCTCCCAGCGCCGTCCACGCAGACCAGAGCCCCTCCCCGCCGTGCTTAGAGCTGGCTCTGACCCCAGCCGCCACACCAGGACCCTTCTGTTTTTGTTGGGGGTGGGGGAGGTGGGTGCGCCGGCCTCCCCTGACCCTCTCTGACGTCAACAGCCTGGCCCAGCTGTCCTTCTCTTAGCCTGTCTCCTCGTGCTGATTTATACTCATGAAGGGTCTGAAAGACCCATAACGGACAGACTCATCTTCCCTCTTAGATTCTTCTGACCTCTGAGCCGCGTGGGGTGGGGGTACTTACGCTTTGGCTTCCTGGGTGGCCATCTGGGGCAGGTCCATCCTGCCCACCCTCCTCCGGCTCAGAAGGGGCCTCCCTGGCCCACGGAAGAAGCAGGCTCGTCCTCCCTAGGCCCAGCTTGCAGCTACTCGGGTTGGGACAGACGATGTTCTGGAGCGTTCTCCAGGCAGCTGTTACCAGAGAGCTCTGATCCCCGTTTGACTCTGTGTGTATCCCCCTCAGCCAGAGAGGGAGGAAGGGAGAGGAACAGGCCAACTACCCTCAGGGTTTACCCGACGGGCCATCGCAACAGACCCGCGACACAGGTCTGAGCGGCCGAGGTGCCCCGTTTGCACGTGAGCAGCGTGAGGGTCTCCCGTGTGCCGCCGGCGGCTTCGGCTCTTCTCAGAGCAAACCCCTGGCAGCATTTCCTTCCCTTTGCAGCGGAGGAAACTGAGGTTCAGGGAGGCTGGATGTGTCTAGGGAAATACCTAGACTAGAACTAAAATGCGGACCCCACGTGTCCGAGGCCCGAGCCCTTTCCCCACGTTCAGCGAGGCAGGCATGATCTCTTGTTCTTGGAAATGTTAATAGAGCTTCCAGGACGGGACTGTGCGGGGAGGCCTCTGTCTGACCTGCTGCTCAAACCACCCCAAGTGCCACGTCAGCCGAGCCACAGCGTAAGTGGCCGGGGCTCAGACAGGGCAGCAGGGCCGTCACGCCTTCTCACTAGCATCCGAGAAGAGAACTGAGCGAGAGAGCCCAAGTGCCCATCAGCCACTCCCCATGGAGCCGAGCTCCGGGCCGCACGTGGCCAGACACGTGGGGTGTCCCTCGGCTCGGACGCAGGGGCGGGGCATGTGGTGACCCCTTGGGCTTTAAGAAGTCTCTGGTCACCCAGGAAGCCATGCCTCTGCTCCCGACCTGACCGACCGCTGCAGGCTGCCTGAGGCAACCTTCCTGTTAGCGTCCAGGCCGCTGAAACAGCGATGATGAAAGAGAAGATGGCTGCACTCGGCCTCCCTTCCCCCTTCTCGGGTAGGCGGGGCTCCCCTTTCAGACCGTCCTGCCCGCGCCTGCTTACATCCCCCCTTGGGAGCTGCACCGTCTGCCCGTCTTTCCTTTTCCAGCAGGACCCGCCAATCACCTTCATTCGTCTGGGGTTGGCCCAGCACCTTCTGTGAGCTCAGGCCGCCTTCGGCATGGCAGGGGGTTAAAAAAGGTATGACCCTGCCTTCGGTGGCCTTGTATTTTGTGTACTAGTGCATTTTCTCCAGATGCCACAAACTCTGTGTTCTTCCCCAAATTCATCTGCTGAGTCTCGGCTGGGCCCGTCTGTTGGTCCTCTGCATGTCACTCTGCTTCCATCCCCCCCGCAGCCTTCTGGTGGGGCCTGCAGGCCTCGCCCGAGCAGAGGGCCGCTTCACGGCGACAGGAGCACATCCCCGGCCACAAGGCTGTGAGTGGAGCTGCTCTGTGAATGGGCGAGTCTGGCGGAGAACAGCAGCCTGACGTCGGGGGTCTGACGCAGAGCCGTCTGCCTGCGCGCCCTGCATCCCGAGACACCTGCCCTTGCCGGTAGCCCTCTTTCCTCTGAACATCTGTCAAGTGGCACCAATATTTTTCCTCCTTCTGGACCACCTGCCCACGCATGGTGCACTTTAGACCAGTTGTTCTCAAAGTGTGTTCTGTGGAACCGTAGGCTTCTCAGGAGCTTTCAGGAGATGGTTGAAAGGCTGGCCCACACCCCACTTCCACCAGAGCATCCCTGCGCGTCCCTCTAAGTACTGGAATCGGGTGGAGAGGTCGTCAGGAGGGGCCTTGCTGCTTCTGCTCACAAACTGAGCTGGAAACCCAGAGCTGCGTCCACATGAAACGCTCCTGTTTTCTCCCCAGGCTGATGTGGCTGGAAGGCTGCTGTGCAGAGCATGCTGCCAAGGCAGGTGCACCAACAGGCTGACCCAAACCTCTGAGTAGTGGGGTTTCATAGGGCATGTGGGAAGGCTGCAGACAGTCCTTCCCTTATGGGATTCCCCCCGATTCTGCTGTGTGTGGCTATCACCAATCTCCAGGCTGTTATCTTTATGGAGAGCTGCCTGGAGTCGGTGCGTCCTGGCCCAGTGCTGCAGAAGGGAGAGGACTGTGTGTGTGTGCGTGTGTGTGTGTCCCCTTCCCTGGGTGACCAGGCTCCAGAGGTCCTTGCCACTCCTGACTCGGTTTTATCCAGGTTTTGGGGCAGCCTGTGCAGAAGACTCCTGTGTTGCAGTCCTGCAGGCCAGGCCTCCTGGCATGGGCTGGCAGCTGGTCACTTTTATACCTATGCAGAAACATGCTTTGTTCAACATTCCTATTTGCCATTCACTCAACGTTTTGTAATCCAGCTTCTTTCGCATTCATCTGTTGGCACGAATCACAATTCATCTTTCCACAGCAGTTCTGGGACCAGGGTGGAGCTCAGCCTGTGACACCAGCCGGCCCTCCGGTGCTCAGGCCTTCTGTCCAGCAGGGCTGGACCAGGCCCAGGAGGGGCGGGAACCGGGGCCAGGATGCCCCGAGGCTCCTTCCGCTTCCAGGACTGTGGTTTCCCTGACCTCCCCGTTCTGCCCATGGTTGAGGTCCGTCCTGGGGGCCCAGAAGGGCGGCATGGGCAGGGCAGGGGTGCCGTGAGTTGCCGTAGGGATGGACGACTTTAGTTCCATCAGGAGATGCCTTCCATTTGGTTTATTCCATCTTGGGAGCTCTTTGGAAGTCTGTGTTAACTGGAAAACATCTTTCTATTTGGCTTCATTATCTAATCGGGACCCCATGGTCTGAGAAATGTTCCTAGAGGTCAAGATGTGGCGGATCTAGGATGCTGGTCCAAGCTGAGAACCACGCCTGGTTTTCTGGAGTCGTGTCTCGGTGTGGAAACTGCCAGGCAGTGGCGGCGTGGGCTGCACACCAGCCGGCTGACCAGGCGCGTCTGTTGTCCTCTCGGAGGCTCGTCGGCAGAATGGGGGCAGTGGTATCTGCCTTGTCTTTATTGAGTCCACCAGCATCTATGAGTGTTTCACACATTTCTGTGTGTGTGCTAACCGTGGACCAGGCCCAGAACCAGCCCCTTGTGGAGTTCACGTGTGGGGAGGTGAATCAAGAGGCAGAATGTGGGGACTGTGCGGTCAGGTCTGAGAACCCCTGGCCTAGAGCACGAGGGCCCCACCCTCCAACCCAGAGAAATAGGTGGTGGAGGGGGGAAAGGCGGCCTCGGGAGGCTGACGCAGACTCCAGGCACTCAGGGAAGAATTCTGCATTCTTGTCCACATAGGAGGTGGGAGGAACCCGTTGCGAAGGTATTAAGATTTAGGCAAGGTTGTGAATTACAAGATGGAGCTCAGAGGCCCCTCGGAAGAGGCTCAGAGAGATGGGGACGTGGACAGGTGGGCGAGGAGCTTTCTGGAAACAGCCAGATGAAGTGTGTTGGGTTCAGTAGTCACAGCATTTCCAGAGCGATTAATCCCCTAGTCTCCTGGCTTAGAGTTAAGTTGGCAGGCAGGATGTGTGGGGGTGTCGACGCAGGGTCTCTGGGAAGAGGCAGCTGCGGCCCCGGGCTGACACGCCACTCCAGAATCAAGTAACAGGCTGTGGGTAGAGAAAGCCCGTCTTCCCTGAGCTGGGGTCCCAGGTGGAGAGAGTGGATGGGGGTCCAAAGCCCAGGAGGCGGCTCTCACGCTGAGAAGGCACGGGGGGTGGGCTGGGTGTCCCTGCCCCACCGTAGGTCACGGCCTGTTGTCCCTCCTGTCGCAGGGCCTCCAGGTGCAGCTGCCGGCCTCTCTCTGCAGGTCGGCGGTGCCAAATTCCTCCTCCCTCGCTTTCCCCATGTGGCTCTGCCTTCAACCGGAGCTCCAGGGGAAAGTGGATTTAGCGACAAGTGACAGGGAGGGCGAGACAGAGATAGAAAGAACCTGTTGCAAACATTTCCCGTCTACTGTCCTTCAAACAACTCCTGTTTCAAGCATCACCTGCTCTGGTCCCAAAGTGCAAGAATGTGCCTGCAGAAGCAGCCCTGCATGCCTGGCACAGCCGTGTAGGAAGCACCTTCCAAGTCCGCCTGCTTTTATTTTGCAAAACTGGGTTCAAAACGTTGCGTTTCCCACATTCGGTGACATTTCCACACGGGTGAACTTATATGATTGCAGCCTGGGTAATTACATGCGTGATTCACCGAGAGCACTGCTGCCTGGAAGCCACCGTATCAGGACACAGCTTCCGATTTCTGAAGCACTGGTTTGGAAAAAGCCTCGTGTGTGTGTGTGTGTGTGTGTGTGTGTGTGTGTGTGTGTGTGTGTGTCTGCTCTTGTAGTGACGAAGTGTTATTATTTTTCAAAATGCGAATCTTCTTGCATTTAAAAAGATTATGTTTCTTGGACTAAAACTTACCCTAAATCCTTATTGCAAAGAGAGAGAGAGAGGAAGACAGCGAGCACCCAGGTTCTTAGCCTGGCTTTTGGTGGGTTTAGCCGCCCGGCCCCACCGTCCTCCCGCCCTTGCTTTCCCCGTGTGACTTTGCCTTTGGTCCTGTGAAGCTGCTCTAACTAACCCCAGGCTCCAGCCTCTGGCCTTTGGTGCAAGGCCTCCCTGGTAAAATTCCACCTGCAGTTCAGGGCCTGGACCAAGCCTTCCCCGGGCATCCCTCCCCAAGCAGAGTGAATGGCTCTTGCCGCCGCCTAGCACTCTCGTCACAGCACCCATCCCTGCACGTGTCACTCGCGTAGGGCCAGTTACGTGCCTGTCCCCCTCCCGTGGAAGAGCATCGGTGGGTCCATGCTGACGACCGCTCGGTCATTCACAGAGCGGATCACGAGTTCCTCCTAGATGCCGATCCCGGGCTGAGCTCCTGGGTGTCAGAGACTAAATCATGCGTCCTGCCCCCAGGAGCTCACAGAGGCCCCCAGCACACGGGGTACACTGGCCATACAGGCGGGCTGCTCAGGGGAGGGCAGGAAACACTGGACCTGGACTTGGGCCTGGGTCTGCGATGTGGGGGAAGGCCCCACGGAGAACACGGCCCAGGGCGGACTCTTGAAGGAAGAGCAGGAACTTCTAGGCACACCTGCCTGCCACCAGTGCCAGGCCCACACCTAGACAGGTAAGGAGCTCAGTCAGTATTTGTTCACCGTGACGTTTGTAATGTCCTGGGCCTGGGCGACAGGCCAGGGCCCTGCCCGGCCACCGCCACCTTCAGGACCAGCCAATCTGTGCTCCTCTGGTCCCCAGGAGGGTCCGGTGTGTCTTGAGCGTGTGGAATTCACCAAATCCTCTTCGGGTGGCCTGAATCTTCAGGTTGTCCACAAAGTCTGGAAACAGATAATGTTTTATTTTTTTATAGGCGGGAGATGTCCATGAAGACATTGCGTATGTTCCCCTGTGTTTCCAGGATTTGTGGGCACCCTGGAATTCCCCGGGGTCCCCCTTCCTTAGGGACCTGGGGCTGTGCTCTGTGCCCAGCACGGTCCCCCTGCCACGTTCTGTTCCTCTCTGCCTCACTGCTGGCCACAGCAAGTCCAGACAGATCGGAGACTTGCCCCAACTGGAACCATGAAGTCTTTTCAAAAAAAATATAATGAAATTTCAGTGAAAATGGAAATACCTACGTGTTTATTTTAAGTGTCCTTTTAAAATGTTAAGGACCTTTGTTGGTTGGGAAACATCAAAATAGGTCATATGTAACTTGGTTTGCTGGTCAAAAGAGGCTCGTAGGCCTTGATGTATTTGGAGAGGCAAGAGAAGCGATTTTTCATATTAAGTTTTTCTCTATTTTTCTTTTTAAACCAAAAAGAGCTTGGAAACTTTCTCCACCCTCTCCGCTGCTGGTGCCGTTTCCTGCCCTCACGGTGCTGGGACAGCCTCTGCCGCCCAGACCGAAGAGCTAAATACTCTGAGCTCTGCTTAGCCTTCACTTCTGCGTCTCTTTTTCAGAGAAAAAAAAGCATCTTTTCAGAGCTGGGCTTAATAATGGGCAGTGGAGGGCAGGGTTCTGAAGAGCAGAAAAAGACCTTTCTCTGTGGGAAATTAAGGCCGTGATGAAAAAAATATTGTTTTCACCCGCCACCCTGTCCCTGCAGGCTGCGTCTGTTTTTGTCCCTTTGCACCAAAGCCTTAGAGAGTGTGGCGGAAGGTCCTCGGGGAAGGAGGGTGATGGTGTACTTCTTGACCACAGCTGAGACCCAGTCCCGCCATCCTGTGTCCTGTACCTCCTGCTTCCTTGGCATCTGACTCTGCCCACCGGCCCTTTCTCTTTCCTTTTTCCTCTTGGATATTCTGCCAGGCCTCCTGCCCCCCTCAAATCCAAACCCTCCCTCCCATGTTATGCAGAGAAATTTGGTCCAGTGTCAACTTCCATGCCCAGATTTTCATTTCCCAGCCGACAGGGTTTTCTGCAAAGGGCTGCCCCCAGGACCCCAGCAGGAGGAAGTTCTAAGTCAGATGTTTATGGCGAGTCAGAAGAACACGGTGGTGGTATAAGGACTCAGGAGAAAAGGCCTAGAAGGGTTTCTGAGGCTCTGGCTGGATTGAGCCCTGTCCTGGAAAGGTTATTTCCAATCTCTCCCCAACCCTGGCCCAGAAGTCCCCCTCCCTGTGGGAACAGACCCCGCAGTCCCTGCTATCTGCAGTCCTCAGCTGCATGTGGTCTAAGGATACATCTGAGCCTAACCGGGTCTTGGAGCCCGAGGGGCAGGTGGAGGCTAAACTCGAACAGGTGCTAAGGCCCTCCTGACAGCCTGGATCCCCAGGGAACCTGTGGCCTCTGCTTCACAGAAGCAATGGAACATTTCCCAGGTGCTCTGAGGGGTCACGGACTGGGGGAGAGTACTGCCATGCCAGATTCCAGCTCAACAGACAGACAGATGCGTGTGCAAATGGTGTGGACGGAGAGGCAGGAGGGGTGTAGGCAGTGAGCGGTGGGCTCTAGGGTCAGGTGAGCAGAGGGTCTCCCAGACTCCTGGGAAGAGGCTTCCAATATGGTGAGACCTAAAAACACACCATCCTTTCTATCCTGTGCCAGCCTGGTACAGAACCCACCGCAGAGGAGACAGGGTTGCCCGAGGTCAAGCAGCCGCAGCTCAGGCTGAGCACCACATGGCCTCCGGGAGCTGTGGCGGCTCTTGGGCCAGATTCTGCCTGGTAGTGTCTTCCTTCTGTCCCATCTGCCCTCCATCAGGAGGAAGTGCCTGGCGCTGCGGGCCGTCTAAACCCGGTATTCCTGCATTTATTCTGGGACATTATTAATGCCCAGCTCATTTCATTCAGGATGCCAGCTGGTGAGAGCAAAGCTGTCCCTGCGAAGCTCGGGGCATAGATGCGGAGAGTGGCTCCTGGGACCCCACCCGGACCCAGAGGACCTGCCTATCGGGCACGCCAGCCCCTCTGCCCCTGCCGGTGGCCGTGAGCTCTGTGCGCGCGTTCCCGCCGCGCCTCCACGCTCCCTGGGCGTGTGCTCCGTGCTGTGCGCCCATTGCCTGGCTTCTCTGACGCCCCTGCCCAGACTCATTGCTGGTCCATGCCCTCCCCACGTGCCCAGAGGGGTGTGGATGAATTGACTTACCAGGCGCGCCTCCTGGCCCTCTGAGGAGCCCTAGTCTGCATTTCTATGTTGCTCACCCACCTCCCTTATCGGGAGACCCTTCGGGGCAGAAACCCCTGTGACTTATCCTTGTATTCCTGGGATGAGTACAAGGCCGTCTGTTCTGTGGTGACCGGTCCTTAGCTCTTTAAGATCCACAGGGCTTCTGCGAGGCCCTTCAGCGGGAATCCCCATTCCACGGAGGTTCAGACGGGTCAGGCAGTTGACCTTCAGTGCCTGAGCAGGCAAGGCGCAGAGTGAATGTCTGACCCCAGGCCTGCCAGGCTCCAGCCGTGTGCCCCACCTCCTGCCTGCTCTGCGCGCCCAAGGCCCTGGGTGTGTTCGGCGCTGAGGCCTCAGGGCTCCACCAAGGGCTGGCTGGGGGCCGGCACCCTGAGGTGCTCCAGGGTGCAGCTGAGCCCTCCGAGGGTGGGGAGAGCATGTGGGGCTGAGGCTCCCCAGCTGAGGAGGGTGCAGAGGCGGCTGCTGGGCGCTGGGGGTCAGCCACACTCCCAGAGACCCGGCGCCCTATCTCCTCGCATTCCAAAGGACGGGGACCCTCTGTTCAAAGGAGGCCCAGCCAGGAGCTGTGTGTGTGTGTGTGTGTGTGTGTGTGTGTGTGAGTGTGTGTGTGTGTGTGGCTTCCCTGGAGGTTAGACCTAAGAATGAATTAAAGAGACAAACAAGGGCCCCGTGTCCCCCTGGGGGCGGGGCAGGGGTGGAGCTGCAGGACTGGAGCCTGTGGGGTGGCAAGTGCAGAGGGGCGGCTGGCTCTGGGCCTCTGCGTCCTGCCCCAAACCGAACCTGCAGAGGGACCTTCAGTTGCTGCAGAGCGGCCACACCTCCGGGCCCTGCAGGGCACGAGCAGCCAGGACCCAGGCGGGCTTCTGTGGCCCGGGTGCGGCGGGCGGGGGCGGTGGGGTTGCACCCACGTGGCCGCGGCCCCGGTGCCTGGAAGTGCTGGCTGGCACCTCGAGGAAGCTCCTCCATGGACCCCAGCCTCCCTCGGCGGCCGGCTGCACGCTTTGACCTTCCAGGCTGCCCCGGGCATAGCCCGTGATATGTCACACGGTCTTCCTCCATCCTCACAGTGACCCTGCCAGGGAGGTGCCGCAGCCCCGCTTTCCGAGGAGACAGAACCGCGGAGAGAGGGGAGATGACAGGTCGGGCTCGCACAGCTGGCAGGGCAGGCTCGGGGCCTGAAGCTGGGTCGGCTTGGATTTCTGTCCTCCCTTCCAGGGCCCCCCAGGCCATCAGGGAGGAGACAGCCATAGCGCCCAGTGCTGCTAGCAGGTGCAGAGCGGGAAGGGGCCTTCAGAGTCTGAGGGACAGAGTGCCCTGAGCTGGCAGAGCTGGCTCCCAGCAGCCCCAGGGGCAGCCTTTCTGGGGACCCCGAAGGGTGTGCGGGATTTGGAAAGGTGCGGGAGGACCAGGTCTTACACACCCCTCTGGTGGGGAGGCAGGACACCAAGGCCCACGCAGCCCGGAGCCCCTCAGGAGCAGCTGGCAGTGGGCGTGGGCTTCCTGCGCGTGTGACCCCACCTGCGTCCACCCCTTCCCACAGCGGCTGGAGTCCCGGCCAGCCTGTGCCCCTTCCCGAGGGCTTCGTGTTCCCAGGGGGAAGGACTGGCTAAGCTCTGGCCAGAAGCAGAGGCCATTAAAATAAGCGGGATGCTAGTGCTTGGGCCAGGGGACCGCCTCCTCGCTCCTTCCTCTCTGGGCTCCCTGGGTGGCCCCTCCAGGTGGGAGTGTGATTCCACCAACCGCCCCCAGGATGACTCACGGGCTGTGGCGGCCAGAAGCATGTCCCCTCTTTCAGTCGAGGCTCTTTTAAGCTGGTTGGACCTGACCAGCTGCTCCAAGTGGGCAGGGCCTGGGCCAAATGGGGCTGCCCCCACTTCCTGTGTCCCCACCTCCCTTCGGTGCCTGGGGGCAGTGGATAGTGTGGAGTGACAGACCTCGCTGGCAGCGCGGTGAGGCCGGAGCAAAGAGCCGGAGCCACGCAGGGCAGGGCCCCCCCCAGCCCCCCCCGTGGGCAGGGCCCAGAGCCCCGAGCCCAGCAGACACCACGACCTCCAAGTCAGCCTGTCCAGAGGGGCCCTGACTCTGAATGATTTCTGACTAATGTATGGGCAAGTCTAAGACAAACTTGTAATGTTCAACCATTTGACATTCACTGGGGGAAGAAGCTAATATTTGAAGAGGGATCATTTGAGAAATAATATCAAGTAAAGATTGTGCCCAGCTGGTGTGTAATTGTGGCATGAGCAGAACAACCCTGCCAAGAATGCGGAAATGGGTAAGTGTGGCAAATGCTGACCTTCGCCTCTGCATTCTGGTTTTCTGGTCGCCCGCCCCCCCCCCCCCCGCTGGCCTCTGTCCAGGGAAGACAGGTGCTGGGGTGGCACTCCCGTGACTGAGCAGAGCCGTGGTGACTGCGGTCATGGCCTGGGAGCGAGTGTGTGGCCACAGCTGAGATAGAAAGTCCTGTTTGGTCAGGTCGGTGGAGTCGCCGGGCAGGGCTGGGTTAGCCCCAGGGGCCTGGAGTCTCATGCAGACACCCCCAGCTACAGGAGACCCAGCAGGCACTCCCGGGCCGGTGTTCCTGGCTCCACTGTGCAGCCCCCGAGACAGACCCTGTCCCACCCACCCCAGCTACACCACACTCTGACGCTGTCCTTGGGGGGCACACCCCCCTGCCACACCCACAGCACTCCTGGAGGGTGAGGGACAGGTGCATCCTGGCCCCACCCTCACCCATCTAAAGCCCCAGTCCCCATGCAGACCCTGCACTTTGGGCCAGACCAGGTGGAAGAGGGCAGGACAGACACCGGAAAAGTCAGCTGTGGAAGTTTTGCCTACCCTAGTCCTGGAGAGTTTCTGGGGTGGGGCTGGATGCCTTTCCCCACCCCATAAACTCACGCACACGGTGGGTGTGGGAGCTGTACTGACAGGCTCTCTCAGTCACCCTGCCAGCCAGGAGCTGGCTTCCCCCTCTTCACCCGGCGGGTCCCACAAGTCCTGGGGGTCTCGGAACATCCAGAGGCTTCCCTGCCCGCCTCCCTCCCAACCTGCATTCACTTCTCCTGTTATGTTCATAGGGTCCTGCATTTTCACTTGATCTCACTTAATACGGTGTTGGTTGTAATTATGCATGTGGTTTTGCGACAGTTTGGTCAAACGCTGGCACCCCAGCAGCTGTGAACTCCAGGAGGCTGGGAGCAAGGCTGTTCTGGTGAACACTGACCCCCCGGGGCCTGGCCCGGGGCTGGGCTGTTGAATGAGTAATGGAGGGACAGCCTTTGGCATGAGACAAATCCAGATTGACATCTTGATTCAGCGGCTTCCTGGGCGTGAACCATGAGCATCTTCCTGGCGTCACCTCCCTCCGCACCTGTAAACAGGCAAGATGATTTCCGGAGCTGTTGAGGGGGTGGCGATAGCGCACAGAGACCCAGGAGACGGAGCCTGGCCCCATGGCTTCACGTGACGATGCTACTAGTGCGGGGGGGCGTCTGTTGAGGGCTCAGGTGCATCACGTGATCCACACTCTCTAGTTCAGGGTGTGCGCCCCCATTTTATAGATGAGGATACTGCGGGGCCTTGTTCAGTGGCATGTGGACAGGAAGTGACAGTCGTCGGTTACTTTTTCTATTGGCTTTATTGATATTCAGCTTACACACCATAAAATTTGTGCTTTTACCGTGTACCATTCAGTGGCATGTAGTGCATGGACAGAGTTGTGCCGCCATCATGACCACCGGTGGCTATTTTTAGAACATTTCCTCTCCCCAGGTAGCAGATCCTCCACCCACTGGCCATCACCCTCCACTCTGCCTCCCCCAGCCCCTGGCAGCCCTGTCTCTACGGGCTTGCCTATTCTGGACATTTCAATATGCATGCGGGTCATGTGTATTGTATGACGTCGTACAATAAGTGGCCTCTTGTGTCTGGCTTCTCGCGCTGAGCATGTTTCCAAGGTTCATTCATGCAGTAGTGTGAGTGCTTTAACAGAAGCCTGCCATATAGATCACGTTTTGTTTATCCACCAGTTGATGAAAATTTGGATTGTTTCCCTGTCTGGCTGTTAGGGAAATGCTGCTGTGAACATTCATGTGTAGTTTTGGTGTGGACATAGGTTTTCATGTCCCTTAGGTACATATCTTGGAATGGAATGGCTGGGTCTTAACGGTAGCTCAGCTCCGTGATTCACCCTTTGAAGGACCACAGACTGTTTTCCAAGCCGGGGCACCATGTGCACCCCCAGCAGCAGCGAGTGAGGGGCACCGGCTTGGGGCTGGCCTGAGCTTTCCCTGCGGGCGGATCGCTCTGCACCCTGCCTTGCCTTACACTGCACGGCTGTAGGTCGGAGGCCTCTGAGCAGGTGCTCGGACACCTGGGCCAACGGAACGTGTTCCACCAGGATGTGCCCAAATTTGTCTTCTCCTTGGAGTGGCGTGTCCGTGGCTCCTGCGACCACGCCCGAGCTGACATTTATGGAGCATGTACTGTGGCGCACCAGGTACTTCACAATGCTGCCCTGGATGGACTTCAGGACACCACCAGGCAGATGCCCTGCTTGGTGGCACGCAGCAGCTTGGGGACTAGCTCAGCTCTTTTTTAGAGGCTCAGATGGAAGTGGGAAAGGCTTGCCCGCTGGAGGTATGGGTGCCACAGGCTGGGGACGGATTTGGGTGACAGCTTGAAATCTGAAAGATCTTAGGCAGCTGAAATGAAAAGGAAACCTCCTGAGCCTTAGCTTGAAGCCCTGTTTCTTGGTTCAGCATCTCAGCCACAATACTGAGGCCAAGTGACTGTTACTGTTCTAGTGCAAAGGCCTGGGGGCTGCAGGGGGTTCCCAGCGGCCGGCTGCTTATCAGGAGCCCCGACAGGTTTTTAAAAAGATTGGCTTCCGAGTCCATCCCAGATGCACAGAATCAAGATCTTCTGGAAAAAGCTCGAGAATGTGTGTATTCTTTAAATACACGTTCTTAGGTAGCTTTTGTGAGCGAGTAACTACCCAACGTCGGGCTCCTTGGGAACAAAAACGTGCTCAGTGAGGCCGGCATGAGCCACCTGCAGGCCCCCAGGGGTGGGGCCAGGTTCTCGGGCACCCGCAGCAGGCAGCTCGGGACCCCTTTGTGAGGGGAGCGGAGCGTCCAGTGGCGGCGGCCAGGGCCCTCACCCCAGGACGGGGCCCCCAGCCTCAGACATTCCCCTGCCCTCGTCTACAGTGGGATGACTGTGCTCAGCAGACCCCTGTGTGAGGACCCTGGTCGCCAGAGGCAGGGGCTGGTGACGCTCCGAGAGGGACCCCGCGGTGTGTTCAGAAGCGCCTGTCCGAGGCCGGCTTCTCCCCGTGCGGCTACACTGTGAGCCTCCCAGCGGGATGTCACACAGCGACAGGACAGGGGGTCAGGATGATGGCCGCTCTGCAGCAGAGGCTGGTCAGCCTGCCCGCCCAGCCGGGAGGGACCGGAAGCGGCAGGTGTGAAGGGTGAGTGGCGGTGGTGCGGGACTCTCCCTGGATGTCCTCTGTGATTTCCCATGAGATGGTGAACCGGCCTGTGTGTCTGCCCCTCAAACTCCTGTGGGGATACAGGGACTCTGTCCCCAAGAGGGGCTGCAGGGCTCTGCACCCAAACGTGGCAGGTTGATCAGGGAAGACTTCCAGACCTTTAATAAGGAAATGACCCAGAAAAAAACAGAAAGTGGATTATTTACCAGAAAGCCTGGGAAGAACCCGAGAAGGAGGCTGGCAGGGTCTGCGTGGCCTGGACGGGCTGAGGTGGAGCACAGAGGACGTGGGCCCCTCGTGCCCCGGCTGCGTCTCCAGGCCTCCACCAGCCTCTTTCCTGCAGAGAAGCCACTTGCAGTCCTGTGCTTCTGCCCCTCAGCTGTCCTGGTCCCCCGCTCTGACACCTCGGGGTGGCCTCACACAGCCTGTTCCACACCTTGTGGCGCATCTGCAGGCCTGTTGGCTCAGGAGTGGCTGGTGGGGAAGGCAGAGCTCAGCACGCAAAGACCCAGGGCCCCGGGGCCCTCCTCCTCGGCCGGGACCCAGGCAGCGGCTGGCATTTCTGGGAGAGACGGTGTTCTGTTCACATCCCCCCATCTGTGAAGACTCTCTGGGGTGACTCCCCCAGGGGGCATCAGAGGGGAGCGAGGACACCACCTCTCCGTGTCCCTGGGGAGGGGAACCCTGGGAGAATCCGCTGCCTGGAGCCTGGGGGGCAGGGGCGGGGTGGTGGCTGGCAGGGGCCATGGCTGAGCGGGTGGTGGGCCCGGCTGGCGGCCGGGTGTGGGGCTGGACTGCTGGCTCTGCGGGCCCCAGGCTGGGACTGGAGAAGCTCTGACAGCTTCCCTGGCCCAGGCATGCAGCTTTGGGAGAAGGAACAGGCACAGGAAGGGGCTCCCCAGAAGCACTTCCCAGCCTCTGAAGGCAGGGCCCCCTAGGCCCGGCCTGGCGGCCTGTGCAGGGTCACCCCAGCTGAATCTGTTCTGTGCTCCCGGGGCTCCAGCCTCCACCTCCTCATGGTCGGTGAGCCCCTGGCAGGCTCACACCCCCGCCCCCGTGGCTTCAGGGCCCCCCTTACACTTACACTGTGTCTCCAGCCCCCACTTCTTTCCTGATCTCTGGACCCACCCACACAACCGCCCGCTGAGTATCGCCAAGGCTGCCGGGGCATCTCAGGCTCAGCTGGGGAACCGGCTCTCCGTTCTCCGCCCGGAAACAAGCCCCTGAGTCACCCTGGTCTCCTCCTTCTTGCTCACCCCCTTCACACAACGGGAGGCGTTACTGGCTCTGCCCATGACCTGAGACGCCGCTGGCCATCCTGGCCTCAGTGTGCACATGCTGAACGGACGGGAAGCGCAGACCAGGAAGGAGCGGTGGGGTTTCTCTTGGTTTGAAAATCATGTTTGGTTAAATGGAGTGGGAGAGAGAGCAAGGAAGTTCGTCAGGAAGCGAGACACAATGAGAGCCATCAGGGACGTTCTCAGCAGAGCGGCGGGAAGACAGCGTGCAGAGCAAGTGAGACAAATGCCCAGGCGGGCAGGGCTTCGGGCAGGGGTCGCTGAGCAAGCGGCGACAAGGCAGGATGGCCGGGCCTCTGGGAGGCAGTGTGGCCCGCAGTGCTCAGGGCCTGTCACGAGGTGCCGTGAGTCAGGTGTGGACCCTGCTCCACCTCCACTGGGCGTCTGCGAGCCGCGTGGGCGGGGCGGGCACAGCACCAGAGGTTCCTGAACGGAAACAAACGCCCGAGCTCAGGGGTGAGCCCACTGGCACAGGGGCTGGAGAGGGGCTGTGTGCGGTCGGGGCAGGGCGCCCGAGGGGTGGGGGGCGCAGGTGAGCTCTGGTGGGAACTGGCCCGGGAGGGGTTCAAGGGGGAGTGGGTGGTGCCTTCTCACTGGGTCTCCTTTCCACCCCTCCAAGGAGCCAGGTCCTGAGGTGGGGTGATGAGAAGCCTGTCATAAGGGGCTTGGCGGACCAGGGAGGGACCGGAGGGCAAAGGCGACGCTGTGGGCAGCGATGGGCGGTGACTCAGGATGGCCCCTGCGCGTAGGGGGCACAGGCACAGCACTGCCCAAGAGTCATGATACTAATGAAAGAAGGGTCAGGAGAGATGGGAATGAAGGAGGACACAGCAAGTGGTCCCCCCTGGGACTAAGGGGGGCCCCAGGAAGAGGCCGCTCTGCTGGGCGGGAGGATGTCTCAAGGTCCTGAGGTCGGGAAAGGGCCTCCCCGCCGGGGGAGCACCATGAGGGGAGGCGCAGAGCGTGGGAGCGCGTCGGGGTGGGGAGGGCTCTCCTGGTGGTCCAGGGCGGCCAGAGCAAGGGCTAGAAGGTGGGGCGGGGTGGACACGGCTAGAGGAGAGGTTGGGGCGGCAGCGAGGGGCTCACAACCTGCAGTGTCGGGGAGGGTGAAGGACAAGAGCGGCCGCAGAGCAAGGCTATTCTGGCCGTGGTGGGGGGGGTCGCAGGGGAAGGGCGGGGACAGCAGGGGGTCAGGAGGCCTCCAGGAGCGTCGGGCTGGGGAGAAGCAGGGAGCAGGAGGTCACCCACAGGACTTAACTGCGGGCTGGCTGAGCTGACGGCAGGAGGGGAGGGGGAGGAAGAGGCGCCTGGCTGAGCCTGCTGAGGCCTCCAGAGGGGCTGTTGGTCCGGGGGCCTGAGGGTCTGGGGTTTGGAGAGCGGCGAGCCGCAGAGGATGCAGAGGCCCGACGCAGGGCGCACAGCACGTGGCGGGCGAGTCAGACTCTGAGGGGAGTTGATGACTACTTTCCATATATTTTTTTGGAAGTCGGTGAGGTGTGAATGATGGTATCAGGTTGATATTGAGGTTCCTTCCCACGCACGGGAGGCGTTCTGAGCTGGCTTGTGGACCTTTCCTCCGGCAGCCTCTTCCTTTATACTAAACATGCTCTTACAAAGCTTGTCCCCATTCAAAGAAGGGTTTTGCCCCCCTGCCTTTGTGTCATCCTCCAAGCGGCATTCTTGCCTCATTGCAGTGCCCCAGAGAGGAGCTGCCCAGGTGGCGGTCGTCTCATGCCCAGGCCTGCAGGGGGAAGAGGACCAGGCGGGCGCAGCCCCGAGTGCCTGGAAGCTGTTTACTTGGCTTCTGGCTTGTTTCTGTTCCCATATGAGTGGGACTGTAAACAGGAAGAGCAGCTCCCCAATGAGGAGCCGTGTGGCCGATCGCGAGTGCCACCTTTGGGGGGCCTGCTCGGCTCCTTGCTGCCGGCCCTGGGATGCGGACAGTCAGGGACGTCGCGTCCTCTGTCCTCACAGGGTCCTGGCCACCAGAGATGGGCTCGTAGCCCCCCGGGAGAGTCGCTGAGGAGAGGTGGGACCCGGGCAGAGGAATGTGTTACATCTGAAGGGCCTGGTGCCCATTTAAGACCTTGGGAGAGAAAGGCCAGACTTCAGGCCCCATTATGGGCTGAAAAGCGAAGGCCCTTTTGGTTGCAAGTAACAGAAACCATGTTGAGGCAAATGTGATAAAATAGGGGAAAAAAAAGCACAGAGTTGGATCTAATAAAAGACAAGAATGTCTTCTAGAATAAGGATGAGGCCAAGCCACCAGAAGGGACTGCAGCCTGGAGAGACATAGGCAGCCCCTGTGGTCTGTGACGCTGCTCCAGGCAGGCGGCCTGGGGTCAGGAACCCGTCTGAGCGAGCCTGGCTCCAGGAGGCACACCCTGGGAGGGCAGGTTACAGGGGCTCCGGAGCACAGAGTGCAGACCCTGGCTCAAGGAGGAGATCGGGAAACCTCAGCACATGGGGTCTTTGAAGGCCCAGTTGGAACGGCATGGGTCTCATGGGAAAGGTAGGACCGCAGAGGAAGGTGATTACCGCATGGAGCGTCGAATCTAATTGCCAACAGCAGCTCTGGGGGCAAGCCCTGTTTCTTCATCTCTGCACCCCCACTGCCACCTCTCAGACTCAGGGACAGCTGTGTGCACGTAAGAGGGGCTGGGGGAATACACAGGTCGGGCCATTCAGAACTGCCATTTCTGTACATCAAAATGCTTGAGTATCAGTGATTTCATATCGTGTGCCCCATCCACAGTACACACAGGGTGAATGGGACCCGGCTTCCAGTCTTCACTGTGGGAGGCCGGCACGCCCGGCACGCCGTGGACTCAGAGGGTTCGGAGGTCTGTCCTTGCTCCAGGGGGCTGAACAGGCATATGGAACAGACAGGTCTGGCTTCACACCCCCACCAGGCACATCCCGGCCTCCACAGCCCTTGGCAAGCCAGTGGCGCCTGCTCCGAATGGACGGCACCAGCTCCTCTCTTAGCCAGGGCTGTTCTCTCCCACTTTAGGGTGAAAAGCTGGGAATAACTTTTTCCAGTTGAAGCTCTGGAACATCTTAGCACGGCCGACTTGGGCTGAAGCTGGGCCAGCAAAGGAGGCCAGAGCCTGAGGCGGGGGCTCTGTGCTCCGGGCGGGCCTCCTGGCTGAGGGCCAGGTGTGGTCTGCGGCCCTGGGGGGTCAGGCACGTGCCCAGAGGATGCTTTGGGTGCTCTGCTGTCTCTGCCCATGATCCTACCTTCGGTGGCATCCACGGGGCAGGAGGCCCAGGGCTGACCTGCACACCCGGTGTCCCGACTTCTTAGGGCAACCCTCTCTGGAAAGCATCCCTTAAGCTTCTGCTGGTTTTAGCCAAATATGAATCAGTTGCTGCTGTGTTCCTTTGGCCAGCCCAGTGGGCCGTGGAGGGCGACCTTTACAGGCCACTTACCACGCACCAGGTGCTTTCCTAAGTGCTTTGTATACATCACCTTTCTAATTCTCTCCAACCCCCATTGAGCAGACGATCCTGGCAGCCTTGGGCCCCCAAGGGGAACCTCAGCTAACACACCGAAGGGAGGTAGTCTGAACCATTGAAAAACAGGAAGAGGAAAAATAAACCCGCAGGATAATATAAAAAATTATGAAGACACTCCTATTTCTAAAAGAACCTACGGAAATTTCCCAGAATTTCAGAGCCACTGTAGCAATGTGGGCTTCAGATGTGCATCCCAGGGCCAAACCCCACATGACTCTTGGAAGCCTTACCGCTCATGCAGGTGGCCTGTCCACTTCTGCATAGGCCTCACTATTCCTCACGGCCACGGGCTGAGGAACGCACTCTCACAGCCAGTGTCCTGCCATGAGGAAGCTGGAGAACAGAGAGGTACTAGGATTTGTCCAGTTCACACAGCTGCAAAGTCCCAAAGCTGGGATTTGACCCAAGGACCCCTGAGCATCTCGGAGGGTTTCAAAGACACCAGGAGCCAACATGGCTTCGTCCCGCTGTGTTGTGTTAGCAAAGTCGTGCTTCTCTTTCTCCCAAACCCCATTTCCTTTGGGGTTCCCTGGAGCAGCGAGAGTAAACGATTATGGAGTGTGGTGTATCCATGCAGTGGGCCACCACCGAGCATTTATGGATGCACAGAGTGGGCGGATCTCAAAAACACGCCAAACAAAAGAGGCCTCCCCCAAACGGTGGCTTTCTGGGCAGTTCCATTTATACTAAGTTCTAGAACAAGCAAAATTATCTATGGTCCTGATATTTTTCAGCTAGAGTAGTGGTTGCCTCTTGCAAGAGGGAATTGGCTGGGAAAGCGCACCAGGGAACTTTCTAGAGTGGTGAGAATGCCCTACACCTTGACGGGGCTGGGCTAACCAGGCATATGCATTTGTGAAGACTCAGCGAACGTACACTGAGGGTTCATGCGTTTCCTGACATACGCAGTTTACATCGGAAGACTGAAAAACCTGGATGACTGTTGGGTCCCAGGGGATCACAGGCACGCCTAAGTATTTAAGGGGAAGTGTTCCAGCGCCTGCAGTTGACTCTGAAACGCACCCAAAAAAATAAGCCTAATTTCTGGGTGGACAGAGGGATGGAGGCACGAGTTCGTGATGAAGCAAACACAGCAAAATGTCAGCGGCAGCACCCAGGGCTCGGGTGTGTCGGCGCTGGCTGTGGAGTTCTTGCAGCCTGGTGGTATGTTTGGACATCCTCACAGTGAATTTGTGGAGGTCCGGGGAAAGTGGCTGTGCCGTCGGGGGTGCCCTAGTGGTGACGCAGGGTCCCCAGAGCTCAGGCCGGGTTGGCGACGGTCACTGAGCAGCCCACCACCTTGCTGTCACGCCGGGGTGGGAGCCAGTTCTGAGTAGGCACTGAAATAGGCATGCCCTGGGCCTCCCTGGACAGAGGGAAAGCAGAGGCCACAGGAGCCTTGCCCGAGCTCCCCCAGGACCAGAGCCCAGGGCCCCGGATGTCCAGGCAGCCCTTCCCGTCAGGTCATCAGGTACGTTTTCCTCCAGGCTTTTGCAGAGCCCGAGGCTGCAGATCACTCGGGAGGAATCAGGCAACCACCCGCCGGCACAAGGAGCCCCCAGCAGGCAGTGAAAGGAGCCCCGGCTGGGACCCCCCGCTCTGCCTCTACTTCCTGGAGGTGTATTTGAAGTCGTAGGAAACCACAGGGATTTCTACAAATAAAAACCCAAGGAAAGACAAGCCCCTCAGATCAAAGGAGGACTCTGGCCCAAACTTGAACCAAAATCAAGCGTGCAGTCTGGCGGGGCAGAGGGAGGAGCCGGGAAAGTCTATCTGCTGTGCAAACACTCCCTGCCTCTGCCCTTCCTGGGTTTGTGAGTGCCTGGGAACAGGAGCAGAGGAAGGCTGCGCTCTCTGAACTGCTGCCAGGCCCGGCCTCGTGGCCTTCCAGCCCTGCTTCCAGACGCAGCGGGTGCCAGCAACCCGGCTCTTGGGCCCGGAAAGGGCTCCCGTGGGCCACACGCCTGCTGGGCTCTGGGCTCTCCCATAAGCGCTCTGGGGCCTTCGGCTCTTGGGGGAACTTTTCATGGCCTACCTCCTTGGTCGTGGGTCTGGAGGCCCTACAGGCTGATGTTAGTGACGTTGTCAAGGAGACATGTGGGAAGTTTGCACAGACCCGGCCGGTCTGACTCCTGCAGCCACGGAAAGATTAGGCAGGAAGGGGTCTCAGGGCCAAGGAAGGCCGGTGTGCGGGCGCCCCACTGAGGTTGTCCAGGCAGCCACCTCAGCCAGGGCTCCCCATTTCTAACAAGCTCTCCGCTGGAGCTGTGGGTCCCCAGACCCCACTCTGAGTAGCGCTGCCGATGGCCACAGTCCCCCCATGAAGCTTGTGGACAGTGAGCAAACTCACAAACTTATAACTATAAATGGCAACAAGTGCAGAAAGTGGCCAGGACACTAAGAAGACACGACAGAGGGGGCCTTCCCTGGCGGGAGGGGCGTCCCCGGTGGGCTCCCAAGGTGGTCTGGCTCTGCCCCGCCTGGAAGCCACCTTGTCCGGCCCACCCCTCTCTCCCTGTCTCATTTTGCGGGAATAGAGCCATTTCCCACCAGTCACACCAATTCTCCTTTGGGAAAAACTCACATTCATCACCCTGTGCTCTGAATTCATTTCTGGACCTTGCTTCTCCTGAGGACGCCTGGCCTTGGGCAGGAGCATCGGACCAGGTTAGAAGGTCCTCAGTCCACGTCTGACCAATGCCTCTGCCTCACAGCCCATGCGCCAGAATGCAGTGGGTGCCTCTGCCGCGTCTGGACAAGGGCCTCCGCCTGCGCCCCTGAGAGAACTCTCCCTGCATCAGAACCACGCTGGGCGTCCAGTGTGCATGCACAGGAGGGTCCTCAGCCCTGCCCCAGACCCTTGGGGTCAGAACTTGGGCTGGGGGTGGGGTCTGCATGCTTACGGGTGCTTAAGAACCATGGCTCCACCCTACGAAACAGCCGGGACACAGAACAGTGCAGACAGAGCCAGTCCAGCAGCAGTTATAGTCTTCCAGGGCCCCGTGCTTTTGGGAACATCTCTCCTTCCCAGCTGTGTGCCGTGGGCCCACTCAGCCAGGAGGCAGGTTTCCTGGGCCTGGTCTCATCACCTCTCCCTTCTGGACCTCCTGTGTCCACGACCATCGAGGTACAATGCCCGGAGCATCTTTCTGAGAACACTTGCTGCCAGGCCTGAAGCCGGTGCATTCCGTGTGGGTGACACCCACTTGCCGGGAGCCCTTCCGACCAGGGCCACAGACATGGCAGCACCCAAAACGGGTGCTTTTAAGCCGACCCCCGAGCCAGGCCGAGGAGGCCCCTGCCCTGATGAGGTCCAGCTTCTGTGATTCGCCCGGCTTCCGACACCACGCCCTCCACACCGCTGCCCGCTAGCCTGCAGCTCTAACCTAAGCCAGGGCAGGGTCTGGCCTGAGGGGTTTCCTGCTGTGGCCCATGGCCTGGAGCATGTGCAGTAGGCAGTTAATACACGTGCTGAGTTAATTCAACTCTGGCTGCACACCGGGTCTCCGCCCGTCCCTCCTGCAGTCCTGCCTGCAGCGTCCCCATCAAGCACCCCCTACGTGCTCCCCTCCCCAGGCTCTCCGGAGAAAGTCTGAACTCTGCAACTCTGCACTGCAGGTGCTTCGGGACCTGGGCCCTGCGCTTGGCTCGTCCCTGCCATTCTTGGGCTCCTCGCCTCGCTCTTAGCACTGATTTCCTGCTCTTCTAAAGAAAGCTCTTTCTGGGAAGGAGCCCCGCCACCCCCGTCAGGCAAGAGCCCCTCAGTGTGGAGGACAGATGGGAAGAACGCTCCAAGGAAGACCACAGCAGGAGGTGACAGGGCAGGAGGTCACAAGAGGACAGACATTCTGCAGTAACCAGTGGGCACATGAAGGGCCAACTGAGGTCAGGAGAAATGCCAGGCCGGGTGCCGATGGTCATGGTTTTGGTTAAGAACAACCAGCTGGGCAGGTGTGTAAGCCTGCTGGTTGACTTGGGCGGCTCCAAGGTCTGACTCAGGGTCCCTTGGAGGCCACTGAGCTCCGTGCTGGGGCTGCTCCGGCATCTTCAGCCTCTCAGCTGCCGGCCCGTGGGGCTCAGGGCTCCCGTGGCCCCGCACGCTTGTCCAGGGTAGGGTGCTAGGGATAAACCCCCGTGACCAGGCAGCCCCCAGGGCCCCCTGCAGGCTTTCCCTGCCCCAGGAAAGGGGACCCAGCTGGCAGAGTCGCCATGCCTTCTGCATAGGGTGCCGCAAAGCCAGAGTTGGGACCCAGTCAGCTGGTCCTTGTTGTCAGGTGGCAGCTCCCATCCCAAAGCACCGCGTGTACCCCTGACGTACCAGGTGGCCGAGGAGCCTGGGGCGGGTTGGAGGAACGTTACGCCCCTTCCGCATGAGGCTCATTCATTCCAGAGCCTTCTCCTGGGCTGGGCAGACCAGGCAGGTGCCCAAGCGTGGGGAAGGGTGGCCAGGCTCCTGGGAAGGCTTCCAGCCTGGAAGAGGCCATCATGCGCCCTGAGATTCAGTGCTGGGCTGCAGGGTCAGAGGTGGGCAGCCCAGATGCCCACAGAGAGCCTGGGCCTGGGAGCACAGCAGGGTCCTCTCCGGTGCCTTGGGGGCTGACCATGGGGCCTGTGGGCTCTCCCTGTCTGTGCAGACATGACAGTGGCTTTCACAGGGAGGCCGAGGCAGTCCAGGCTGTCTACCACCCGGAACTGCGGGGGGGACGCTGGGACACCTGGGTTACCTTTCAGACTAACCTCCCCAGGTGTTGTCAGGACAGGCCAGGACCCTTCCTGGCTGCAGCCTCGGGTCACCCCAGACGGGGCAGAGGCTGGCCGGCCTTGGGCTTGGGGAGTCTGGGAGAACATCCCTGTATCTGTGATATGACGTCCCCTCCTCCTTCATGACCCTGGGGGAGAAAAACCACTTTAATGGGAAGGTACTTTCTTCCTCAATTGAGGGTAAGACTTAAAAGGGTAATAAAAGTTGTAATTTAAAAACAGTCAGCTGGTATAAATGACTCCAATTTCTGCTTTAGGGTTCCCACCTGTTTTTCTGGAGTGCCCTGTACGAAGGGTCTGAAGCTGCAGAGCGGGCAGAAACCAAGGGATCTGTTCCCTGAGCAGCCGTTTGGCAAACGCACACACCCGGTGTGCACCACGGCCTCTGGGGAGCGTGGCAGCTGGGAGGAGGGGTACAAAGGCGAGCAGGCGGCCAGATTCTTGACTCCAGAGGTCAACCTCCAGCCAGTATTGAAGAGCTGCCCTTTGAAGAAGGAGTACCTGGGTTGTGGGGGCTCATGGTCATCCTGTAGATGGTGGTGCCTGTGGCCTAGGGCAATGGCCTGGGCGTCATTGTGAGGGCGAGACCTGTCTTTCCTTGTCCCCCAGCATGCTGCCTGCCCACGGGGCGCCTCATCCCTGTGTGCTGGTTGAGTGGAGAGGAGAGTGGTTTCAAGCTGCCTGCTCCCTGCCAGCAGCCCCAGGGGTGTGATGAGGGGCTTGGACCCACAGCATCTGCTCCAGTGTGCTTGGCAGGGGCGGACTGTGACGGTGAATCTCTCATCACATGGAACTGCATCTGTCCTCCCTGGCCCTGCAGGTGCTCCTTGGGAATTTCCCGCATTGGAGGAGGTGTTGTGTTTGGGGAAAATAGTGTAAGGCTGTATGGGTGTATAAAGGGCACCTGAGGCGTGTGTTTACTCTCCAAACTGTGGCTTCAGGCAATGCCTCCATTGAAGCAGGTGCTTGGGCAGATGGGCGCAGCCTTCCCCAGTGTCCCCACCTCCCTGGCGAGCAGGGGTCAGGGATGGTGACACCTGCGTGATGATTTGGAGCAGACAGAGGCTGTCCAGCAGACACCGGCTCAGGTCTCCATCCACGGCTCCTGCTCTGCAGGTCTGCTGGCCCATCCGCACAGGGGGCGGGGGTTGAACCCCATCTTGGTGCTCAGAGCGTGGCCACCGCCCAGCACAGCAGCCTCACCTGAGCCTGCTAGGAGTGCGGAATCCGACCCCACCCCAGACTGGTGGACCAGAGTTTGTATTTTAGCAAGTGCTCTGGTGGTTCCCACGTCCGTGAGGACCACCTGGAGGGGTCTCCTATCTGTCAGCCTTCTGTGAGCCTGGCCATGGCAGGCGCTGAGTCTTCAGAAATGAGATGTACCATTTCTGGAGGGGAGAGCAGACTTTGGAATGTCCCTGGTCGTTCATGGAATGTTTTTGGTCTTTGATGTGATGGGAGAGGCCTGGGCAGGTGTGTTTCCAAAGGGGCGGAGGGCAGATGCCAGAGGCACAGGCTTCACGGGCCTGGGAGATGGGCTGCTCCACAGGAGCAGACGGCCTTTGGAGGGCCTCTCTCTCAGGAGGCTGGGGGGCCCCTGTCCCCGGGGTCCTTGGTGGAGAAGCCCTGTGTGTCCCACCCAAGGAGGCCCTGAGGGCAGCCCCACTGAGACAGGGCTGAGGGCCGCCAGGGCTTCCACAGAGCTGGGACTCACCCTGTATCTCCCTGTGGGTGGACTGACCTGTCTGCCCCCTTCTCCCTGAGAACCCCGGGCCCTTTGCACACCTGTGGAGTCAGAATGTGCATTTTAGCAAGTCTCCAGAGACGGTGGGCACAGTGAGGTTCAAGAGGCGCTGGCTGTAATCTCTCCTCTTCCTGCCGGCCCCCACGTTCTCATAGTTTGAGATTATACTGCACATCATTTATTCCTTAGGAAGTAGACATGCAATTTCTGGAGGGGAGAGCAGGCTTTCAGCTTTGCCACCTGCTATCCTTGTGCCTTGGGCAAGTCCTACTCTGTGCCTCAGTTTCACCGGCCATGAGCTAAGGATGTTAACAATACCTACCTAGGAAAGAGTAAATTGGTCAGCACACCTGGCAGAGGCTGGCTCGCGTTTGCTTATTGTTACCGTGAGAGCAGATGAGAGACTGGGCTTTGGAAAGGTTGGCTGACTGCCTCAGGGCTGCTGCATCGGCGTGCAGGGGCTGCGTAGCGACAGACTGGGCCGCAGACTGGGCAGCTCACACACAGAGGTTCGCTTTCTCACAGTCCTGGAGGCTGGAAGCCCAGAATCAAGGCGTCAGCAGGGCTGGGTCCTCTGGGCCTCTCTGCTTGGTGTGTAGGTGGCCGTCTCCTCCTGTGTCCTCGCACGGTCCTCCTCTGGGCACGTCTATGCCCTGATCCCCTCTTCTTTTAGGCACACCAGACCTATTGGGTCAGGGCCACCCAGATGACCTTGTTTTACCTTAATCACCTCTTTAAAGGCCTGTTTCCAGGCACAGTCCTGTTCTGAGGTCCTGGGAGTTAAGACTTCAACCTGTGAATCTCCAAGGGACACAAAGAGCCCATAACAGCCTCATAACCATCAAGCGGCGTAAGAGAGCGAATCAAACTACGTCCGAGAGAATTCCTAAAGCCGCCCACCTCTCCGCTGGCAGCAAAGTGCCCTCCACGCACACACGCGTGCCGAGGGAAGGGTCCCGTTCCACGGGGCTGCAGTCCAGTGCTGCCCCGAACGCTGCTGAGTGAGCAGGGAGGGACATCTGGACAGTGGGACCGTCTCCCTTCTTCCGCTTGGACTCTGGCTCCTCACATACTTACCTCTTGACACTCTGAGTTGGGGCGGGATTCCCGTTCGGGTCCTTTCGTACCTCCCACAGGACCTCGTCCAGGAGAGAGAGAAACAAGCCAGTATTTTCAGAGCCAGCCCGTCTCAGTCAGTCCTCACGGTGGCTCCTGGTTGTGGTTAACATTACTGTTCCCAGTTTGAAAATGAGAAACTGAGGCACAGAGAGGTTGAATGACTTGTCTGAGATCACACAGCTGGGGAGAGGCAGAGTTGGAACTCAGACCCTGATCTCAGATGCTGCCTCCCGGGCCTTTTGGCCCATGTTGCCATGTGTCTGTGGCACCTGCCGGCAGCCCTTGGAACGTGAGCACCGGCCACAGTCGGGTGCAGAGCTGTGAGCGCACTTCCTGATATAATCTAACGAGACTTGGTCCTCACACAGCCTTGGAATTTAGGATGCATGGTTTCAGTTTTGCAGATAAAAAGCATGACCCGGGTGGGCAGGCGGTTTTCCCGAGGGAAGCTGTGGGGCTCGGAGGGCATGTCTGCTGGCAGCTGAGCCGAGGCTCATGTAGGTTTGCACAGAGCGTGGGGGCTGTCCCTGGGCTGTTGCGTCCCCCAGGTCACCTGCAGGTCCCCTCTCACCTCCTGCCTCAGGGTTTAAGCTGACCCTCTCCCCGGTTCCCTCTCCCTTTTCTCCTGGCCGTACCTGGTGTCCTGGCTTCCACAGCCTCTGCAGGCAACAGGGCTGCCTTCCAGGGAGGTCCGGGCACGGGCTTGGGGCCTCTCTGGGCTCGGCTAACACGGCTGCTCTCGCTCTGCAGGTGACAAGCCCTGGGCCCGGGGCAGCTGTGCTCTGTCTGTCTGAGGAAGGAGCCAAGCAGCTGGTGTGTGACGGCAGCGAGGAGAGGCTGCATGGACGACGGCAGGTGGCGCCTCCTGTTCCTGCATTTGCTGCTGCCCTGCCGCGTTCATAAGGCCTGGCAAGCACGGACGGACAGAGCAGCCACTGGCCTGGGGGCCGCCGAGCTCCCGGAGGGCCACAGCTTGTTTGAGGAAGGCCTGTGGAGTGTCCTGCCCAGCCGGCCCTCCCGAGAGCACGAGCACACTCCTCCTACGCACCTGACGGCTCTGCTGGCGGAGTGACCGCAGCCTTGGAGAACCGAGCCAGCTCAGGGCCATCGGGACTCACAGGGGCACTGGCCAGCATGTCCCTGGGACCCCCAGCCGTGTTGGCCAGCATGCCTTTCGCAGGCCTCCTCTTTCCAGGCAGAGAAGCTGAGTCCGACTCCCATTGCAGGGATGTTCTTCATGGCTGAGTAAACTGTCCTTCCGGGTGGAGAATCCCTGAGTGAAATTTGGGAAGCTTTCAACAGAACGTTTCTTGGGGATTCTGTACTCCTCTTGGATGAGACAGACCACGCCGGGATGTGACGCCCACCCGTCTGGGCTCAGACGGAACTGCTCTGGGATTCGCAGAAGTCCCTGCAATGTTAGAAAAGAGAGGTTCTGAACAGTCCCTTCCCAGTGGAATAGTTTTTGCATTCACTCAGAAGGCGACTGTGTTCGGCTTTGAAGTGACCTGTGGTAACATCGGCAGGGGTCAGGGCTACGCAGTCCCTGCAGGCCGACCTCCACTCTGTGTGCGGGGGTCCGAGGACCTTCCTGAGGGATGGTCACCGGCAGCCAGGGCAGGAGGGGCACCTGCACCCAGACAGCCTCCCACACCCCATCCCCCTGACCTCGGTGCCCGTCACGTTCCTTTACCGAACTCGTGGCCCGAGGTCCAGCTCCTGTCAGAGGTCTGGGGCTTCTCGGCTGCAGGCGGAAAACTATTGTCGGTTTTTCTAAACTGATGGACACTTGTGAGCAGGGCTCTGGCTCACCCTGAGGACCTCCTGTTCAGCAGCGTCCTCTTTCTATCACAAAGAGCATGAGCGCAGACGCGGGTCTGCTGGGAGCTGTGGGAAAGGCTCCACGCCAGACGCTGCCATGCGTGACTCTGACAGTCGGCCGAGGAGGATAGAATGGGCCCTGTTGTTCTCTGCAGGTCAGGCCTGGGCTGGGCAGGGTGCCCGCCGAGAGCACACCAGGGGCATTGATTTTGAGTGCCGTTTCTGGCCTCCCCAGAGCACCTGTTGGGGACCAGGCCAAGGGCCCATGTGCTCCGCCTCAGAGCCTCCCAAAGTACCGGCCTGGAGCTGAGAGGTCAGGGGTGACCGGGTTTGTCCCTGAGCTAGCTCAAGGGAGGAGGCCATGCTGGGCAAACAGATTTGGGCCCTTTGCTCAGCATGGAAGGGTCTGGACACAACCACCATCCCGCTCAGGTGAGGACCTGGCCTCTCCCCAGTCCCTCTTGAATCAATCCAGGCCACGCAGGGTTTGCAGACTGAGACGTTTCTCCAAGTGCATGCTTTTCTGAAAGGGGAATCTGGCATCTTTTTTTCAAAAAAGTCCCTATCTTGGGGTTTTATTTAGACAGATTCTCATATTCACCTTCTGTATGAGTTAAGGGAAAAAACTAAGTGGCTTTAGCAAAATAGAAGTGTAAGAAAACTGAAATTTAATTCTCTCTCCTAAAAATAAATCCACAGTCTAGGGCTGTGCCATTCCCCGAAGGGTGGAGCCTAGCTCCTTTTTACTCTGTTTACTCTGCCACTGTTAGTGAGTGGCTCCCACAACATGGCCAAAGGTAGCTGCCAAAGATCCAGCCATCACATTCATCTCCCAGCCAGCAGGAAGGAGGAGGGAAGGAAGAAAGGCTTCCGCCATTCCTAAAGGACATTTCCTGGAACTTACACATTACCCTGCTGCTGTGTGGGCCAGAACTTAATTCCAAGGCCACAGTTAACATCAGAGACGTGGGAGAAGGTAGCCTTTGTTTTAGGTGACCGTGCGGCCAGATGAAAATCTGGGGCTCTTTCACTGAGTGAGGAGGGGAAATGGATTTTGGGGGGCAGTCAGCTAGCTCTGTCCCACCTCTCTCTTGGATGGGTGATATGAAGAGGGCTTGGAACACACACGCATCATACCAGGGTTTCCATATTGTCATCAAGACTTGCTGTAGAAGGAGAGACTGATAAAGGTGCAGTGCAGGTTGGAAATCAGCCCGTCCACATCCTCATTTTTCTTATCAGGAAACTGAGGCCTAGAAAGGTCAACAAGTCAGCTGAGATGGCACAGCAAGTGGGTGGCATTCCAGCTCATGTTCACTGGGAGTATTTTTGTTTTTCTCCATTTCTTAAGAAAAAGCTTCATTCTAGAAGGGAGGGAATGGAAGCCACCAAGGATGAATTCCAGCCGCCATAGCAGAGCACAGCCGGACAATGACAGGGTTGCGTGCCCTGACCTGCCCCGTCCTGAGTCATGCCGGCGGAGGCTCTGCGCTGGCTGCAGCGTGCCCTGCTGGCACCGCATGTCTGCTCGCGTGGCCCCGTGCAGGCCGTTTCTGCCCTGCATGCTGAAGGCAGCCCTACAGGGTTCGGGTCTGACTCGGCTTCTGTTTCAGGGAGCGCCCCGCAGGATGGGAGCCGCTGGCAGGCAGGACCTCTTCACGGCGATGCTGACCGTCATCTGGCTCGGCCTGGCCTGCTTCCCTGGGGCCGCGTCCGCAGGTGAGCCACCCCGGAGTTGCTGGGTCTCCACGTCTCAAGGGGAAGACGTGGTCCCTCTTGAAGAAGCCTGCTTTCTGGGCAGGAGAAGGGCCCCTGGGGCAGGGGCAGGACACTGGCCTTACCGTCCCTGGTGACTCACTGACTCTGGGCTTCGGTTTCGTCACCCACAAAGTGAAGGGGTTAGGCTGAACTCGGGTTAAAATCCAGTGTCTACCGGAGCCAGGCATGTGATGTAATCCTGGGAAGATGGCCAGGTAAGGACCACAGGCGCCTGGGGAGTTCAGGCACCTATTAGGGGCACCACATCTCAGCCCTGGCTAGTGGCTGCTGCATGTGAGGGTGGGGCCCGTTGCAGGACCTTGTGCATTTTTAAGAAAAACCAGAAAATCTAGATGTTTATGTAAAAACCCCATACTTGTTAAATGATGGCAACCCATTCAAATTTCACAAACCACCCTGGGGTGGGGGTGTGAACACACAGGCCTGAGAGCCACTCGCCACGTCTGGGCCCCGGCCTCACAGCGCTCTTCCCGCGCGGCTGTTGGAGGTCTGGGTGCGATGAATGCTGCAGGCAGGGTTTACATCTGCTTTTCTGATCTCAGTATCAGCTTTTCCCTGGAGTGATTGTGAGTAAATGCCCAGATGCCCAGGGCAAGTTTGTGAGGACTAGAGAAAACAGCAATCAAATAAACCAAACTCAGGGTTGAAGAAGAGAGGTGGGGGCCGATTAAAAAATTCTGAACAGAGGTTTAGTAATGATTCAAAGCAGTGTGGCCCCTGCCCATCAGTGGACTTCCCATTTTGACCTAAGGATGGGCCCGCCAGAGGGCCGCCAGAATGGGCGGCGGGTAGGCGCTCAGCCGCCAGCCCTCGATCACGCCTTTTGAAACACTTTAACTAAAAATAGAGCCGATCGCTTTTCTACAGTATGAATAAAGGAGCTTACAAGGCATTATGCTTTTTCTTGATCCTGATGAGAGGAAGCTGTCACTCATCATAACGAGGGAAATTCCTTCGGTGTGATCTCTTGTACGATCCCCCTGACCCTTGGGGACACCACAAGCAATCAGTGGTTTAGCTCTAAACGCGACAAAGGACAGTGTTGCCTGGAACAGTTCATTTATCCGTCTGTCATGTATCCGATTGATAAACGCCACGGGGCACTGACTCTGTGCCAGGACCCGGGTCTGGGTTTCTCTCCTAGGATGGCCCACCTCAGGGCCTAGAGGTCTAGCCACATGCGTCCCCGGGTACTTTCTCTCTTCTGCGGGAGTGTAAACTGCTTGGAAAGGAGGCTCTGGCCCCCTCTGGTCTGTGCTGTTCTGAGGCGTCGGAGGGACAGGCGCTCATGCCCCTCGTAGGCTGGGCCAGCCTTCACTCTCCTATGTGGTTCTGGGCCCCGCGCCCTCCGGGAAGGGCGGGGGCCGTGGTGACATTTCAGCAGAGGCACTCACCGGGTCCTACAAATGAGAACCCACTGAAACTGGCCTTGGCTAAGAGCAGAATGTCCGGCTCTCACGAGGGGGCGGCCGCCTGAGGCTGACCGTGTCTGCGGGGTGTGGGCCGTGGGGTCAGAGCCGCCGGAGCTCTGGGGCTGGTGCTTCTGATGCCGGGAGAGACTGCAGGGCCAGGCTGGCCGCCTCCGGATGCGGATGCACAGGCCTGGAGAGTGACGGGCCGTCGGGACCGCCCTGGGGGGCATGGGTGGTGACACCTCAGGGCTTTGCCCCATGGACTCGGAGTGACGCTTCAGCGTGCTGCTCACGGCAGGCCCGTTGGCTGCATGTGCTCCCCGCACGGCTGGGCGGTCACCTCCTTGGACGTGGACGCCCGGGCGGGGGTGAGGGCAGCCCAGGGCCTCCGACGGGCTCCACTGGAAGCCCGTCAAGCACTTGACCCATCAGGGATGCACAGGAACCCTACAGGCCTCCCAGCCGGCGGGGGCCCCAGAGCCTCAGTCTCGGGACCACCGTGGCCGCTGAGCGCCTGCCCCTGGCCTCGTGTTGAAGTAGGAAATCCACGGACGAGCAGGTGCCACAGTTTATATTGCCACGACTTGAGCCCCTCGGGGTTTACGTCAGCTAGAAGAGCCGCTTCAGTAAAACTCCGGAAGAGGTGAAATTCTCTTCTTCATGGAAGAACTTAGGAGTTAGGGCTGTGGGTGAGCATAAAGGAGGGGTGCTGTCGGGCTGGGGAGGGGAGGATGGGGAACAAGGCCCGCAGAGAAGAGAAGGTCCAGCCTCTGCCTTGAGACCCAAGGAGGATGACACCCTCCGGGCTGGTGGCCATGTGTGTGCCGCACGCCGCTGCAGGGGCAGCTCCCTCAAGATGCATAAAGATGTGATGGGACACCACTGTTACCCCAGAGGTGATGCGATAGAAATAAAGTGACCCTTAGGACCGATCTACTGGTAACTGAGCCGAAGCTGGGCCCCTCCAGGGGCCTTGAGCCCATCCTGTGGTCCTTGCTGTTTGCGCCCACTTTGCTCAAGCGACATGACCTCCCGCAGGTGCCCTTCCCGGGGCCTGAGCTGCAGCGCCTTCTGTTCCCTGCAGGGCCCAGCCCCAGATTGCCGCCCTCTGAACCCTTGCCCTGCCATGGGCTCCTCTGCACCTCACCTTCCTGCCTCCCCAGCCCTGCCCCAGGCCAATTTAAAATCTGCTGTTTCATATTTCACAAGTTCCCAGTGGCACTGGGGCCACCCATCCCCACTGTGTGCCCACGGCCTCTCCCCACCGCCTTCGCTCTGGACTTTGCCTGGCTCTCCAGGGGGTGTCCAGGGCTGAGGCAGCCCTTCCCTTCCACCATCCGTGGCACGGTGCCGGATGGGAGCCGGGGCGGCCGCAGGAAGAGGGGGCTCCTCCTCATGCCACTCCTGGTGGGGCCTCTTTAGGTCAACTAGACGCTCAGGTGCACAAGGCTGCCCTGGGCCTCCCCTGGCATCAGACTCACCTTGAGGGCCTGGGACAGGGACTCAGCGGATCGGGGGGCTCTCTTTCGGGGGCAGTCTGGGCAGCTTCCCACATCGCCATCCTCAGCTAAGCTCTTGTCTCCCCCGGTGAGGCTCAGGTGACTGTCCCTGGAAAGGGCTGGAGCTGCCCGGCTGGACGTCTTCTGCCCCATCAGAGCATCACTCAGAGCAGGTCCACAGTGTGACTTTAAGGGTCCCTGGGAGGGATGTGCCTGTAACGAGTCACGCCCCAGGGAAGCCCACAGTATGACGTACACCAGGGACAAGTGTACGTTGCGGTTTAGACGTTGGCTGATCGGGGCCACTTTTGTGATAAGCAATGGTGCTTGGTAACACTTCATACACCGCTTTCCAGGGCAAAGAAGGTCTTAGAATACAAGTGCTCTGGGTAGATCATTGCCTAACTTTAGGTCTTGCAGTGTCTTGAAGAGTCGCCTGGTCTGCCCTTCATTTTATAACTAGAAACCCTGAGCCCAGAAGAAGGAAACGACTTGTTCACAGGCACGTGATGAATGAAAGACATAGGACTGGCCCCCAGGGCTGTTGGTTCCTGTATGGGGGGATCTCTTTGCTCTCTAAAGCCTCATTTCCAACCCTAGTAGAGAGGAGGCAGGAGCCGTGAAGGGCACGAGAGCCCTGCCCTGGGGTCCGTGACGATCCTTGGTGAGGTTGGCAGGTAGGAGCGGTGATGTTTCTCTGTCCTCCGCAGTGGCGGCTGAGTGCCCGGACCAGACCCCTGAGCTGCAGCCCTGGAACCCTGGCCATGACCGGGAACGCTCTGTGCACATTGGCCAGGGCAGAGCCCTGCTGCTCACGTCCTCCGCCACGGTCCACTCCGTCCACATCTCAGAGGGAGGTAAGCCTGTCTCTGCCCTGACCTCTCTCCCCTCCGCGGCCTCCGAGCATAGCAGGTGGGACGCGGCTGCCTTACCTTCAGACGGGCGGAGCAAAGGTCCCCTGCTCTGGGCTCATGATGGAGCAGCCGGTTATGCTACCCGTCATCTCCGGGCGCTTAGGGATGGCTTGTTGAGGTCCAGACTCGGTGAAAGAAGCAGGTATAGGGGAAGCTCTGTATTGGTGCTCTGAACAGCCCTGTTTGTCTCAACCTCGTGCAGCGGTGCGGGAGGCCAGCAGGCATCCCTCCCACGCTGCAGGGCCGAGAGAAGAGAAAAGCAGCCGCCTGTAAGTGCAGCGAGCAGGCATGTCTCTGGCAGGCGCCTGCCGAGAGGAGGCGGGGCTCACGGGGTCAGCGCCTGGCTCTGCTGCGGCCTCACCACTGACACTCGCGTTCTTGAACCTCACCCCGATCCTGCCTCTGCAGGAAAGCTGGTCATCCAAGACCACGGTGAGGCGATTGTGTTGCGTGCCCGGCATATCCTGATCGACGATGGAGGAGAGCTGCATGCTGGGAGTGCTCTCTGCCCCTTCCAGGGCAACTTCAGCATTGTTCTGTATGGAAGGTGGGTAGGCGGCTTCCTCGGGTCAAATGCTTCTCTTGGGTTTGGGGAGGAGGCTTGGTGAGGTACCCCAGGGACGAGCAAGGCGACGCTGCCGATCTGGGCGCGCTGGAGAGGTGCACGGGGCAATTCATTTATTGTGGACTGTGTCTGCGCTTGAGTCACAAGGCCCTGCCAACCTTCTCGTGGCCTTCCTGTCGTCCCGCGGCTCAGGGGGCCTCTGAGTGTTTATTAATAGTGTGGTGGACAAGAAAAAGAAAAATTCCATGTGGTATTTCTCTCTGGCTGTGTTCCCGCTCCAAGCGATGGAGAGCTCTCGGAGGTGGCAGCCGAGACTCTCCAGGGTGTCCAGGTGATGTCCAGGTGACGTCACACACGACAGGGGCCAAAATACACAACACTCAGAACTGAGAAGTGCCAACCCTCAAAGGAATGATAAGTATTTCTGCTGGGGCTCTTGGTCTCCTACTGGTCTGGCCCCAGGGAGCTGGGCGCTCTCCTCTTTCTACTGAGTGGCCCTCGGGGGCCACGCGGGAGCCGAGGAGCCGTGCGGTCCCCCCGGGCTCAGCACCCATGTGCCGGCAGACTCTGGAGGGCTGTTTTCTCTCTCCCAGGGCTGATGAAGGTATTCAGCCGGACCCCTACTTCGGCCTGAAGTATATTGGAGTCGGCAAAGGAGGCACCCTTGAGTTGCATGGACAGAAAAAGCTCTCTTGGACATTTCTGAACAAGACCCTCCACCCGGGGGGCATGGAGGAAGGAGGCTATTTTTTTGAGAGGAGCTGGGGTCATCGCGGAGTCATTGTTCATGTCATCGACCCCAGATCAGGGACAGTCATCCATTCTGACCGGTAAGGTTTGCCTTCACGTGAGCAAATGCTCCTCCTCTCAGCATGCGCCCCGGCCGGATGCTGCCCCAGGTCCCGGGGCCACAGAGCCAGTGGAACAGATGGAAACCCTTGGCATTCACCTGACGAAGCTGCAGCTCACCGGAGTGAGCGTGTGTGCACACGGACACACGTGTATGCACAACAGTTTCGGGTTACAGTCATGGGAGGCTAGGGAAGTGGCGGAGCATGACCGGGGGAGCACCCTGCATGGTGGGCAGGGCAGCCGGGGTGCCGAAGTGGGGCTGGGCTGAGCACGGCAGTGTGGGTGAGTCAGGAAGAGGCTTCAAGGCAGCATCAAAGCACAGGCCGGGTGCGAGGACGGGCGTGGCTGCTGTTCTCCAAGCCGGAAAAGGCCAGCCAGGGGGCAGGGATGCAGAAGCGGTGGAGGGGGGCCCGGAGCCAGCAGAGCGAGGCAGGGCCAGGCCGGGCTGGCCGGGGGCCAAGGGAAGGAGGCAATTTTCTCCTAAGTGGGACGCAGAGCCACTGAAGGCTCTGCGAAGGGTCCCACCTGATTGAAAAGAACGCCCTGGAGACAACATGGGGGGCAAAGTGGACACGGCTGTGAGGACAGGGTAGAGGAAGCGGGCCTGGAGGCGGCTGATGGGGGGGATGCAGGAACGGGCTCCAGTCTCCCACCGCCTCCCTCTCACCCTACTTCTGGGCTCTGGTGTGAGCGGCAGGTCCTGCCCAGGCTGCCCTGGGGCCCCTGTTCTGGCCCCACAAGGGCTGTCCCAGGCCCTGATGGGGAACGAGCCTGCAGGCGGGACACAGCTGTGGTAGCTGCAGGGCAGAGCTCCCTGGCGACGCGGGAGGAGGGAGGCCTAGGGCTCCGTGAGAGCAGGGCGTGAGCCCCAGTGTCCACAGGAGGGAGCGGAGACCGCAGTGACTTAGGGCCAGGTGGGCAGGAGTACGCAGGACAGCCAGCCGGTTCCTCGGGGGAATATTAGCAACAGTAATGTAACCACTGGATTTTGTGTAAAACGCTGTGGTAACCACTTTACCAGCCACTTGTAATTCAATCTTCATAAACCCCCTGAGAAGTAGCATCTGTTATTTTCCACATTGTATAGACGGAAACACTGAGGTTCAGTGGGGCTCAGTGTCTCGGAGTCTCAGGCTGGTAAGCGTGGGAGCTGCCCAGACCCTCGCCCGCTCTGCTGCCCCCCCGAGCGTCCCGGTGACAGCCACCGGCCTGGCCTGGGGCTGAGCAAGGCCGAGCCCTCCTGCCGGGCCTTCAGCAGCTCCTTGAAACCAGCCAACCGTGGGTGGATCCCTATTGCACTGGGGGCACCGCACACTGTCCTGACAGCCGACAGGAGCTCCAGAGGCAGGGGGCCTGCTAGCGGCTGGTCTCTGCGCAAACATGTCAGGGGCTTCGAGAAACTGATAGCTGAATGAGTGAGTGTGAGGAAAAATAGTAATAAACACGCACATGGGTGCAGGCTGTAGTCACCTGAGCAGGTTCCCTGGAGGAAAAGGAGCTTGAAAGGTATAAGCCTTTGAGAAGGTAGAGACACGTGAGAGCGAATGAATGGCGACTGAGGGGGTCTCAAGGCACCCGGAGACACGCTGGCCTCGCAGCAAGGGTCCCGGGTGCCGGGGGGATCGGTGGCCAGGGTAGGCACACAGCCGGGCCCCAGCCTGGCGACCCAGACGCGCCCGCCCAGCCACGTGGCACTAGTATCATGTTTCTTTTCCGAAGTCTTGGCTGTTCGTGCCGGCTGATTTCTCTAGATCAGTGTTCAGAGCGTGTTGCTGGTTAAGTCCAGAGACAAATTCATCTGGAATTTGCATTGTGATTGTACAAAACCTTCTTCGTTACGTGGTGGGTATTGGATCACTACAGAACGGTGTCTTTCTTTTGTGAATTCTTGCCACCAGGGGTATAGATTTTGTTTGAAATGTACGTCTCGCGGGCATTTCACGTGTACAGGAGTGGATAATGTCGTCAATGTGAGATGATTGCTGGTTGCTATAATAAAAGCTGCTTTCTTTCAAAATCACAGCCCCGGGATCTCTGGGTGACATGTCAGTGGCTGTCACATACACGTGGGCTTAGATCTCTTTCCTGGGCTGCTCAGGACTGTTAAAATCCCCTCTCTGACCTCTTTAGGTTTGACACGTACAGAGCCAAGAAAGAGAGCGAACGTCTGGCCCAGTATTTGAACGCGGTGCCCAACGGCAGGATCCTTTCTGTGGCTGTGAATGACGAGGGATCGCGAAACCTGGACGACACGGCCAGGAAGGCCATGACCAGACTGGGCAGCAGACGCTTCCTGCGCCTCGGGTTCAGGTAGGGCCCAGCCCACCACCCCCCGCAGGCCTCCTCCCCTTCCTCGCAGCCACACCTCCCCCGGTGACTTAGGGGAGAAGCAGGCACATCGTCTGTATTTAAAGGGAGCCTGGCTTTTCTAATTGGCCTCGCCCACCCTTAAACGCAAAAAGTCTGTGTTTATGTGGACCATCTGTTTAGTCGGCTGCTTAGAAAATACTAATTGAACATCTACTGTGTGTAACAGCCGTGCCTCAGAGGTACAGCTAATGTTCATTTTCTCTTTCTTTGGCAAAGGGGTCCCAGTGCACCAAGGGGATGGGCACACGTTTGTTCAGGGATCATATAAAGCATCTGCGCAGCCCAGTGCCCCAGGGGCCCTCGGATGGGCTCCAGCACGTGTTCTGTTTGTGCCAGACTGTAGCGTCATGCCTGGCCTTGGCATGCCCGCACATTGGCACCAAGAGGGAGCCGTTTGCCCCCCGGTAGCCACACCCTTTTATCATGTTGAATCAGATCCGGCTCCGTGGAAAGCTGAGTTGATGGTGTCCGTGCTGTTCGGAGGCTGTGGCACCCCTCCCTTCAGCTCTGCAGGTCGTGGGCAAGACCGGGCTCAGGCCAGAGCGTTTTCTGGGCTCCGAGCAGAGCCGTCTTACCGGCTGTGCAGAGATCCCCGGTCCCGGCCCCAGCGTTCATTCTCCAGCAGCCCAGGCGCTGCTCCTGGAAGGTTTGGGCAGGAAACCAGGGCCGCCAAAACGAGAACACCTCGGTATCTCGAGGCTCCTTTGTCAGCACAGACTGGAGGCCCTTCCATTTCATTGTTTTATAAGCCAAAGGCCAGTCTGTGAATTTACAGGGAGAGAGAGAATCACAGGGGCACAAGGCCGTCCTCAGCAGAAGGAGGTGGTGGCCGAGCGCCCAGGTCTGGCATCCGATCTGGCCGGAACCTGAGCTGGGCTGGGCCTCCTCTGAGGCGTGACCCCAGGCACGTGACCTCTGAGGGATGACTCCCCCTCTCTTTGCATGGTTCCTGCATCTGTAGAAAGGGATTCAGCTGGAGTCGTTTCGAAGGACCTGCGAAGATTGAGTGTAGTAATGAGCCAGATATTTGCCATCGGATCTGGTACGGAATAGGAATACGATAAATGTTAGCAACTGTTCTCATAAAAAAGGGCCCCAGAAGGGTGGGCATGTGCCATGGGTCACGCCCTTCAGGGGCGCATGGCAGGACGTACGCCGTTGCCCCCTCATCCGTGGAGACACACTGCAGGAGGCAAACTGACGGCCTCTAAAGCCAGCAGGACCGAGGCCGTCACCTACTCATTCGTAGAGGAAGTGGTTCTGAGCTGACGTTTTCCTCGGTCTCACCTCCAGGCCCGCGGGCGCGAGAGAAGTGGCCTTGCTCTTGGGAACCCGCTTCCTGGTTTTCCCACAGGCCTGACAGGGCCTGGAGCGCGGTCGTGGGCCTGTGGGCTTGATGGTTTGCAATTCCCACCTCGTGGCCAGCCTGGGTCAGGAGAGGGAGCCCGCCAGGAAGCCAGCCCCGCCAGCAGCGGGAAGGGCCGCGGGCCCCGGGGCACCCCCGCCTCCAGGACAGGCCCATACCCGGGAGGAGCTTGCTTTTCATTGTGGTTCTTTTCAGACACCCTTGGAGTTTCCTGACTGTGAAGGGAAATCCCTCTTCATCCGTGGAAGACCACATTGAATATCACGGTAATGAATGGGTGGCGGGAGCCTGCGTCCCCCCGCCCGTCGCCCCCCATGTCTGACTACGAGGCTCAGGGTGTCTCTGAACCACCCACTTCCCTTGATGGGCCGGGCAGCCTCCCCTGCCCAGAGAAGGTGGCGGGGGCGCTGCCGAGTCTAGTCCTACGGAGGCACGCACGGGAGAAATGATGGGCTCCCAAACGGACTGGGGACACTGAGTGTGATGAAACCTCTGAAGAAGGCACAACCTATAATGGTGGTGGAAAGACGGCCCTGAAACTTTTCTTTAAGGCTTAGCCCCAGAACTGTGTGTGTGTAGGGCGCTCTCTAGGCCTTCCCGTTGCATCCTTCTGAACTGGGGGGTCCGTCCGCTTGCTGACATCTCTGGTCTGCCCGACAGGACACCGCGGCTCTGCTGCTGCCCGCGTGTTCAAACTGTTCCAGACGGAGCACGGCGAATATTTCAACGTCTCCTCCTCCAGCGAGTGGGTTCAAGGTGAGGTATTCAGGGCAACCTGTAGGTGAAACCTACGGTGGATACAGGCCAGGACTTACTCTTGGCCGAACAAGGATTTTCCTTTTGCACATACAGGACTTCTTGACTGTTGCAGAGTCAAATGAGTTTGCAATGGAAAGCTGTCTTAGTTAATCAGCCCCAGTGTGAACAGCCCAGAGGATACCTTTCCTGGACCAGGGATGGTACTGAACAGGAAATAGACAGGAATGGCCTGGCCTTCAAGAAGCTCACCCCTGGGGCAGGCCGTCCTCCCTGCAGTGTTTGGAGAATGGGCTTAAGGGTGGAATTCATCTCTCTCCTCTTTGCAATAATGAAGAATATTTGTTGCTCATAGAGTACAAATGTCAGCAAAAGTTGTTTTTAATTGAAAGGCGGGAGAGGTGGGAGAGCTGGGAGAGGTGGCAGACCGCTTCCAGGCCCTGGTGCCCGGTCCTGCAGAAGCGTGGACAGACTTGGTGAGGGCCCCGGGGCGCTACCCCAACCGGGACTGGCCCTCGTGGGCCCTTCCTGCCTGACCCTGGCTTTGCTTTTGGCCTAGATGTGGAGTGGACGGAGTGGTTCCAGCAGGACAAAGCATCACAGAGTAAAGGTGGGGAGAAAATTTCAGGCCTCCGGGAAGCTCACCCAGGAAAAATCTGCAGTCGCCCCGTTGATATACAGGTACCGAACCCCAAACAACCCAACAGCTATAGTGGCTTTGTTGTGAAGCAGCGTCTATAGATCACAAATGTCCCACCATTTGCATGGTGTGAGTTCCAAGGCCCACCTGTGACACAGGAAAGCCAGAAAGTGCTGTTCCCAGTTCAGAGGCTCCTCGTCTGCTCCGGGGCTCCCAGCTAGTGGGTTTGAAGCCGGGACTCAAAATTTCCTCCTGGATTCTACTTCAGAGCTCCCTTGCCTTCTGTCTAACCCGTGTCTGCCGCCAAGGCTGGGGGAGCCCTGGTGCCGGCCGGGGTTTGACTTCAGTGTCGTTTCTCAGTTGATATTCTCTGGGTCCTTGAGTGCATGGATCCCGGCGGTACTAGGGCGTGGGCCAAGCCCAGGCCGGGTGGGGACACACCATGGCCTGTTCTGCACGGAGCTGTGTTATAAGCCTGCACTGTAGAATGGACAGGGCTTGCTCGGATCTTCCCTGGGAGTTACTCTCTGCAAAGGGGACCTCACATTTCTCAGGTGGCCCCAGCACGGAAGTACTGAGTAACTATGCAGCCTCACGATTCACCAGCATTGCTGGGCTCCACAGACAGCAGGAAAGACAGACACGCAGGCCAAGTCAGGAGAGTTTATTTCCTTAAGGCTGGTCTTGCTCCAAAACAAGATTCAAGGCCACTCAAATGCTTGATATTGAATTGGATGTCATTTAAGAAAGACCATCCCTGCCCATTTCATCTTCTTTCAGCCAATAAGAAAAGTGATTGACATTTGTATGCTTCCCCCAGATCATCTAGCCACGGTCCCAGGCTGCCTGAGCTTTTACCCCACACCTGACCCCCTCCCTGGGGCCAGCTTCTGCCCCCCGCCTCATGTTGTAGAGGGACTGTGGACAAGGGACCGTTTTCCGTGGGGGACTCTGCTCTGCTCTCCGCAGAGGTCCAGGAGACCGTTCTCGTTATCCGGCTGCAGCTCTCCGTTTACGTGGCTCCCATGTCACTGAGGAGGGTTTAGCCAGATTAACTCTTCTTGGATCCAGCGGACTCAAAACACGCCGACTCCCCCAAAGCACATACTGCCCAGATTTAATTGTCACTTTCTCTTGCAACCCTGGGCTTTACAGCTTTAATCCTGAAGTAGACATCACCCTGGTTCTCCAGTTCACTTAGCTGCAGGAGGCCCAGTCCTTTTCCAGCTGCCCCTCCCCATGTATTTCTGGAAATCCTGGAGGAATGCTTACATGCTCTGCAAACCCCTCCTGGTGTTTATTCTGCCAGCCATCTGGCTGCAGACCACTGTTGTCTAGACCACTGCTCGTGCCAGGAAAGTGGCTTTCCGTAAGCATTTCCCACCTCTCCAGTTTGCTTGCTGCACACACACAGGCTCTCCCCTGAGTGTGTCAAAGCCCAGCTGGTCCCAGGTGCAAACATTCAGTTGAACTTTACTGCAAGCTTGGAGATAGCAGAGGAGACTGGTGAAAAACCTCTGTATAAAACAGAATAGTACACGACTGGTCTCCAACTCCACAGGCTGGGACCCTCCGGGGGGACCCAACATCGTCCTTTGCCACCACCAGCCTGCTGCCTTACTGCAGGGCTGTCTCCTTCCCACAAAAGGACTGCCCTTGACAAGGAATTCCCTATGTTCAAGTTTCCAGCTCTTCGAGGTCCTGAAAGGAATACAGGACCTGTCAACTGTTCTCCCGCCCCCATCCTGAGGCTTGGGCACCCTCCCCACAAAAGTGCATTCTTTGACAAAATTTTGCTGAGCATTGTACCCCTTATTAGTTCAAAACTCTCAGTTCCAGAATAGGATCTTGGCTTTGTCTTGGCAAAACAAAGACCTGTTGAACAGCCATCTAAAATACGTGCCTCCCAAAGTGAACCCAGAGGTGAGTCGTGTGTCTCCAAAAATGAATTCAAACCTCAGTCTCCAGAGTGTCAGATGTACCAGCCAGGAGCTAAAGGCCCTAGTCACTTAACAACACACAGGAGAGGCTGAAACGGAGCTGGTCTTCCTAGGTGTCCATTTTTGCCACTTTGGGGAATCGCAGTTGAAGTGGCCACTTGGCACCTCCGACCACCCCACGGGCCCCAGAGGCTCCCTCCAGAGCCTCCCCTGGAGTCCCACGTGCAGGTGGCCCCGAGACAGCCGCTCCGCTTTGGCATTCCTGTCCTCTGGAGGGAGAGGGAATGTCAAGGGCGTCTGCACCCAGGCAGGCCTGGAGGAGGCTGGAAGGGAGGGGGAAGCAGTGAGGCTGCTCCACCGAGACCTCGAGGAAGCCTTTTCAGCATCTGCTGTTTTGTGAATCTGCAAAAACAGAACCTGCTGTCCCCGGCCTTTGCCCTCCTGCAGTTCTCCTCGGCCCAAATCCCCCTCAGCTCCCATCTGCTCTCTGAAGACTGGCCCACATTCAGGGCCACTGGAACCTATGGACTCAGATTTCAAATCTGGGGATAGACCACACTGGGAGGTCTTTGCACAACGGGGAGGTTGGCCTCGGGGTTAGGAAAATGTATTTGGTTATGTGTTCGCATCCCACTTACCAGCTGTGGTCTATCCACCGGGCCCACCGGTGTTAGGCCATGCAGGGTCCCCAGAAGCAGAGTCCCCCTCAGGTGCCGCCTCTGACGGGGGATGATGCGAGCAGCTTCAAGGCCAGGCAGAGAACTCAGCGAGCCGCCTGGCATTTGGCCTCCTGAGCGCCTCCCTCCAGCCCTGATCACAGATGACCAGCCAGGTTACTTAGTGTCTGATTTCCTCATATACAGAAGCGGGACAGTGATTTTCCCCCCATGGGATTGATTACTTGTGGATTTAATGCAGTAATACATGACCCAGAGTGAGTGTCCATACATTTTTTTTTTTTACAGTTCTTATCCAGAACTGAGGTCACTCCTTGGGTTAGACAAGGGGGAGAGGGAGAAAAAGCAGCAGAATTGAGCATATACTCCCTGAAAGTGTTGCTGGACACTGTACCCCCATGTCCAGTTCTATCTGATGATGTCTTCGGGCTCAGCTCTCAGTGTCGTCCATTTTCCTGCTGCATGTTTTGGCCCCAAGGGCAAGCACCAGGGGCCAGAGGAGCAGAGCCTGACCGTCAGCAACCTTGACCTGAAGTTTGTTTCTAAAACCCTCTGAACCTCAGCCCTTTCTTCTAAGAGCCAGACGGCAGCTCCAGCTTCTCTGGCTGCATCAGAGACTGTCCGAGATAGTGGGTGTGAGTGTGTTGCCTACAGGACAGGGCTGGACCTCAGCTGTGGTTAAACTCACATCTGCATAGCTCTCTTTCCAAGCCGAAGATGACGGGTATCTAGTGGGTTCAGAATGATGTTTCCTAAAAAGTTCCCCACCCGCCCTTCTTTTTAGGTTGATTATACTTTGCCTCCCTCCCTGCCCCGCCTGGTCCCTTTGGTGTCTGTGCCAAAGAGGCCAACAGCTGCAGTGCGTGCCCTGAATTGCATGTGTCTGATGACAGCCCCAGTCTGGATGAGGCACACCCGGCTCCGGGGCGAGCCTCAGCTGGCAGGGGCCCCACGCTCCTCTGAGCCTGCTCCCTGAATTCTCCACCTGGCCTCGAAGCTGCATGTGCCACCCCCCATCAGATGTGCCGAGCCCTGGGTGGGACGCTGGGGTCAGGGGGCTGGGGGTGGGGAGCAGGCCGAAGGCTAGTCCTTGCCCTCAGTGGAGCGCATGACCCCGTGGGAGGAGGGCCCCTGAATGAAGCCACCAAGGGAGGACATGAGTGCCTGGGGGCACAGCGGGGGCCTGGGGAACACCCGCTCCACAGTCGGACAGCCTAGATTCACATTTTGGTTCTACCACCTTGTGGCTCTGTGACCCAGGCACATTACTAGACCTCTCTGAGTGTACTTTCCTTATCTGTAAAAACAGCAATAAATGACCATGGTATTGCTGGGAAGACAGAGTAAGATAATATATGTAAACACTTAGCTCTGTAGCTGCAAGAGAGGTTCTCAAACTTTCTGCCCGTTAGAATCACCTGGTAGCCTCTCAAAGTCCTGGCGCCCTGGCCACACCCAGACCCAATCGGACCTGAGCCTGCGCGTGAGTGTTTTTACAGACTCCCGACGTGGTGTGGATATTCGGGCATGGCGGGTCGAATGCAGTGAGGCCTCACTGATGGCCAGCCGCATTCACGGTGCGGGGCTGTGGTGCAAGAAGCCAGCCAGCTCCTAAAAGATGCCTGCTTATCGGAGACGGGACATTTTCCCAAAACTGTCCCCCACGAGGAGCAGGAGGGCCCTGGTCAGGATGCTGGGCACTGTAGGGCCCCAGGCAAGGCACGAGGCTGCCCTGTGACTCCTGCTGCTCCTCCTAAACACGCCGAGGGGGCAGTTGCTGGAATGCTCATCCGGCCCCTGTAAATTGGTTTTGCAGCGGTGACAACTTTAGACCTGTGAGTGTATGTTTATAACATTAATCATCACCTTTCTTTACCAAAAAAATGACTTTCCTCGGTAATTTCCCTGCCATGCACAGGCCACCACAGCAGATGGAGTTAACCTCACCACGGAAGTCGTCTACAAAAGAGGCCAGGACTATAGATTTGTGTGCTACGACCAGGGCCAGGCCTGCCAAAGCTACCGTGTGCGGTTCCTCTGCGGGAAGCCTGGTAAGCCGCTCCTGGCTGGGGATGGAAAGGCGACCCTGGTGGCTCTGTTCCGCGAGCGGCAGCCGCGTGCCGTGAGTCTGGATGGCCGGGTCGGCGGCCTCCAGGCGTCTCAGGGACACAGCGCACCTGCCAAGCTCGCAGTGGAGAGCACCTCTGTGACCCGGGAGCTGCGGGCGGTCCTTGGACTTGGCCGGGGCCAGGAGAGCCCCGCCTGGCCCATATGCCTTCCAGGAAGGGGTCGGGCCCTGTTCAAGGAATCCAGGGTGCAGTGGGCAGGACCAACCTGCCCGCAGCCTCCCCTGCGGAGACCAGCAGTTGTTACCTCTCTGAAGGCTATGACTTTAAACCCAGACCCCGAGGCGCCCTTTATAAGGGGGTGGAAATTTCGGTTTGTTCGCAGAGGCCGTTGCCATCTCCAGAGGGCAGTCCCGAGGGGGGAGAACTCCTGGGGGGAAGGCTTCTGGCCACTGTGAATAGGAGTTGAGAGGCGCTATATTGGTTTATGTCTTGAGTGAAGCGGGTGTGGTGGGGCAGCCACATTTAACTCCAGCTGAGGAGCGAGTGGAAAATTCCCCTGCCCAGAGCTCATGAATGGCTCTTTTCTGGGAGGTTTTTGCTGACTTCAAAAGCCTGTACCAAGACTGGGATGGGTGAGCCCGTTGATCTGGGTTTTGGGTAGGCAGACCTGTCACTTATTTAGGGAGGGGAAGGGAGGCTGGGCAGCCAAAGGCTTTCCAGAAGCAAAGCGCTGGACCTTCGTCCCTCCTCTTCCGGTTACAGTGAGGCCCAAACTCACCGTCACCATCGACACCAACGTGAACAGCACCGTCCTGACGCTGGAGGACAATGCGCAGTCTTGGAAGCCCGGGGATACCCTGGTGGTCGCCAGCACCGACTACTCCATGTACCAGGCGGAGGAGTTCCAGGTGCTGCCCTGTAAAGCCTGCTCCAGCAACCAGGTCAAGGTGGCAGGTAGGGCTTCCACTGACCCTCCCCGAGGCTGGATGATCCCAAAACTTGTCAGGATCAGCGTGGGCTGAGATCACCACAGATCGACAGCAGTCAGCTATTGCCATCACAATGCTGCATAACAAAACACCCTTACAGTCTGTGCGAGCATTTATCCCTTCCTTGTGCAACTGCAGTTGTCTAGCTAAGGTTCTGCTTCTCTAGACAAGCTTGGCTTCAGGCACGTAGCTGGGTTCGGGTCGGCTCTGGTGACTTAATCATCCCAGGACATGTTCTTTTCATGGGGAGAGGTTAAAAAGTCCTGGCGAGGTGAGCGGGGGCACAGGGGGGCTCTGCAGGCCTGGGCTCAGAACCAGCACACCCTTGCATCCACAGTCCAGCAGGGAAAGCAGATCCCACGGTCGAGCTCACACGAATGGGGTGGTGAAGCCTATTTTTCCCATCAAGTTGAGGGAGCGGGGACTGAATATTGTTAGGAAATAAGGTCTTAAGCTTATTAAGGAATTCATTGGGAGGCTATTCAGCTCAAAAAACCGATACAGAAGCTGAACAACTGGGCTGCAAAAGGACAGGAAGAGGCTGCTGCGGAGGTCAGGGGGCAGGGGTGAGTGCGCCGCACCCTCAGGGCACCCCGGTCCGGTCGGAGAGCACCGTGCTTTGCCCCTGGGACACAGTGCCCAAAAGTCACCTTCCAGGAGAGCCTCCCATCGGGCTGGTGGCTTGTGTGCCTGCCCTCTGGCTAGGAGCAGGCAGCTCACCTTCAGGACAGGCCCTCTTAAGACTGTGCTGGGTGCAGAAAGGGTCCTTCCCCAAAGGAAAATTGGGAGGCATTGCCAGAAAGGAGAATCAATCCTGGGCACTGGAAATATCAGCTGCTATAGGGTCAGGGCCCCAGGAGAAGTACCAGAATTTGGGGCTAGGAGGACCGTGGATTGCAAAACCAGAGCCCGCATTGTCCAAACACTGTTATTTTGGAAATAAAACTATAGAAAGTCAATCACAGTCTTTTGAGCTTGTGGAGATGTGCTTGAGAAAGAACGTGGGGACAAAGGTTAAAGAAGTGAGAAACGGTGATGGAGTCCAGTTCCCGCATGAGGTCATATGGCCAAGGCAGTCCTGCCAGCACTGAGTGGGGTCCCCAGACTCTGAGCAAAGGGCAGTACATGTTTGGGGGAGACGGAGATTTGATGAGCAGGCCTGGGCGGAGGGCAGGAGGCAGCTTGTGCGCAGAGGCTGGGATGGCCAAGCATCTGTTCCTTGACAAGGTGACAGTGTCTGCCTTTTGAAATGAGTTTGTTTGAACCCCTGCTTTCTTTGAAAACGGTTTGGGGACGTCTTATAATAAACACAAGTCCAGGTAAACCTTCACCCAAAAACAAAAAAAAGTGAGATATGTATGTAAGTAAGAAAAGTCTAATGGGAAGGAAATAAATTCAGCACAAAGCAGGGAAATGGAAGTGAGTTAAAGCTACTGCACTAGACCATGAAATCTATCTCTGAGCTTCCTGGCAGCCAGAGCAAAGAAGGAAACTTCACGAATCACTTAACTAGTGTTGTCCAGCAAACGGGAGATGGGAGGCCAGGAGGGGCCGCTTTCCCTTAGCTCTGGGCTCCTGTGGGGTTTGTCACTGGGGGGCTTACAAAGGCCCTGCAATGGGAATGGAAACCCCAGAAGCATTTCATGCAAAGATGCTCCATGTGTGGCTGTTTGCAGATTGACTCATAATATTAGGTGGGGACGTGCTGTTGGTTCCATTTTCTGAAGACATTCTGAGGAAGGCTTTTTTTTTTTGGTAGAGGCAGGGTAACTTTAAGGACACAGGATTCAAATTCCAGGAACTCCAGTTAGGAGCTGTGTGGCCTTAGACAATTACTAGCTTCCCTTTGCCTCCGTTTCCTCCTCTGTAAATGGAAGTGATGTCCATCCCTGCTTCATGGGGTTGTCCTGGGGATGAAAGGAGTCTATGTGTGGTGTTTACAATAGGGTCTGGCAGGTGGTAGTGCTGCCTTATCAGCGGCATGAAGTGCGAAACTCAGTCCCTGAGGTTAACGCTGGAAGGAAGGGAGGAACACGGCCCACAGGCCGATGGTGGACACTTGGATATTTAAAAGCTGATTGATTCTGCTCCTTTGGGACCTGCGGGTCAGGAAAGTCATAGTGGGAGAAAAACCAGCATTCCTGCCCTCATTAGCTCCAGCCCGTGGGGGCGACACAGGGGGGGCCTGCTGTTCACCCTGCTGTGGGCTGACGGCTCCACGCGCTGCCCAGGCCCCCTGCGCTGGGCGGGGGTCTCTCCTCCTTCGGGAGGGCACAGGGGGGCAGGAAGAGCCATCATCGGCCTCCACCCCACGAGCAGTGGGAGAGCTCACAGGGGCCAGGGGATGCATGAGGCCCCGGGAAGCCAGGCGGGCCAGGCAGACGCGCCCTCTGCCCTCAGGGAGCCTGCCGTCCAGCAGTGAAAGTAAACAGCAGCAAGAGAACTTCCCAGTAAGTTCCCAGGGTGAGAACTGTGGGGTGGGGGGAAAGCCTGGAAGAGGGGGATTTGGAAGCCTGCTGAGAGGACTAGCCATTGAGTGGAGGGCTGGAGAAATTTCAGTAAAGCCAACAGGTGGAGGGTCACTGGCCAAGGGGCAGCACAGTGCCAGGGCCCAGCGAGGGGCTACCGCGTCCCAGCGGGGCGGGTGGCTGTGTGGCCGGGTGTCCCCGGGGGGACAGGATGCCCCGTTCACAGAGGAGCTGAGGGAGGCGGGTCCCTCCGTGTCAGGGCCGTGGGTCTTCACTGGGTGGGACAGTGCCGGTGGGCAGCCTTCGGGATGTCAGGCATCCTGGACTCTTGGCAGGTGTGCCATTCAGGCCGCCTGAGCTGATGTCTCTGCTTGTCGTGAGGTGGCCCTTGGTCCTGGGGCAGCGCCTGTGCTTTCCAGGGTGAGAGCATGCCGTGAAGCCCCGGCCTGTGGGAGGGGGGCAAGGAGCTGCCCCGGGGGTCTGTCCACACCAGCCCCAGGCCCAGGGCTGCCTAGGGGGGACAGGGGAACAGGAGGGGCCCGTGTGATGTGGGGCGTGTCGGCTGCCCCCGGGCGTGGGGTTTGGGTGGGGGTGCTGGAGAGCCTCTCCTCCTGGCAGGGGCGTCCGGAGGGCGTGACTGCTCCTCAGGGTCCAAGGCCACAGGCTCGGGGCCTGAGTGCCAGGGAGGGAGGTGAGCGGAGGGGCCGCTGAAGCCCTCCAGGACCCTCCTGCCCCCGCACTGCTTGTGTCTGTGAGGCCTGGGGACGGCCCCTACGCTGGGCACAGAAGCTTTGGGGCTTCCGGGAGGCAGGGCCTCTGGGTGGGTGGCCCCGGAGAAGCCCCCGGTCGGGAGGTGTGTGTGTGAGGCCCACTCCCCTGTCCAGCCAACGCAGTCCGGCTCCGTCGACGTGGAGCAGGGCCTCCACCTGCTCCGTTCTTTTCCGAGACTGTGCCCCCCGCAGCCCAGCCGCCTCTCTGGGGTCTCCCCCCAGGCCGCTGCAGAGAGGGCCACAGCCATCTGGGCCTGCCCCCCCCCCCACTGCCCCCAAATTCCAGTAAACAGGCCTTTCTGCAATTTAAGTGTCTTCTGATGAGAAACAGATGCGGGTAACAAAGTAATGAAAATGTGTGAATCATCTAAAAAAAATATTTCAAAGTTTTGCCAACCCCAGTGTGATTCTCAGCACCTCCTGACATGATGACTGGAAGTCGTCAATTTTCTGCCCTGTTCCCATTCCCACCTCCCTGCTTGGCTCTTGTGGCCCCGCCCCACTTTTGAATAATGCATGTTGATCCGGTTCCCTGTGTGGCACTCAGTATGTCCCCTCCTGGTGGTCACCCAGCTTCTGTTTTCCCCGTGACACAGATGAGGAAATAAGGGTTCGTGGAAGTTAAATGTCTAGACTCATACTTTCCAGTCCAGGAGCCACCAGCCACGTGGGCTACACGTAATTAAAATTAGATAAAATGAAGACTGTCGTCCCATATCATGCCACCCAGATGCTCGGCGCTCAGTGTGTGGCTGGCGGCTGCCGTACTGGACAGCGCAGAACATCGCAGCCCCTCTGACTCCAAGGGCTCCGGAGGGGAGGCCGGTGCAGACCTGGAGAGCCTGCCTGTTGGATGAGAGCAGGATTCAAACTCAGAGCTCTGTGGCTGCCAGGCCACTTCACCCTTCCTCTACGGAGACCCCCGTTCCCAGCATCTCTGCCCCAAGATCACTGGACTGTAGGTGAATCCGGGGGGTCATGGGGGTAAACTTGCCTCTATGGACTCCCAGCCTGAGTCCCCTCCCCTGCCCTAGACTCCGGGGGCCGCGAGTTTGGGCCCCAAGAACTCGAGCCTGTTTCTCCTGGGGGCAGGTCCTTGGTGTCCAGTCTTCTCTGGACCCCCGAGTGCCCGGTCCTGGTCCTGTGCTGTGGGGGAGTTCCCGGGGTGTGCAGCGGGGCGCAGCTGGAGGGCAGGCCCAGGAAAGAAGGCCCACCTGTGTGGGGAGACTGTGCACGGCCCCCGCCTCTGTTCATCGCCCCTCTGGATTTCCCAGGATAAACCTGGCTTGGCACGTCTGTGTTCCGGTGGTTGGCCTCCTTGTATGGAAGCTGGGAGGAGGAAGGGAGGGAGAGTTCCACCCGCAGGCCGGATGGGAGCCGGGAAATCAGGGCACACTGCTTCCCCAGGATGGGGGGCTGGGAGTGGCCTGTGAATGATAAACTGGCCTTCCGGTGTTAAAGGTCCGGCTGGGGAGCTCCAGAGTGGGGAGGGGGCAGCGTGGGGAGATACCCTCCTAGTTCTCAGTCTGAGTTAGCTGCTCTGCTCCCAGGGCTTTGGTAGACACGGTCCCTCCATGGGCCTGGAAGTCGCCAGCCCATTTCCCCCAGGGACAAAGAACGTTTTCTACCAATGCACAGTCTTCACGGGTGTGAAGCAAGCCGTGGGAGCCCTGGGTTCCCACCCTCCCCTGAGGATAATGCTGGGGACTGCGGCCCAAGCTCCGACCCCACTGGTGCAGCAGAGGCGTGCACTCCGTGGATCTGCCCACTGGGGAAGCAGAGCTGCCTTCTGGGGGTTGCGCTGTCAAGATCTCCACTGCATAGGTGAAGAGCTGAGGTTCAGGGACTGACAGCTACGGTCTGAGTCCGGACCCCATGCAGACAGCCCGGCTCTGGAGCCGCAGTCCTGCGCACCCACTATCCTGTCGCTCCAGGCATGTGAGAGGCTGGAGCCCCCAGGAGGGCCCTCTGGCTGCCCACAGGAGAAGCCTCTGGTCAGCATCCTGCCTGGACACCACATTTTAGGTGGTGCTGACAAAGTGGGAGAAGCCCTCGAGCCCCGAAAGGCAAGTGCTGGGGGAGGGCCTAGAGTCTGGGGACATGTGCCTGGACATGGGCAGCCCTGGGTTCTGGCCCCATGCGTGCTGCAGGATCTCGGAGAAGCAGTGGCTGAGGCCCAGGGTGGTGGGAGGACTTCGCTGAGAAGGGGCCCTTGGAGCAGGATTGGGGAGGACAGAGCAGGTCGCTGCAGGGACAGGGTGGGGAAGGCTGTCCAGGTCGGAGGGGGCGGCGAGGGCAGAGGCTCTGGGATGCTGGGCGGAAAGGAACCCGTGACAGTCATTGCAGGCGAGCCCAGAGAGTCTGTGGGTCCTCAGGCCGCACGGAAGCTCCCTTCCCACATCCCTGCCCGGCCAGGCTGCCCTGGCCGTGCTCTGTGCTTGGTCCCTGTGGTCAGCAGGCTGTCTGTGCCTCTCAGGACGGGCCCGCCGGCGCCCCACGTTGGCCAGCTCACCCCTGGCACTGCCGAGCACCTCCCCAGCTTCTTCCACACCCAAGAACAGGCCGAGGCACCTCGCTTGGCTGAGGGGCCTGTGGGAGCTTCCCTGGGAGCGGCCTCTGAAGCGCCGCGAGGCTGCCCCACACAGCGAAGGTGAGGACCCGGCAGACCAGGAGCCTGCAGGCCCCGGGGGAGAGACGCCCAGCTTTGTGACAAGGAGGGTCCGACTTTACTGACTGTTTGCCGGGAGTCTGTGTAGTGGGGGTGCTTCAGGAGGCGAGGCGGAGCAGGGGGCAGATGGTGTCGAAAATGGTTCTTGTCCACATCGATTCCCGAGACCGTCTCCTGACAAGGGGCAGTCGAGGAAGGAAGGACAAACAAGGTTTGGGCCTCTGAGAAGGCCCGGACAGAATTCTGCATGCGGGAGATTTCCCGGCCCTGGAGAGAGGGAAAGGGAGGGGCCGCCTGGCAGGATGAGCCAGCCGGCCCTGCCGGGGACGCCGGGGCCGAGTCTGCCATCAGGGACCACGGTCACCACCTCTCAGTGTACCCGTTGCTGGACACGGGGTGTTCAAAGCTGGCATGTACGTGAGTCTCTTCATCAGCACCAGACATGCATGGGGTGCAGCTTGCCATCTGGCCCCCCAGCTGGGGCCTCAGAATCCAGTGCAAAGCTCTTTTTGCAAAAGACTGTAGCCCATCGCTGCCCAGAGGGCCTCACAACTGGTGTCCTGTGAAGGTCACAGAGCGGATGGGCAGCCCGGCAGGGATTGCAGGAGGGGCTTCCACACGGGTGGCCCGAGGGGACCCTGCTTCTGGGCCTTGACACTGTAGAGACGCGTGTGCCCCACGCCGGAAGCCCCGGTGAGATGCACTGGACGAGGGGTCCCGCCGCCGGCCCAGCTGCCTCGGTTGGTGCTCAGGCGTCAGAGCCTGTTGAATCCCAAGCGCTGATGGCCTCCGCCCGTGGCGTGCGCTCCTGACCCCTTTGGTGTCAGGGATCTCGAGGTAATAGTAAATTACAGTAAATAAACCCTTGTGAAGTTAATTTTGTTAATACCTGAGACTTTTTAAAAGGACTGTGTGGTAGGCTAAGTCAGGGCCCCAAAGATGTTCACGCGCTGATCCCCGGGCCTGAACGTCACCCTCTGCAACGAAGGGGACTCTGCAGATAGGCTTAGGCTACGGCTCCCGAGTCGGGAGGTTGTGCTGGGTTTCGGGGAGCCCAGTGGAATCACAGCCCCTTATGAGAGGGACATGGGAGGGACGGAGGAAGAGGAGGAGGTGATGGGATGACAGGAGCAGAGGTGGGCGCCCGCCCAGGGAAACACTGACGGGACTGGGAATGGGCTCTACCCCGGAGCCCAGCCTGCTGGCACCTCGACTGCCTGCCCCTTCTGGCCTCTCAGACTGTAGGAAAAGAGCTTTCTGCTGCTTTAAGTTACTAAGTTCGTGGCCATTTGTCACAGTGGCCGTAGGAAGCTGACCCTGACTCCCAAGGGCCTGTTTCCTGACCTTTGCCGTTCACCAGTCTCACTTCTTGAACTATGATGCTTCAAAGAAACCTCCATCTCCCTGAGTCTGCAAAACCCCAAACAATAGCCCACCCACAGGAGGTGCCCGGGGAGGACTGGGGGGCTCTGGAACTGCGCCCTCCCCTGGGACCGTAAGTCCCCACCCGCCGGGCCAGCTGTCTCAGTGACATGTCATTGCGGGCAGAGCCTGGGGCTGTGGGTCAGGGGCAGTTCCAAAGTCCCGAACCCCTGCCACCTGCCCCCCACACGGATGGAGGAGGGCAGGATAAGTGGATTTGGCGGGACTGGGTGGGAGGGAGCGGAGAGGGGAGAATAGGGATCCCAGCTGAGAGACTGACTGCAGCAGGAAGGGGACTGACAGGTGCTGGGAGGGGCGGCCGAGTGGGACAGAGAGGGCTTCTGTCTGTTAGTTTTTAAGGATAGGGAGGCCTAGAAAGTGTGAAATCGGAGCATAAAGAACCCAGGTGAGGGAAGAAGCGAGGCTACCGGAAGGGGTGAGCTGTTACACTGGTGGACCCAAGGGCCATGGCGGGAGAGCCACAGCGGGGAGAGCGTCCTCTCCTCCAAGCCTGGGGGGTCACGAGGTCAGCCCCCTGCGGGAGGCAGGCTCCTTTCCACTGTCCTGCAGGCACCACAGAGGCCTCGGAGCCGCCCGCGGGGCTGGGCATAGCTCTGATCTGGCTGCTTGTAGGAAATCCAGTTGCAGATACAAACCTAAGTGAAGTTGAAGGCTGGGACACAGATCTGCCCACCTTACGAGGACACAGACTGGCTCCGCTTTAGAGCAGTGCCTTTACAGAGGGCCTGCCTCATGTCCCTGCGGACCCGGCGGGCAGGCGGGCCAGGGCGTGTGCTCGGTGGGGTCCGCCAGAGGCCAGGCTTCCCTCTCACTGCTCTGCACGTCCACGGGCGTGGTGCCCCCGGCATGGGTGGGCCTGGCCCGGCGCACGTCCTCATCCCAGCCCCCAGGGAAGGAGCGGGAGCAGGCCACCTGCAGGTGCGCAAACCTCTTCTGCTCATCCTGGGCCCACACTGTTCTGCAGGGGCCGGGAAACGCGACGGCCCTGGGAGCCTGTGTCTGGCCGAACACAGGAGAGTCAAGTGCTGACAAGCAGAGGAGGGGACAGTGACTGGGGGACAAACAGAGATTTCTGCTCTGGGATTTAGGCCTAAGCACTCATGCCTGCGAATCCAGGCCCTTCTTAACGCCCGGGATTTCCCCTGCCTGGGCTCCATTCCTCTGTGCGTGGGGCCTGGGGATGCGCACACACAGGAGCCAGAAGCCCCTGCCAGGGCCCAGGCAGTACCTCTGATCTCCCACAACCCCCTTCTGCCCTAGGGAAACCAAGGTACCTGCACGTCGGGGAGGAGATCGATGGTGTGGACATGCGGGCCGAGGTGGGGCTCCTGACCCGGAACATCGTGCTGATGGGGGAGGTGGAGGCTGCGTGCTACCCCTACAGCCACCACGTCTGCGACTTCTTTGACTTTGACACCTTTGGGGGTCACGTCAAGGTAGGAGCGCCTGGCCGAGGTGCCCACCCAGCCAGACCCCCACGGGCAGCCCACAGGCCGGGGTCTCGGCAGGAAAGGGGCAGGACCCCAGGCAGAGGGGCTTCTGGGAGTTGGAGGCGCCCCAGGGGTGTCAGCAGTGATCCGTTCACCCGGCGACCCGTGGGAACAAGAGACGACAGAGGCACCCTGGGAGCGTGCTCTGCCACCCACAGGGGGTGCACATCGCACTGTGTCCCCGCCCTCAGGGTGCTCGGCCCTCGGCCTCGCTCCCATCCCCTGTCTTCGTTATTTACCCCTGATCACATCCTGAAAGAACTGGCATTCAGCTCACACCAGGTCACGCTGACAACGATGCAGGTGAAGACAGATAAAGTGGTCGGCAGGACAGAGAGCTGGGCGGTCCTGCATTAAATGTACCCAGGAGTTTCCTGATGGAGAGACAGGCAAAGACAGAAATAACAGCTGAGGGCTTCTCGCTGCTCAAGGAAGGAAAATGGTGCCAGCTCATCGGCGCTCATGTTTTCCTGGGGTGAAGCTTAAAGATGAATTTCTTTGGCATCTTGACATAAAATGCCTTGACCTGCATGTTGGATACCAGGAGACGTCCCACAGTCCTGCGTTGCTTTCGGCGGTTTGGGACCAAAGTGGATAGAATTGTCTTGGAGTTTTGTGAGGACAGTTCCCTCAAAGCTAAAACCATGTGCTTTAAGGGTGACTTTTTAGTAATGTAGCTGAAATTAGTAGTGGAGCGGAACTTAGCTCATGATGGGGGCCTTACTGGCGTAAGATGGTTCAGTAGAGGCTGGTGGGGCCCCGTCACTGGGGGCCCCCAACCACGTCCACCTGTTTCCACACATTTCCGGGGATAACATGGGGGCAGGGGTGGGGGGACTGCCCTCAGTTGGAAAACTCATTAGAAACTGAAGCAGAAAAGGCAGGTCTATGTTCCACGAGCTGCCACAGCCTCACTTCCAGTTCTGAGAGTGGCCCCTGGTGGGAGCATTCCTTCCCACTGCGTCTAGGCCAGGCCCCAGAAGCCTTCTCCACGGGGCAGCCGCCCCCGGAGTTGGCCGTCCAGGTGACACCTGTCTGGGAGGAGCCGTCAGCATGTCCCCCAGATCACCCTTCTCTGGCCGACGCCGGCTGCGCCCAGCTTTTGACAGGAACGGCCCTAAGGCTGCCTTTACGGCGTTGCTGGAGCCAGACGCTCAGTGTGGCAGGGGTCCCGGGGTGACCCAGGAACGGCTTCAGGTGGTCTGTAATCCCCGGAAGGGCACGCACACACTGCCAGAGCCCCGGCTGAGGAAGACTCCCTGCTCAGCGTCCCTTTCCCTCAGCCAGGAGAGGCCTCGGACGGTGAGGGGCCAGGGGCTCCCGGTGCCCATGGACCACCCACCTGGGGTCCCAGCCCTTCTCGGGCATGTATTCTGCCTCCCCTCGGGCCATCTCAGGTGTATCCTTCCTGTTCACACCGTGACACTGGTGGCTTAGGAGGCCGGGCAAGAGGGTGGAAGTGGGCCCCAGCCACTGCAGCGTCCCCCTGCCCCTCTCAGTTCCAAGCGGTTCATCGCCTTGTTATTAGTAGCCCCTTGTCCGCTGGGGGCTAAGAAGGGTCAGGCATCTTAACCCATTTGCAGAGAGTGTCTTTGATTCACTGAGTACCTGAGTGGGGATTAGTGAAACATTTTAAGGACAAGCAATGCATTTCTGGAATGTGGGCGCCGGTGAGGGGGCTCGGGGAACACCTCACGCACCTTCTGACTCTGTCTCTCTTCTCCCAGTTTGCGCTGGGGTTCAAGGCAGCACACCTGGAGGGCGTGGAGCTGAAGCACATGGGGCAGCAGCTGGTGGGTCAGTACCCAATCCACTTCCACCTGGCAGGAGACGTGGATGAGAAGGGAGGCTACGACCCACCCACGTACGTCAGGGGCCTCTCCATCCACCACACGTTCTCTCGCTGCGTCACTGTCCACGGCTCCAACGGCTTGTTGGTGAGCACCTCCCCCCCCACCGCGCCAGTCCGCTCACTGCTGGGCCCAGGGACCTTTAGCACTGGGAAGATGTTTGGGTCTCGTCACAGTCCAGGGCCACTGGGGGGCTGAACCACCCCTAGATGACATTTTAGAATGATATCAATTGGGAGTAGGTCACTAGCCAGGAGGAAGGAGAAGATAGGGGTGTATCCTTGCCAAAGGACACAAGCATCAGAGATGGGTGAGTGACCAGGCTGTGGGGGTCACCGGGAGCCTAGTTCCTGCTGCTCCAGATGGGAGTCCAAGAATCCTGTGTCACTGCGGGGCACGGCAGGCCCGCCAGCTGCAGACAAGGGGGTGCGTGCCAAGTCCCTGCGCCCAGCAGGCTTGGGGCGGTGGTTGTAAGGGGCCTTTGCTTCTGTTGAACCAAGTACCCTTCAGAGCCAGCCCTTCTGGGAGAAACCGGCAGTTCATTAGCAAATCGGGGTGTGTGTCAGAGGCGTGTCTTAATTTGCACAGATAATTTTTACCCTAACTTGATCCTTCTTTAAATGAACTGAACTTACATTTTCTATAAACTTTTAAAAGTGGATGTCACAAAACAGCACGCCGCCAGCCAAACCCGGCGTGTGTTTGGTTTGGCTTATACGGTATTTAGAGAAACATTTGATCGTTTTTACACTAAACTGATAATTTTACACTAAATTGAACTTTCTTTAAGTGGGCTAAAGTTATATCCTCTATGAACCTTAAAACCGGATGTCACAAAACGGCACCCTGCCGGCCGAACCCGGCAACCAGATGTGTTTTGTTTGGCTTAACCAGTGTTTAAGGAAACATTTGAATTAGTTTCCATCATTTAAAAATGAAGAGATTTCACATAAAAATCTGGACTCTTGGCTTCTCTTGAAACGTAGTCTGTGTTGGCAGACCAGACCCGCATTCCTGCGTGCCACCAGCGGGTCGGGCGGAGGAGCAGCTGCCCTGCTAAGCCCAGCCGGTCTTCTCCTGTTCACCCCGTGCCCACCACTTCCTAGTACGTTCCAGGAAAGGCCCCTGGCTGGGGCCGCTCAGCTCACTTCCTGCTGGCCCCTGGACGTCGGAGTGGGTGGCCTTTGCTTTGCAGCACCCGGTGGTGGTGGGCAGAGGAGGAGGTCTGTCCTATGCAATGGGCTCCTGTGTCCTAAAGGAGTGCCTGTTGTCACGGGATTTTTCAGCACTCTGATTTGAACCCCCACTGAGTATACACAGCTGAAAGCATGGCTCTGGGGCCCAGTCTGGAAGGGCATGGGTCCCGGGGCTCAGGCTGCAGGTCATGCACTGCGGGACCTTGGGAAAGTTGCTCACCCTCCTCAGCCGAGTGGGGCAGTGGCACCCAGCACGCGAGGCCGCGAGGAGCACGTACCGTGGTGCCGCCCACCAGGTTCCTGTAGACATGTGGCCAGGGACTGGGCCGCCCTCCCAGCAGGTGGTTGGAGAGTTGCAGGCCATAGTTGCTGCAATGTGTGGGACTTTTGTCCAGCTCAAGGGAGAAGCAAAGGAACAGAAAGACAACTGGATTTAAGATAAGTTCAGAATGTCAGGGATACACAGGTGCACTTGGCTTCAAGAGCCACACGCGTGGGTTCCATCGGCTTCTGCAGCGCGGCCGGGCTGGCCGTCGGACCTTCCGTGGAGTGGGGGGAGGGCTCCACGTGTCCTCCGTGGTCCCGGCAAGGAGTGAGCAAGGGTGTGAGGAGCGCCGAGCGCGGGCCGGCACGCCTCAGGCCTGGGAGCCAGGCCTCTGGTCTGTCCCGCTGCCCGTGCGCTCTGCAGAATGATGTGTGAAGGGATTACAGGGCTGGCACTCATTCTGAGTGATTAAGGGGTCCTAGGGCCTTTACGTGCTTTAAGCACCTGTTCTGAAGTTTTGTCCTTAAATTTTGCTTAAATCCATCTGTTTAATGTGACTGAAGAGAAATATTAGGAAGACTAGAAGCCTGGAACTGCACCGGGCCGGATAGTCACAGGGGCGCGGTGCAGAGCGGCCAGATGGGTCAGATGCATCAACATCTGGGGTGTTTTTTTGAAGCCAGAGCCCTGAACAACCTCTTGGAACTAGAGGATATGGCACCTGTGCACCAAGGCCTACGTCCAGCCTGGCCCCAGGGGTGCTGGCCACCAGCCAGGGATAAGCGTCCATCTCCCTGGGTGTCAGTCAGGTGCCGGGTGGTCCTGGTGCCTGGCACAGCCCGGGAGGGGCCCGCCGCTGGCCGCACAGGGCTCCAGCCAGTCAGCTTGGGGCCGCACTTGATGGCCAAACCGGGGGGTCAGGATTCGGAGCCCCCAGGCGGTGTGGCCTTTCCAAGATGAAACCACATTGCCGGGGCTGCGAGTTCAGATGAAGCACAAGGCTCTAGCGCTCGAGCCACAGAGGCGGCAGGATAATGGATGCATTCCGAGCCCTTCCCCAAGAGCCGCACCCCCACCCTGACAGGAGCTGGGTTCACGGATGGGCAGCTCTCCCTAGACATGCTCCCCCAGCGGCAGAGAGTTCCTCGCTCAGGAGCGCGGCCTCGGGGGCTGACCTCTCTCCATCGGAGTTTCCCATTTACTCCCTCCTCTTTGGCCCGAAGGATTTGCCAGCAGCTGACTGTTTAGAAAGATGGTTTGAGCCGATGGGAAGAAGGGAGGCAGACGCAGACGAGGACTCCACTCTGACTCAGACTGCGGGCCGCTCCGTGGCATCGTGGGTGCCCGCGCCCTAAAGCTGCTGGAGATGCCCCAGGCCCTGAACAGACAGACTCTGGCTCCCTGGGAACAGGGTTCTGCGTGTGCAGAGCCGAGAGGGCCTGAGGGCTGACCCCACGGTGTCCCGGGCAGCTGCCCCCTCGTGGACTCCTCTCTGCACCCCTGTAGACACACACTGGTGCCCTCTGGCTGCAGAGAGCAGCTGCCCTCCCCCTGCCTCCCCAGGGGCAGCCCACCTTTGCTCTTTCCCTTCTTTCACCACCAGCTTCAGGAAGGAGTGTTCTAAAGTCGGCGTTTCCACCAACCCTGGCTTCTCACTCTCAGAATGGAAAGGTGGGCTTCTCGAGTTTTGGTGCCCATGAGCCTGGTGATGGTGCTCAGCACACACCACCTGAGACCCTGTCCAGAAACCCCCCCCCACCCGCCCCCTCGCTCTCACCCGCACAGGCGCAGCAGCGCAGCCGCCGAGGACTGAGTCCCTGTAGCCCCCATTCTGATCTGGCCAGTGTGAACTCGGGAGCGGGGGCACCTTCCGAGCCTCAGTTTCCCCCCGTGCAAAGTGAGAATGATGACAGAACCCATCTCAAAGGCCTTTGGGGATGATGGAATCTCATGATGCATGTGGCGTGCTTGGAAATGACGTTGAATAGCATCATCACAGGCTCCTCTGTCCAGCTGGGCTGTGCGCTCACCGCTGGCTCCGCGAGACAGTAGTCAGTGTCCCCCCCACACAAGTGTAGACCCGGTGGTTAAACGGCCTCACATTCACCACGTGCATGTCCTCCTTCCCCGTCTGGAAACTCCCCGTGCAGGGTAGCATACTCAAGGGTTGCCATAAAAACACATTTAATGTTGGCTTTCTTCACAATGCCAAAGCTCAGAGCCCTTTTGACGTACAATTTTGAACCTCACAGAGCTAGTATTCTGCAGTGCAGGAAATGCCTCTTGAGATACTGACATCATCAGTGGTGTCCTTGTCTCCGGGTGGTTCACATATCAAATTCTCTTGAAGATTCAGCAACACGATTTCCCCCTTGCTCCAAGGCTCTTTTCTTTAGCCGCTCAAAACCGTAAAGCTCATAAATTACACTCTTCCTTTTAATGTGGCCATCATCCTTGTCAAGTTCCTCACTGACATGACCTGTGGCCCCCCACCCCAGAAGGCAGAATCAGGGGTGCTTGTAAACACCACTGTCTTTTTCTTGCTGTTTATAGGAAGTCACTACAACTGGGCGGGCTTCATGTCTTGATTTGCACAGAAGTGTTCCGTTTTATACGTGTTATCCCAGCTTAATTACTGACAGTACCTTTTCACTCTCAAACATGTCCCGGGTCAGACAGTGAACTAAATTGTCACCCTAATTGAAGCAGTCCAGGAGAGCTGCGGATTTTTCCCCTTTGCAATGCCTGGTTTCCACCTCACTGCAGCCACACACAGAATTCAAACAGCTTTCTGGAATCGCCTTCACAGCTGCTCTCCGTCAGCAGGGGCGATGGAAGGGCAGGGAGCTCCCACATGGCTTTCAGCCATCATGCTTAGGGAGCTGGCCGCCCCCTGCAAGTCTATGGGTGAGTCTGTTTATCCAGCTACCTAGTTCTCTAGCTATCACCTGTCATCTGTGTCTGTCTATATCTACATTTATATCTACCTACCTGTCTGTCATCTCAAGCTCCGTCACAGCTTAAAAATTTAATTTGGGGGGGCTATTCTAGGGAAGAGCAGTCAGAGAAGGTCAGAGCTGGAAGGGACTTCGAGGCACTCAGGCAAGTCACACAGCAAGTTGTGGCTGAGGCGAGTCTTGGACTCGCGCCTTCCTCTCCCAGCCCGGCACCCCCTCCTGCCTGATCCCGCCCCTCTTGTGAGGCTGTGTGCCAGCCCCCCTCACTGCTCCGGAGGGGGCAGATGTGCAGCAGGGATGAGTGGGTCAGACAGCTGGAGAGTTTGCTTTCTGCCCTGTCCCTACAAGGGAGGTGACTTGGGGCAATATCTACGTCTCAGCGTCCTCAGTGGGAAGGGAATAGTAATTGGGATACGGACTAAATGAGAGGATATATGTAACATGGGACTATTCCCACCCTTTTCCAGGAGGGTTTTTATCTCCGTAGCACCTCTCAAGGGTCTTAGAGGGAGTTTCTTCCTTGGGCATTTGTGAGAATAAGAATGTACCCGATTTATTAATTCACCCACATTCCAGGGGGTACATGATTCAGACCGTGAGGCAGGTGAGGGCTTACCGTTTTGAAAGAGCCTCGGGCAGGAGGCAGAGAGCTTGGGTGTGAATAGGGCTCCACCACGGGGTGCTGTGTGCCCTCGGACCCCCACACCCCTGCTCTGAGCGTCAGGGTTCTCTGCTGTCGGGCCAGGGCACTGAGCTTGCTCTCAGACGTCCCTGCCAGCTCGAGCAGCATGTCCCCTCGCCTCTCCTCCTGGGCTTGTCTCTGCCAGCTGTTTATAATAAACTTTCATAGCTCCTGAGGAGCAGAGAAAGTAGTCCCAGTGCGTGACCATGGTACTAACTGGCACGCCGATGGAGAGGCTGAATAGGATTCACATCACACCCTCACCTGTCAGCAGAGAGTCAGGGGAAATGCTCTTTGAGGGAACAGAGCTCGCCTGGAGCAGGGCAGCTGGCGTGCTGGGTTTCCCCACGTGGGGTGAATGGACACAACTGGGAAACTGCTCACAGCCCTGGCTTTGCACACACGGGTTGTATGGCCTTGCGCCCACCACTTAACATATCTGAGACTCATTTTCCTCACCTCTAAAAACAGTTATTCTGGAATTGTGGAAGAGTTCAGCCAGATTAGAAGGTATGAGAGCCCAACGCAGTGCTGGGACACGAAGGGCATCATGGCATGGCTGCCCAGGAGTCGGGCAGTAGGCGAGCTTTGTCATGGGACAGACTCTGGAGGGAGCCAGGGCGGCTTGCTCCAGATGGGTGCTTCTCAGTCCGGGGCCTCCCGGGGGGGTGCGTCCCTGACTGTCCGGAGGCACTTGCAGTGGTCCTGACTAGGGAGGTTCTGTCATCCACCTGCAGCACCCAGGGCGGTCCCTTCAAGCATGGACGTGGCAGGCGACCTGGGTTTGGATGGTGTGTGGGTTTGCCAGGGCCTGGCCTGGCGGCAGGAACTTACTAGGTCAGGGTTGAGACGATGTCACAGGGGAACAGGAGATGCCCGCGTTGGGTGACGTCTTCGGGCCATCAAGACCCGGGGCAGGGCGGCCCACATAAGGGAGGCGCTTCTCCCATCCCACGTCCCATGGTGGACAGGCCCTCCTGAGGCCCTGGGCTTCTGGCCTGGAGTGTTCAAACAGGGCAGGATGCCCATTTGTCAGGAACGCCTGTGAACAGACTCTGTGCTGGACGGGGAGGTGGGGCTTGGTTCAGGCCCCCGGGGGACCCTGTGGTTCTGAGATGAGTTCATAGGGCTCAAACCCGGAAGGGGCCTCAGAGATTGTGGAGTTCAAGTCCCTCATCTGAGGTGGGGAAAGTGAGCCGAGGGCTCTGGAGGGGGTGGGGGGCTTGGTAAGAGCCCTGTGCTGGCAGACGCACTGCTGACACCGAGTCCCAGGTCTCTCGCCGGCTTGGAACGGTCTTCCTGTTTCCTGCACTGATCTGTGATTCCAAGAAGGGTATTTAAGAGCTGGAGTTTGCACAGTTCTGGTTCTTGGCCTGGGGGTTGCAAACGTGGCTTGACGTGCGTCGTGGGTGACCAAGCCGGCCTGGATTCATGGCTGAGGTCACGGGGGGATGATCTAACCGGTGGAACACACAGCCCACCTGGCCTGGCTTGGCAGCTGCCTCCCTGCCTGGGAGCTTCCCGCCCCCGCCGCCCCATCCAGTGTCCTCGCCGGGGAGGCTCGCACGCCCCCGGCTCTGATCTCCTCTTGAACCCACTGCTTCTAACATGTCCCCTTGCCCACCGTGGAGCCTCAGCCACACCACCTCCAGCTGGAAGTGACTTTAAAGTCACCATCCTGTCACCCTCACCCACCTTTCCCAGTCCCAGCACCTGCGTCAGGTCCGTCTCCAGATCCCCAGTGTCCCTCACGGAGCCGAGAAGGCAGCTGATGCTGTTTACTTGTTGAGTGAATGCGTAAGCGCACGAGAATTGCAAGGTGGAATGTCCCACTGTGTGTCCCTGCAGGTCAAGGACGTCGTGGGCTATGATTCTCTGGGCCACTGCTTCTTCACGGAAGATGGGCCAGAGGAACGCAACACCTTCGACCACTGTCTTGGCCTCCTTGTCAAGTCCGGGACCCTCCTCCCCTCCGACCGGGACAGCAAGATGTGCAAGGCGATCACAGAAGACTCCTACCCGGGGTACATCCCCAAGCCCAGGCAGGACTGCAGGTGAGCGCCCCCCTCCCCACGTGCCCCGCGGGGCGCCGTGGGCTCATGCTCCCCGGTGCAGCCCCTGACCTGACCGCCGAGCGGCGTGCGCACCTGCCACTCCCGCTTGGCCGAGAGGAGCGAGGGCAAGAGTGTGTCTCCTCTGCCTCCCTTCTGGGTCTGCCCCTTGAGCACCGTCCCTGTGCAGAGAGAACCGCTGCCTGTCCTCAGGCTTTGCTCGTGCCACACGCTGCCGCCTCGGCCCCCGAGCACCACCACACGGACCCACAGGATGGCCTGAGAGAGCCAGAGCCAGAGCAGATGGCACGAGCGCCCCGTGTGATCAGACTCTGAGCCCAGGCCGCCCCCTGATGTGGCCTCCTTCCTGGGTTCTTCTGACTCACTTTAATCTTCAGCCAGTCTCAGCCCCCCATAGACAGCTCCCACCTTAATGAGCCCCTCTCAGTTCTGAACATTGTAAGTTGTTTGCCTCACACTCCGATGGGAAGGCTGGGGTCGCAGCAACGGACCCAGGGTCCCTCGGATCTGACCAGAGGCTCCTCAAGCCGGCGGCAGAGGGCCGGGTCCGAGCTCACCTGCAGGCAGGATGGAGCCCGCAGCCCTCGCGTGACGCCGCCCCATCCCTCCTCCGCAGCGCTGTGTCCACCTTCTGGATGGCTAATCCGAACAACAACCTCGTCAACTGCGCTGCAGCGGGATCCGAGGTGAGCGGAGACAGGCCCTTTTGGCGGAGAGCCGGGGCGGGGCTAGGCGAGAGCGGCCGGGCTGCCCCTGAAATGTGTGCTCTGAGCCCCGGCCCAGCTTCACCGCAAAGGCGGAGCAGAACCAGACCTGGGCCAGAGGGACATCGTTCCAAGCGCCGGCTCTGTCCCTTCGTCACCGCGGTGGTCACGGCCGATGAGCGTGAAGCACGCTTTATGGGAAGAAAGCGTCATTAGATTAAATTGTAGCTTGGAACAGTGCCTGGCACATTGATGTTCTGAGCTTAACTTCTAAAATTTTTAAATTGAGGTACATACCACAGAATAGCTTAGTTTAAATAATTTGATTCTGTCCTCAACCCTATGAGGCAGATGCCTACCATCTGATGGGCAAGGCAGCAGAGGCCTGGAGAGCTACTGCCCTTCTGTTCTGAGGAGACTAACGCCCCCCCTGACTCAAGTCCATGGCCAATAGAGTAGGAGCTGAGGAAGGAAAGGCCAGTGGTCAGGGTGGACCCCATGAGATTTATTTGCCGCTGACTTTTCACTGTTCCTCTGAGGTGTGTTGGGCTGGGTGGTGGGGACACTTGGGGGGCAGCTGGGGTCCACGCCTGGCCTGGGCCATTCCTACCTTCACCCAGCCGGGAGCTGGCAGGTGCTGACCTCCCTGGCTCTCCCCTCGTGCCCACCTCCAACAGGAAACCGGATTCTGGTTCGTTTTCCACCACGTGCCGACGGGCCCCTCTGCGGGCATGTACCTCCCAGGATATTCAGAGCATATTCCGCTGGGAAAATTCCATAATAACCGAGCACATTCCAACTACCGGGTAAGCCTTTCCAGACGTCGCTCTGTGGGCATGGGGCCGCCTTCCCAGGCCTGCACAGGACCGGGGCCGTATCCCAGGTGGTCTAAGGAAAGGGCACGGCCTCTGCCGCCTCCCAGGCCACTGGCCACTCTCGGCGAGGATCTCCTGGGGCTCTTCCTGCCTTGGCACTGGCTTCGCCTCTGGTTGGAGCCAAAAGCAGAGCCAGATGTGCCCTTGCTGAGCTGACGGGGACAGAGGCGGAAGTCGAGGCCCTCAGAGGGGGTGGACACACTCAGCATCCAAAAAAAAGGTCTCCACAGGGAGAAGGCCACTGGAGGAGGAAAAGCCTCGGAACAGAGCTGTGCTTTCACCCAGGCGCTGGGGTTGGGAGCAGGGGCCTGTGAGGAGGCAGAGGGACCCCAGGGGGGTTGTGTCCCCGAGGCCAAGAAAGAAGAGGTTCAGAGGGCAGAGCACAGGCAAGGGAGGCGACCGTGCTGCTTCATAAGGAGACCGAATTGGCGCAGGCCGCAAGCAGGTGTTTCTGAGGCCATCACGGCACCAGGGCCATGCCCTGTAGGGGCCGTGGGAGCCGGGGAGAGAATGTGTGGCTGCTTGTCGGGACCTCTTTGGGGGTCCTTCGCACAGCAGGGTGGGCAAGTGGGCGGGAGGGGATGTAGTGGGGAGGCTGTTCTCCAACCAGGAAGCAGGCAGGGACTCAGGGCACATTCAGGGATGCTGTCAGGAAGGTGGCAGGCTCGGAAAGGGGCAAACGGAGCCTCGGGCCGGGTCGATTTGACTGTTTGAGTGAAGGAGGAGGCCCCTGCTGAGTGTCCACACCCAGTAAGCCCCCAGTCTGTAGCCTGGACTCTCTTGGTCCTCACTACCATCCTTGGAAATTGGTGTGAACAGCCCACCTTAAGGCTATAGCTGAGGCTTGAGAGGTGAAGGCACAGAGGCCATTTACCCAAAGTCAGCTCTTTTGATTCTTGTCACCACTGCTTAGTCATAAGTCAGGCAAACAGTGCCAGAGCTGGTTTCCTCCAATTGCCTCGACAAAAGAAACCCTAGTCCAAGCAGAGACAGGAGGCTGTTGGCCTCCCTGCAGAGCGTCCAACTGCCTCCAATCCACACACCCATGGCTGACAAAGTGGACGCCTGTGGAGCCAAATAAGAGAGCAGCATCCCTGAGTCAGGCAGGAGCAGCGGCAATACCGGCGGGGGGGGGGGGGGGGGGTACAGAAGCCGCCCCGGTGCAGAGGGGATGTACCTTCAGTTCCCAGACGCATTTCCCAGGGAGGTGCCCCGCTGCCCTTGATTTCAGACCTGGGCTGACAGCTGCCCAGAGCAGTGTGGGTCCTGGCGCAGACTTCGCTGCGTGGCCTTGGACAGTATGTGTGACCCCTCCAGACCTCAGTTTCTTGGTCTATACATCAAAGAGGATGCTTTGTTCCAGATTTGATCTGGGCGATAAGGAACAATACCGTTTCCTCACCTCCCTCACTGCAGACCCTCTACTTCTGTAAAATATCCCGAGGGCCACGTTGGTTTTATTGGAGCGTTTAAGAGTCGGCAGGGAGGCTGACTGTGGGGAGGTGCACAGCCTGCAGGGGAAGTGATGTGCCTGATTGCCTCCTCTCCCCAGGCGGGCATGATCATAGACAACGGGGTCAAGACTACCGAGGCCTCTGCCAAGGATAAACGCCCCTTCCTGTCCATCATCTCCGCCAGGTAGTGGACCTCTGGGCAGGCACGTGCCCCACCCCCTCCAAGACCTCGAGACCCAGCCCATTCTCTCCGTTTATTCATTCGCTCATTCATTCATTCATCAAACGTCTGTTGAGCATGTTCTGTGTCGTGGGCACGGAGCTAGTCGCTGGGGGAACCGTGGTGAAAATCTGAGCTGGGCAAAGTCTGAGTTAGGGTTTAGGCTCCAGCAGCCAAAAGGAAACAGAAATTCCTAGCGGTTTCTGGATCCCTGTGCAAAAGGCAACCCGGTAAGTCAACAGAAATGGCCAGGGCCGCACAGGCAAAGGGAAAAGAAGGGAAGAATTTCCCCATCAGTTTAATGGGAAGGGACAGGTTGTACCTATAAAACACTCTGGCTCAGCAGAAGGCCAGGGGCTACATTCATAAGGTGCTGTCTGAGCCTCAAGGTGATCAGGGAAGCCAGCACCCTTAAAAAGTCCAAGTTGCTGGGTCTCCATCAAAAGTGAATGTCGCTGGTGACGTGATAATGTCCACGACTCTTGCTGGACCAGACCAGTGAGCATCTGGGCTCAGGGCCCCATTTTGTAGCTAAGAAGCTGAAGCCCGGGAAGGCTACTCGGTCAAGGTGACCCCCAGTGAGCAGAGAGCTGGCATCCCAGGCTCGCCTGGGGCCACTGGGGCTGTGTTGCAGGCCGGGGTTGGGGCTGGCTGGCTGAACTTTCCTCGGTGGCCCCAGTGGGTGGGGGTTCCTCAGTGGTGCTGAGTGAGAGGTGACGTGTCGTGGGGCTGCCTGGGGGGAAAGGCCTCTTGCTTCTGCGTCAAGCCCAGAAGATTCACTGCACAGCCCAGGACGCGAGCTGGTTGAGGTTTCATTTGCGTGTTCTGGGGCCCCGTGAGCAGGGAGACAGCTCAGGAGCCCCCCAGCGCCACGGCCTGAGCCCCCCCTGGTGTGTCACAGGTACAGCCCTCACCAGGACGCAGACCCGCTGAAGCCCCGGGAGCCAGCCATCATCAAGCACTTCACCGCCTACAAGAACCAGGACCACGGGGCCTGGCTGCGCGGCGGGGACGTGTGGTTGGACAGCTGCCGGTGAGAAGACCGCATGGGATGCTGGCCCAGAGCGGGTGCATGCTCCTCCCCAGGCCAGTGGGGAACGGGGAGCCGGGCAGCGGCCCCCGCAGCCCCTGAAAACAGCATCTGCCGTGTGCTGTGGGTCATGGTTTGCCTCCAGATGGTCCCTGAGCTTGGCTTGCTCGGGCTTCACAGCCGGTCAGTGAGAGGAGGGGCGAAGGAAGCTAGCGTGTTCGAGGCGCCTATCATGTACTGAGCCCTAGGTTGTATGTATTTCTCACCGTGTTTCTCAGAGAGACACCGTCACCCCACTTTGGAGCTGGGAAACTGAGGCTTGGTTTAGTGAATTCCTCGAAAGTTCACGTGGCTAGTCAGTGGCTGAATGGGGGCTTGGCATTTCTGTCCGCTGGGGGCGGGGTCCCTGAGCCCTGATGGGAGGCCCCCAGGGAGAGCCGCCAGCCCCCTGGACCAGGGCCCGGAGAGGCAGCAGCCAAGATGGGGTTTGCTTTACAGCAACCCCGTGAAATGTCTCCTTGTCGGCCTCTGTGTTAAAAATGGGAGATTAGAAACTACGTAAGACATAAATGGATCTCTCCGTTTTATTGTGGCCGGTTAAAGGAGAGCTAAAGGTGGAAGGAGGCAGGAGGGAGTGGAAGTATGTGAGGGACACAGGGACACAGAACGCGCACGGGCAGAGACAGACAGATGTACAGACGTGAGGCGCGAGGAGGTGCCCTGCCGAGAAGCAGGCGGCCTTCGCTCTGCAGACGGGGTCAGAGAAGGCTGGGGTCTTTGAAGAGGGAAAGGGAAGCCAGCTGGTTCTGGGTTTGGGAAGATCACCAGGGAGGAGGAGGCGGGCCTGCAGGCTCTCAGGGGGACTTCGGCTCAGGGGAAGGGGAACCTGCGGCGGTGCAGGGCTTCCTGTGGAGGGGGCACCTCCACCGTGGGGCGCCAGCGACAGGGAGGGGTCCTTCCCTCCCCAGCCCACTGGCTGGAGTGAGAGCACGCTCTGACCATCTGCTCTTGTCCCCAGGTTTGCTGACAACGGCATCGGCCTGACCCTGGCCAGGTAAGAGCAGCTGCCACTGTCCTGCGGCCTCGGGGAGCCGCCTCTGGCATCTCATCCCAGACATCTTCTCTCTGCAGTGGTGGGACCTTCCCGTATGACGACGGCTCTAAGCAGGAGATAAAGAACAGTCTGTTTGTGGGCGAGAGTGGCAACGTGGGGACGGAGATGATGGACAACAGGGTCTGGGGCCCTGGCGGCGTGGACCACAGCGGGAGGACCCTCCCGATAGGCCAGTAGGTTTGCGGCCCCTACAGCTTCCTGGTCCTGCGGGGCTTGACCAAGGCAGCAGCAGGGGAGGGGTGGTAGCGGGATTCTACCTGTTGATCACGAGTTCCTCCGCCCTGGCCTGCCAGGGAAAGCACAGCAACAGGTGGATTAAATAGCAGTGGGGGAAATCTACAAGTAGAGAAACAGAGACTGCTGAATACGAGTGAGCGGGGTGACATGGCTATGGGAAAGCACGCCACGGCTCTGGGGCTGCGTGAATGGGAAGGTGGTGGCCGGAGCATGACCCCGGGTCCTTCCTCCTCCGAGAGCTCATCCACTTCTGGGGACAGTGGAGAGAGGCTGGATGGCACACACTTCCCGGAGGATGGCCCAGAGGGCGACAGAGCCACGTCGCAGCAGACTGGGACCGTCACCCCAGAGACAGGATCACGCTTTGGGGAAGCACACAGGTTGCCACGCATTCTCGGAGCTGCCATGCACACAGACAGCGAAGCTCCTTCTCCATGGGCCTTGGCAGCCAGAATTGGTTTAGTGCAGGGAATGGTTCTAATGGATTCGTTCAACAACAGAACAGCTGGACTGTCCTGAAGAGTCCCGGGCTCCCCGTCACAGGAGTTCCAAGGCTGGTTGGCAGCCTGGCGGCAGGGGAGGAGGGGGCTTGGAGAGTAGGTGCGCTAACAGAGCACATGGCCGGTTGGTTCTCTAGAAGGCCATGGCCTGGGGCTGGGTGAGGAGTGTCCTCCCCTCGGATGGTGTCTCTGCTCAAACATGAGTTCAAGCCAGAGTACACAGCTCCAAGTGGGCTGGCCGCACAGGGGTCCCTGTTTTCCAAGCCTGAGAGCAGCCCTTCCTGCCCCCCTGAGTGTTCTTCTCGCTCTAGGAAAAGATAATTCCTGTTTTCTAGGCAGGGAACAAGCCTAAACCTCCCACCCCAACTGGATGTGTTTCTTTGAAAAGATTTGCAGACAGACCACAGTCTCCTTTGGCCCAAGCTGCCAGAAGCCCTTGTTTCTGTCTATAGGGGTCCCTCCAGTTCATTTTTGTGAGCCCCTCAGGATCTGCGTATCTGGGGAAGCTTTGCGGAGGGTAACCAGCCTCCTGGGGCCAGAATGTCCTAATGATTTGCCGAAGCAAGCTTGTCCGTGGAGGCCTGACGGCTCTCCCAGGCCCAGGAGGTCCCTCAAACCCCGTCTGCGAGCAGGGGCCTAAGCCCACCATTCTCGGCATGGGTGACTCGTCCCAAATGGCCTGGGTTGGGGTCTTACGCTTCAGCACACAGTTCACGTACAGAGCTGGTAAGAAATGCCTTCAGTGGAAAACGCACGGAGGAACCCCCTGAGATTCAGGGCTCAGGGCAATGACATTAATCAATCACAAACATAGAGATACATGGGATAAGCCCTTGGTGTCCACCAAAGGGCACATCACCACTGCTGGGATGACTGGCACTTCTGCAGAGAACCCTGTCTAAATGGAGACAGGCCCAGGGCTGAAGAGGGGGATAGAGGGAGTGTGGCCTGTCCCCTTGGACAGAGCCTTTCTCTGTCTTCTTTTCCCCCTTCCCTCCTCATGCGGCTGCGGGAGGAGAGGGCCTGGCCCAGAGGTGCCCGTGAAAGCATAGAGATTGGGCTCGGGCCCTGCTCCGGAGTCCAAGGCACCTGAGAGGGGCGGCTCCGGACACCCTGCCCACTGGGCCCACGGCAGGGTTCCCAGGGCACTGCTTGTCCCCCAGGCCCTCCTGCCTCCTTCTCCACACCTGCTGCCCTTTCTCCAGCCTTTCCCTCCCTCCTAGGTGTCAGGGCTCCCGTGGGGTCCCCTGGCAGGCTGCAGTCCTGCCTTCCCGGGGATCCTGCCCTCTCTTCTAGGGACGCTCAAGGACTTAACCTCAAAGCGATTCTACCTTCCAGCCGGGTCCTTCCTCCACCGTTTCCCAAGGCCCGCGCTCTCCCAGGGCAGGCTGACTCACAGAGGGGACTCTCACCTGGGGCTTCATCTGATTTAACTCTTAGAGCAACTAAAACTAAGGCGATAATGACTAATGGCTTTACTCCCTCAAGGGAAATATGGGCACTTTCCTGCTCATTTATGGTATATACCCAGTGACTCTTCCTACAGTGGGAAACTCGGGGGAAGTGTTTGAATAGAGGACCCTCTCCCAAGCCCCAGCCAGCAACTAGATACACAGTCACCCACCCATCCCCCCATTCGTCCACCCATCCATCCGCTTACCCACCCACCTACCCATCCACCCAGCCATCCATCCATCCATCTGTCCATCTGTCTACCCACTTACCCCTCCATCCACCCCACCCCACCCCCCACTCACCCCCCCGTCATCCCACCCACCTACCCACCATCTAATGCCCCACCCACCCATCCATCCATCTGGCTATCATTCGCTGATGTTTACTGTGTCCATAAAGCCTTCCTCAGTGAATGAGGTGACGAATTGGTCACGTCCGGGGAGGAGGAGTTGCTGGGGTGCGAGTGGGATCAGAAGTGGTTTACTCGGAAATTCTCGGTCTCCATCCGCGCCCGGGGGTGCCAGCAACCTGGTGGGGCGCGTGCTGACGAGCCTGGCATCTGACTTCCTCCGCAGGAATTTTCCAATCCGAGGGATTCAGTTCTACGACGGCCCCGTCAACATCCAGAATTGCACTTTCCGCAAGTTCGCGGCCCTGGACGGCCGGCACACCAGCGCCCTGGCCTTCCGCCTGAACAACGCCTGGCAGAGCTGCCCCCATAACAACGTGACCAACATCGCCTTTGAGGATGTCCCGGTGAGTGAGGCGCCAGGCAGGCTCCCGGCAGACCCAGGCTCTGGGTGGTGACTCACGGGCGGCCCGGCTGCCCCAGTGCTGTCTGCGTCCAAACTGGAAAAGTACCAGCGCAGGGGCCCCGCAGGTCCCATCTGGCTGGTAGATGCCCACGGGCCTCCGCCGCCCAAACAGTGGGACTCGAGGTTCCGAGGCTGCCCCTCTAAGGGTCTCGGTTCTGACCTGCTGAGTCACGTGACCAGGCCACCTGAGTTGGCACATTTAATCTAAAAGAACCCAGTTTCTGAGGGCATCTTTGTGGAAGATGCTTTGTTTAACCTCCCCCAAGAGGGGAATGTAAACAGGGCCTGCCAGCCCTAGACGGCCCCACGCCAGGAGGGGAGGTGAGGCGATGGGGCCACGGCTGCCCTCGGAGACCAGCAGGCAGAGCCGCCTGGGCACTTTCTCTGGGTCCCAGCTGCCCAGACCCTTCCGGCGCCTCCCGCTCTGCTCCTGCCAGGCCTGTCTGCCAGGTCCTGGCAGGCTGAGGGGAAGATGCGAGACTTCAGTTACTTGATCTCTGTCCTGAGGCCGCGGGAGGCCCGGAGGAGGCCAGTCACAGAACTCTTCAGGGCTCGCGCTGGAACTGTCTTCCTGAAGCACACCACCCCACACCCCTTCTGTCTCGCAGACCCCATGTGCGTGTCTTCTCATGGGGCATCCAGCACCTCCTCCACCACGCACACGCATGCACACGCATGCACACGCACACACACGCTCGCACACCCATCTCTGCAGCGTCCGCAGCCCTGTGCCAGCGCCCTCCCCGGGCTCCCCAACAGCAGCCAGCCCTCCCGTGAGCAGAGGCCCGGGCTGAGGCACAGTGCGCACCTGGCCATTCTTCCGGCTCCTTCTGAGAGGTCAGCCATGCGGCGCCTCAGCCCCCGGACCGTCTTTGCTTCGGCTGGCTTGTAATGTCAGCAGGAACCAGAACCTTCACTCTGGCGTGATGAGGGCTGCAGCTTCCCTTCACCTTCTGGCCCAGCCTGACTTTCCTGGGCTCTCTGTTCAGATTACTTCCAGAGTGTTCTTTGGAGAGCCTGGGCCCTGGTTCAACCAGCTGGACATGGATGGGGACAAGACGTCCGTGTTCCACGACGTCGATGGCTCCGTGTCCGAGTACCCCGGGTCCTACCTCACCAAGGATGACAACTGGTTGCTCCGGCACCCGGACTGCATCGACGTTCCGGACTGGCGGGGGGCCATCTGCAGCGGGCGCTACGCACAGGTGGGTGTCCCCAGCCCGTCCCCCGCGTGACAAGCCTCGAGGCCTTGTCTGCTGAATTACTTTCTTCTTCTTCCTTTTTATTTTTCCTCCTCATCCAAGCGCATTTTCCAAAATCCAAAGTGAAAGCACTCTCAGCAGAATGCTTACGAGAGGGGCACTGTGAGGCCCGGTGCTTGGGTTTGGGTCGGGCTCCAGGACTTCCAGGGGCTCCTTAAACCCCTAAGGAGTGCCCGGGCCCAGCTTCCCATCTGTGACATCGGGATAGTAGTTGAACCCCCTTAGAGAGATTGCGGGGGGCCATTTAGGGCGGGAGGTGCCTCACAGCCCCAGCCCCCAGAGACACGACATAAGCTCCACATGTGACCCTACATTTCCCAGCAGCCACGTTAAAAGGAAAAATGGACAGTTCAAATAAATTTTAGTAACACACTTTATTTAGCTCAATATACTCAAAATACTCTCATCTCAGTATATAATCAATATAAGCAATGCATTAATGAGGCAATTTACTTTTTTTTTTTTCTGTTCTGAGTCTTTGGCATCCACGGTGTGTTTTATACGCAGTCCACACAATTTGGATGGACATTTTCAACAGAGTGAAACTTAGTCCTACCCAAACAATACAGCTGTGCTTCATGGAAAAATGTTTTACCCGGCTTTTGGTCTGAAACTTAATTAAAATGAAACTTACAATCCAGGCACACTGGCCACCTTCCCAGGGCTCCGTGGCCACGTGGCCAATGGCTGTTGTGTGGGGCATGCAGGCTTAGGGCCTGGCAGGCGGCAGAACTGAAAACACAAGTCAGCTGCTCTGGTGCTGTTATTGTCAGCAGTCGGGTGAATGGCTGAGGAAAGAGGAGAGGAGGGAGGCCGAGTGCGCCCCGGACACCAGAGGGGAAGGAGTGTGCTTGAGAGATGTGTCCTTGCAGCCACCCCACAGCACACCAGGAATCGGAGTGTTAGAAAACAGCCAAAGGGGGTTTGGGGTTCATGCAGGGACAGGAGAGGGAGTCGGTGGCAGTGAGACAAAGGGCCCAGGGCAGGGAAGGCACCAGAGGCAGGGCCTGGGGAGGGAGGGGCCGGCCCACCGCAGGAGGAGATCCAGAGAGAGGCTGGGCCGGGCTGGGGCAGGAGCTGGAGGGCCAGCGGCTGGGGCAGGAGGGCCGGGCTGGGGCAGGAGGGCCGGGCACCCCTTAGGCCTCAGGAGGGGAGAGGGAGGGAGGGCCTGAGAGGGCGTGGCCTGCAGAGAGGGATGAGGCTGTAGATGGTGGAAGAGGCACGTGGCATGTGGAAGGGCCCAGGGCAGGTGGCCTGTTGGAGGCTGGACTCCCCCGGGTGTGAGATCTTCGTGAGCAAACACCCCCGGCTCCCCGGTGTCCCCTCTGCAGAGTACTGTCAGAAGGTGCCCGGGAGGCATCAGCTGATGGCTCGGTGTGGCTTGGGCTGCATCCACCAGCAGAAATGCCCCTTATTTGGCCTTTCTCAAGCCTTCTAAAAAGAGCTCTGTTGAGAGAAAGTGCCTTTGAAGTGTGGTCCGCAGTCCGATGTTAACCAGACGCTCTGGGAATAATCCCTTGTAATCGCCCCATGGTGTGTTTCCTTTTTGGGCTGTAACAGATGTATATCCAGGCCTACAAGACCAGTAACCTGCGGATGAAGATCGCCAAGAATGACTTCCCCAGCCGCCCCCTCTACCTGGAGGGGGCCCTGACCAGGAGTACCCACTACCAGCAGTACCAACCAGTCGTCACCCTGCGGAAGGGCTACACCATCCACTGGGACCAGACAGCCCCCGCCGAGCTCGCCATCTGGCTCATAAACTTCAACAAGTGAGGAGGTGCCCACCAGCAGGGGTGGTCTCAGGCCAGCCGCTCTGAGGAGCTCACGCAGCGGCGATAAGATGCCGCATCCCCGGTCCAGGCCGGCCCCTCACAGAACCTCAGGCTAGCCCGCTGCCCCCCAGGAGGACGCATCTGGGGCTTGTCACCTCCCCAGAGCCTGGCATCTGGGTGTGCTGAGCGCCAGCCCTGGGTGTGGTGACCCGCGCCAGGGCATGTGACCAGGAAGAGCATCTCCTTGCCAGCCAGGCTCCTGAACTGAGCCCTGTGCTCACCGGCAGTCACTGTCTCTCCCCACTCCCGGAGCACATGGCATCTCTGCCATTACCAGAAAATATTCTCTCAAAATTCCCCACCACATAAGCAGAGGTGCCACCTGGTCTCTGGGAGGCACGCCCGGAGGCCCTGAGGCCTGGACGGCCTCGCCAGTGACCCGACCCCACTTCCGGGCCTAGGGGCGACTGGATCCGTGTGGGGCTCTGCTACCCCCGGGGCACCACCTTCTCCATCCTCTCCGACGTCCACAACCGCCAGCTGAAGCAGACGTCCAAGACGGGCACCTTCGTGCGGACCTTGCAGATGGACAAAGTGGAGCAGAGCTTTCCCGGCAGAAGCCACTATTACTGGGACGAGGACTCAGGGTGAGGAGCCCCGCGGCTGCCGGAAGGCGCCTGCCCTCTCGCCCCCGGCCCGGCCTGTTGGCCTGGGAGCCTCCACGGGGCCTGTGCTGGTTGACTCAGGATGCTTCCTGATGCTCCCATGCCCAGGCTGGTCATGCCGTCCGCCAGTGACAAGCTTCAAGCTGTTAGGCTTGGCAGCAAATTCACACTGTATTAAATATATATATGTGGTTATAGGGAATATGCCTGTTTCAGAAAACACAGTGTGAGCGGTGGGTCTTAGAAAGGAGAAAGCATGGCACAGCACCTCAAATCCTCCCAGCCCAGGTGGAGCAGAGGAGCTGGTCCCCCAGCTGGAGATGGGCAAAGAAGGAACAGAGGAAATAGGGGCGACTTGCTCAGAGCCCACAGCGCACCGCTGGCACGGCTGGTTTGAATCAAAGCCCATCTGCGCCCTTCTGCTAAACTGAGCCAGGCTCTCTTCTGCAGGGGTGGGATAATAATAGAGGGGCCACCTGCGCACATCGGGGCAGTCTGGTCCCGCCCCAGAAAGGCGGGCGAGCCTCACGTCTGCGAGCGCAGTTCCCAAGCCATGAAGCTGTAGAAAGCTTGCCCTCCCGGGAGGAACAGTGAAGGGCTGTTTTATGGCCAGTTTTCCATTCTTGTAAGGAGATAGCTGGCAGTTTCCTGCCCTCTCTCTCTCTCTCTCTCTCTTCCTCTTTGTTAAGAGTGATGTCTTGCCAATGGGTTTCAGCCCCAGGCAAGTTCGTTATGGATTCAATGTGATCAAAGAAATGACAGTAGAATGTTCTTGGGGTGAAAGGGTTACACCCAACTTTATTTCCCATGGTGGCAGGTCAGTCGCTAGAATCCCATTCACTCAGAGCGAGCCTGCACGGAGCCCGCCGGTCTCTGCCTCTGGGCCTCTCTGCCCCGCAGCCGTCCTCTGGGCCTCTGTCCTCGGCGCTGCTCCATCTCCCTGCCCCCCCCCCCCCACATGGAGCACAGGTGTCAGGGGCGCGTGCTCTGCCCCAGCCTGAACGCTGGATCTGGGCAGCAGATGGCTTGTTTTGTTCAGGGATCCACTGGATGCAAGAAGCACGACAGTCAACTGAGCGCAAATGAACCGGAGGTGCCCTAGAGAGGAAACCTGGGCATGTTCAGGAGGGAATCCCAGCCGGCCCCCTGGGCTCTAGTCCAAAACAACAAGGCCCTCGGGATGAGAAAGCCAGCCAGCTCACTTCTCTGCCTCCTCCCACTCACATTCCCGCGTGCTTGGCCGGGAGCAGCAGCTTCTTGCTGTACACTGCCTCCCTTTTCCTCCATTCCTTAGCTGCCTCATGACACAAAATGGTTGCCCCAGCTCCCAAGGAGCCTCTGGGTCTCTCAATTCAAGTTCACGAGAGGGAGGATCTCCTTGGTCATTGGGTCGCCAGCAGGCGGCCCCTCTTCAAGCCCAGTGGGGGCCCCTGGCCTGTCCGCTGTGTGGTTGTGGGGCAGAGGAACAGTGGCTTCATGGTACAAACCCAGCTCGCTGAGCCGACAGGGCCCTGCTGAGGGCTAGCTCGGGAGAGGGGGGTGCACTGATTGCCCAAATCATATAGTCTAACATTTCAGACATGGGAATCAGCTGATGGCATTTTTCTGAGCTAAAACAGTGATGATAACAAGCTCCATGCTAGTCCCTGGGTCTCCTCATGATGTGACTCCCTGTACCACCGGGTCAGTGTCTAGTCCCTCACAACAAGCAAGAATGAATCACGCTTTGGGGAAAAGCACAGTCAGGGAAGCCGACAGCATGTTCCTCACATGGATGGAGGATCCCAGCCCCGCTGTGCTCCTCCTGTGTGTCCTAGGAAAGTCACTTCACTTCTCTGAGCCACAGTTTCCCCACCTGAGAAATCAGGGTGGTAACAGTCCCTACTGGATGGGATCGTTCAGGATCAAATGAGAGAACATGTCACTTTACGGCACGTGGCTAGCCTGGCATGGGGTGCGTGCTTGGGAGGAGATGGCTGTCCGTGTTCTCAGCTTTGCTTTTCTCCAGTGAGGCATCGCCTTGCGGTGGACGCACCCCGTGGTCATTTGGAGAGGCCCTGGGGCTAACCACAGAGGCTGGCACACCATGCTCGGTGGATGCCTTTGCCAAAGGAGGGAACGGGATGGGGGCTCTGCATGCCCAGGCAGGCCCCCAGCTATGCTCCTGTGTGCAGGCTGCTGTTTCTAAAGCTCAAGGCTCAGAACGAGAGAGAGAAGTTCGCCTTCTGCTCTGTGAAAGGCTGTGAGAGAATAAAGATTAAGGCCTTGATCCCAAAGAACGCGGGCACCAGTGACTGCTCGGCCGCCGCCTACCCCAAGTTCGCTGAGAGGGCAGTCGTGGACGTGCCGATGCCCAGGAAGCTGTCCGGGTCCCAGCTGGTGAGTGGCTGCTGCTGAGCCTGGCCCCTGCCCGGACCCCCTCCGGGCCCTCTCCAGACCTCTGCTCGGCTCCACGAACCAGCTCCTGGGGAGCTGAGGGGGTGACCACCCATCGGGTTGTACATGGGACACCCCACACCTGACAGCCACACCGGCTTCTATGTGTTTTCCAGAAAACAAAGGACCACTTCCTGGAGGTGAAGATGGAAAGTTCCCGGCAGCGTTTCTTCCACCTTCTGAACAACGTCGCTTACATTGAAGTAAGTGACTCCACCCTGCAGCGTACTGGTGTGCTTACGAACGGGGGGTATTAGGGTCCTGGGGCTGCATCATAAATGGCCACAAGCCAGGTGTCTCAGAGCAACAGAGATGTACCTCTCACGCTCCCGGAGGCCAGAAGTCCGAAGCCAAGGTGTTGGTGGGGCTGGTTCCTCCGGGAGGCTCTGAGGGGGCATCTGTCCTGGGCCCTGGGCTGACGGTCCTGATGTCCCCTGTTGCAGACGCGTGTCCAATCTCTGCTCTGTGTTCACGCGGCCTCTTCCCCGGTGGGTCTTACGGCCCCCTCTGCCTGTTCCGTAGGGTTGCCTACTTAAGACCCATCCTAAATCCAGGATGATCTCATCTCAAATCCTCAACTTAGATGCATCTGCAGAGAACCTCTTTCCAAATAAGTGCACTTCCGCAGCGTCCAGGTGGATGTGTCTTCCGAGGGGCCCCCACCCTGCCCACTGCAGAGCGCTGCAGGGCGCTGGCCTTGTGGGTGGGTGCTGTGCACAGCCACCTGCCCTCGGTTCCACCTGGGAACCTGCCAGTGGGAGGCCCCCATCCCACACCCGTGCTTTTTGCGTCTGCAGGTGGACGGGAAGAGGTTCTCCAGTGTGGAAGATGGCATCCAGGCGGTGGTGCTTGACGGGACCCACGGGCACGTGGTGAGCCACACGAGCTTCCGCAACACCATTCTGCAGGGCATACCGTGGCAGGTCTTCAACTACGTGGTGGCCATGCCCAACAAGTGAGTCTGCGCCTCTGCCCCGGGAACTGGGGTGCCCCGCAGACATGCGGCACGGTCCGGTCTGGGAAAGCCGAGGGGTCTCCGTGCTCTGCCTGCCAATCACGGGGCTGTGTGGGGAGGCCTCGTGGCTGCGACTCCTGCTGGCCCGGGGTCCCCGTGAATGCGGGTCAGGCCGAGCGGGGGGGCGGCCCAGGCGCTCTCCCCGTCGCGACGCAGTCTGCCGGCATGGCCTCATCCCTCCCACGGCCCCCAGTGCCATCCATGCTGACGTGCCTGGCCAGTGCCGCCCATCCGACGTCTCCTGTGGAGCTGAATTCTCCAGATCTTTGACCTCCCCAAATGGCCACTCCTCCTGCTGCCCCTGTTTTGATCAAACCACCAGCATCCACGTGTGGGGCAAGACCAGTGTCTGGGCACCGCGTCTGTCCCTCGCTCCCGTCCCTCCGCCCTCCCCGACCATGTCCACTCAGCTCCAGCTATACCCTTGCTCTCCTTCCAGTCCGCCCACCGCGTCCTCTGCCGCCACGCCAGCCCGGCCTTCACTGTCAGGCACCAGCCGTTGGCCCAGCCCCGCTTGGATCCATCTTCCATATGGCTGCTGGTTGAAACCTTTTCGATGTAGGGGTTTTTTTGGCCCTTGCTGGGAAATCTTTGGTAGTTTCCCACCACCAACTGAATCCAGCACACCCTCTGGTCTCTTCTAGTCCAATCAGAAAGCTCTGCCTGTCCGCAAGCACCACCCCCAGGGGACCGCGGGCCACATCTGCTCCCGGGCTACGGCACGGGCTTCCTGATGTTGGGACCAGGTCTAACTCATATTTGCATTCCTGGTTAAATGCATGTAGAGCTCAGTCAGGAGCTACAACTTGGCCTCACAGCATCTGTGTGAAGCACTAGATGGGGCGCAGGTGCTTAGTTAATGTTTATTGATGAAAACCAGTGTGCTTCCAGATGCTGGCTGTGTGATGGGTGGGAACTGGACACTACCTGAGATTGCAGGTGCTGGGTTTTGCTTAAACACAGTCTCCACTCCATCCCCATAGAAGCTTCTTTAGTGTTACAGTGTTTATATGCAGACTCATACAGAAAGATCAGATTTACTGATTTGGGGAAAATACATGTATCACCTTGAGATCAGTAGGTTTCATGCCTTTTTGACCAGAGGAGGAGGACCCTGAACTGAAACAGGACGCAGAAGCCTGGAATCACAAACTAGTGCACAGAGCCGCTCTGTTTGAGACCAGGGTGAGGGGGCCCATCCTGCCCAGGGATATCCTTTCAGCCCCTGCAGCACCCCAATGCAGCTTGCTGGGGGAGCCCTCACTCGTCCCTGGTTTGAGCCAGGCCCAGAGAAGAACTGGGTACCACCAGAGCCCCCCTCTGACCTCCTGGAAAGGAGCAGGGAATAGGGCGGGGCAGGGCCTACCCGCAGCCCTGCAGGCCTCACCTGGGCCTGCCCCGCCCTTCCCATCCTCTCCGAGTAGGTCCCCGGGAAAGGAGGAGCCAGCTGCTCCCACCAAAAACACCCAGGATGGCTTTCAGGAGCTGCCTCTGCCCCGCCACCCCATGGGAAACTGTCAGGGGCTTGGAGGCCATGAGCATCCCAGCAGAGAGGGACCCCTCAGGTGTGCAGGCAGGCTTCTGGGTGCTGCCAGGAGAAGCTCTGCCTCCATGTTTTGCTAACCCAGAGCCCCGCCTGGAGGGTGTGACCTTTGGGTTCACCCCGGCGGGGAAGCGTGGCTGAGCCAGAGGGGCGAGCTTCTCTTCTCCATTGGAAGATGGGGAAAGAGCCTCCTGGGAACAAAGCCCAGATCCCAGGCTGAGCATGTGTTTGCAAGGCTCCCTCCTTAGCAGGCCTCACCCACCGTCCAGCATCCCCGGACTCTCCTCCCCAGCTCTCCCTGGAGCCGGATGCAGCCCCCAGCTGCCTCCCTCCGTTATGACTGCACGCCAGCCCTTTGCATCGTAAGGGCTTTCCTTCTGCTCCCAATGGGACACAAATGGGGTAACAGCGGGTTTCGGAATCCTGTACAGTTTTTCCATGTCTGGACTGTGGTCTGTGGTTATGGGATTCCTTTAAGATACGAACTGGAAGCCCCACTGCGCTTCTGCCCCCAGGGGAGGTGCTGACTGCCTGGGTCTGGCCGGAGCGCTCAGTCTGCCTCCAGAAGGCCGTTTTCCCCGCTCTTCAGCCTGACTGCCTCCAAGACAGGGAAATGGAGACTCCTTGTGCCCAAGCTGGGCCTTTGCAAGCTGGGACCTGTTGCTCCAGGCCTCTATCCTGGCCCCAAGCACGGCTTCCCTTTAGCAGCTCCTCTCACATACTTGGGGGATTTGCCTCAATCTCCCCATTTGCAAACTGGAGCAGTACTGTGGTCGCTCCTGACCAGAGAGGGAAGGGACATGAACACAGGGCTCACCGGCCCTGAGCGTGTGGTGACCCCAAGTTCTGGCTTCTCTGCCGCCATGGCGCTCTCTAGTCCTGCCCCACACAGAGCTGGCAGCATTCACTTGCTAGGCGCATGCCGATGTCCTGTGTGCCCGACCCCGGCACAGGGGCAAGCCCCCACGTGGTGTGGTCCGTGTACCTACTGTCTCCTTTGGGGACCGACACACACAGGCCATGAGCACTGAGGGCGGGCTCAGTGAGGCCGTGAGTGCCAGCTGAGGCCAGATGCGTGGGACGGCTGACGAGGATGTGGGTCATCGTGGAAAGAGCCAGTCAGCTCGGCTTGCAGGACAGGCTGCCCTTTCCCAAATCCCTGGCTGAGCCTGTGGGCACTGCCAGCCCACGTCCCTGCCCACAGCCCAGCAGACCCCTAGCCAGTGCGCTCCCCCACCCTGGTCCTCTAACTGGTCCCTTCTTGCCCAGTTCCATAGTTCTCATGGTGTCAAAGGGAAGATACATCTCCAGGGGCCCATGGACTCGAGTGCTGGAGAAGCTCGGGGCAGACAAGGGTCTCAAGTTGAAAGGTAAGGTTAGAGTGGGGTTCACACTGACTCTGAATGGGACGCCTGGTGCACAGGCAGGTACCCCGCCCTGGGGCCAGAGCACTTGCCCACCAGCACAACTCGTGGTCTGCCGGGACCCCTGGGCAGGGTGCTGCCTGTGTCTCCTCCACGCGACAGGGACCATCTTAGCTCATGAGCAGACGTGGGAGGAAAGTAGTGTCACTCTCCCATCTACTCAGTAAATAACCCTTTCCCACCCTGAATCTCAGCAGGATACTGACTGAGTCTGACTCCCCCCAGCCCAGTTCCTGCCTCAGACCTGCTGGAGGCCCTTCCTCTCCCTCCACCTTCCAGCAGATCGCCAGCCCTCGCACAGCCTATTGCAGCTTGCAAAGCTCTTGTTTACCCTCAGAGGCAGGAAGTGAAGGAGGAAATGAAAGCCCAGAGAATCCATGTGGCTTATCCAGGGTCACCTAACTGGCCACGAAGTCTAGCACAGACCCCAGGGAAGAGCCTTGTCACCACCCTCCCATGCTGTGCTCAGACACAGTCCTTGGGGGTGGCAAGAGGAGATGGGGGCGAAGCTACAGACAAAGACAGCCAACGGTGGCCTCCTGTAATGTCAGCCCTGCACCACGCTGAACAGTCTATAGTCACCTTGCTATTCACAAGTGACCCATGCCACAGGTGCCATTATTTCCATTTATGGTCAGGAAACTGAGAATTAGACAGTGAAGTAACTTGCTTAAGATTAGATGTTGGGTCCTGGTTTTTCTAGTTCAAAGGCAGGATTCTTAGCTGCTGTGCACCCTATGACAAACACCAGAGTCAGCAGCCCGTCACAGGGGTCACTGAGTCCAGAGAAAAGTCGGAAAGGCTGAAAGGACCCCAGGCAAAGTGGAGCAGCTTCTCCAGCCCAGCTGGGGGTCATTTGGGGGCCTCTGTCTTTAAAACTAAGAACCTCTTGCCAAAAGCTGATGTACATAAGGTGACCTAAGTCGAGTGGTACTTAACAAGTGGTGATAAATGTGTGCTGTCTGCCAGGCCGAGCCCTTCCTGAGCATGGAGCCCCACGCACCCCAGACAGTCAAGATCTGAATGCATAGGGCTGAGGGGCTAGAATCCTGGTCTGTGCTGCACTTTTCACTCTGTGCCTTTGGACAAATGCCTTCTAAAGCCGCAGGATGATAGAGCTGGGACAGAGATCCTGTCCCTGAATGCCATCGTCCGACAGATGAGGACACTGGAATTCAGGGTGGGGCAGGGACTTCTGGGGGCCGTAGGATCGGCTGGAAGGGGCCTGGGGCTCCCGGAGGTCTCCTGGGCAAAGCAGAGCCACCACACCGCCCCGGTGGCCATGAGCTCCGGGGAGATGCGTGCTCTGCTTGTACCCACAATGGTCTGGTAGCAGCAGTGGTGGGCACGGAGCTCTTCCCGGGTGAGAGTCCAGCGCAGCTGAGAGGGGTGCCTGGAAGGGACAGGGCAGTGGCAGGGGGGAGCCCTGGAAGGCATGGGGTGCAGCCCTCCTCTCCTGGGGTTTCCACTCACGGGACTCATCACTGCCTTGCAGAGAAAATGGCATTCATTGGCTTCAAAGGCAGCTTCCGGCCCACGTGGGTGACTCTGGACACCGAGGATCACCAGGCCAAAATCTTCCAAGCTGTGCCCGTCCCGGTGGCAAGGAAGAAGAAGCTGTGAGGACGGCCCCCCCGGTGGGCCATGCGGCCGCCCAGGGCAGGACGGCTGGCTGCCCAGCCCCTTGCAGGAGCAGCTGGGAAGGCCAAGCGGCAGCCCTGATGGGCCGAGGGAAGGACATCAGACTCTGGGGCTGCCACCTGCCCCCAGCGTCTACTGCAGCTGCAGGGCCGGGGCACTTCCCTGCTATCTGTGCCTCTTCAGGGTGGGTGTGGGGACCGTACAAGGAGCCTGGGCTGTGTGGGCACAGGGCCAGCTTTAGCAGGAGCCCTCCTCCAACGACGAAGCGGCCTGGGGCTGGGCCGTGCCCAGATCCCCACGTGCTCCGGCAGGCAGCTCAGTGTGGCAGCTGCAGGAAACAGCCCCAGTCTAAGGAAACCTCTATTCCTGTAAGCGAGAGCCAGCCTTCTCGGGATTAGGAGCTCGCGGAGGCAGAGCTCACCAAGATGGAACCGGCTTCCCTTGGGAAAGAGGCGAGCCCTGCCTCAGGGGGTCCCGCCTTCCAGGGGCCTCTGGGTCGCAGGACTCCTGGGAGCCGAACCAGGTGACTTCTAGAGGCCCTTTTAGTTCTGAGCTCCCGGGTGTCTGTGCTTCGCACACTATAGCTGGAGCCCAGCGGCAGATGAGGACATCCTTTCACCGGCATCCGTGGTGCTGTGTGCCCTGGGCTGAGAAGAGTACCTCAGGTGAGGGGCTCACACCCTGGTCTGGTTGGAGGGGTGGTCGAACACCAGGTACAGAAGACAAAACCAGGTCAAATGGAGACCCGGGCCAATTCCGAAAAGGGAAACTTCCAGCATGGGCGGGTCAGAAGCTTCCTGCAGGATCAGGCCATGGGCTTGCAGGAATGAAGGGCAGGGCGTTTTGTGGGCAGAGATGAGCAGCCTCCGGGGTGGCGCAAGGCCAAGCCCTTCCTGCCCCACCTCCTGAAGCTGGGGGCTGCAGGGTCTTCCTTGGCTGGCGGCTTGCTGGCCCACCCACAACGGAGAAGCGGGCATGAGTCGGGAGGCATGCACTGGGCCTCTAGTGCTGAGAAACTGGGGCCCGCCAGCCCCACCCCCGACTCCAAGAGGGTGGAGCCCGGCGGGAGGGATGAGCTCCTCGTTGGTTCCGCGTCCGGGGACCTAAGCAGAGGAGCCCTCTGGGAGGCCTGAGAATGTGCTGGGTCCCCGTGAGGTTCTAGAGTTGGAAGGACCTTTGGAATCATCTAGTCCAAAGCCTCCATGTTTCGGACGGGGCCTGTGAGACCCTGAGATGGGGAAGAGCTGCACACCAGGGCATGGCCAGGGCGCACGCCCACGGCTGGCACCTGCTGTCACCCCACATCGCCTCAACACCAGCCCCAGGGGCTCGGGGCACCACAGGAGCCTCCCGAAACGGGGACATGTCCCCTCGAGGGGAAAACAATGGCAGGAACAGGAAGAGAACTGGCCAGTGACTGTCCCTCCTGGCCCCGCACACACCAGGCTGCCCTCCTCTCGGCAGCGGCAGTCCTGCAGCCTCCACTTTGCTCAGACCTCTGCCTTCCCACGTGCAGGTGCACGGCCACTGGGCCAGCTCCACTGGGGCTGCCTGTTTCTGGGGGTCTGCAGGTGGGGCTGGCAGACAGCAGGGGGGCCCCCCCGATGCGTTTTCAGTGAGCCACCTGGGCTGCTCTTGGGGCCCCTGCAGCTCCCGCTCGATGCCCCGCTGTCCCCCTTGCCCACCCCAGAGGGAGCTAAGAGCTCCCAGAACACGGGCAAGTCCACCTGTGCTTCATACTCTCTCACAAGGGACCAGGGCCGCTCTGGGTCTCACGACGGACTGCTTTCTCTGTGCCCACTCCAGCCACAAACCTTCCTTCCAAGAGGACTTTCGTGGCTCGCTCTGCCCAGTGCACCCACAGGACCAGTCAGTGAGTCCATTCCCCGGGTGAGGCCCACTGTAGGGGGGTTTTCACACCGAACAGGTCTTTAAGCTGCCAAGAGTGACAGCGGGACTCCGCCTCTTTCCACAGGGCAGCCCTGCCCCAAGCGGGGACCTTTCCGGGCAGATCGTGGCCGTAGGGAGGACATTCAAACGACCTCATGATCTTGTCTACAGTTCTGTGGAGTTTTTCAAACTCTTTTAATGCAAGGGTCTCACACTGTGAGCCATGTAGGATGCGATCACTTTAGGTGGCCAGGAATGTTGACTTGTCTCTGGTTCAGCTCATTTCAAAATGTGTCTGGAAATCCTCAGAGTTGTCCTTGTCTAACAGTGCGGCATCTGTGAAAGAACTCTCTCTCCTAAACCATTCACCAAGGGCCAAGCTCCAGGCATGTTCTCAGTGGCACAAATCGTATTGCTTAGAAAATCAATGTTGCTCTGTTTGTAAGCGTTAAAATGAGTTAGTCCTTTAAGGAAAGCAACTTGCCTCTGAAATACCTTTTTCCTGTTGCCGAAATAGCTGGTCCTTTTTCGGGAATTAGATGTACAGTGTGTGTTGTATGTAAATATTTCCCATAGGCGTTACCAAGAACAAAGATATATTTTCTATTTATTTATTATATATATGCACTTCAAGAAGTCATTGTCCAAGAAACGAAGACTTGTATTAATATCTCGTGTGGGGATGTCCTTGGGACCAGCTGGAAGGAGTGAACCCAGAGCCTCTGCTGACAGCAGAGGACACGGCTTTGGTGTGGAAGGTCACGCCGCACCATAGTAAACGCACAAAGGATGTTACCCTGTCTGCTTGTTCTGTTCTCCGTTAACGCGGGCCTCACTTTAAGCCCGGTATCCAAGGAAAATGAGATGGATGGAATTGCCCTATGGGTGTGCCTCTTGCTTCCAAGAACTAGTCCTAGGTCAGAGCTCCCCTCTCCCTGCCTCAGGGGCTCCCGGAAAAGCAGACAGACTTGGTCCTCTGAGCAGATGGCAGGCCCAGGACGCACTGTGTGGTCCGTGCGCCTATGCCGTCGCCACGCTGCTGGGGGCAGCACTGTCTCCTGAGGGGGTGGCCAACAGGGTCTGGATTCAAGGCAGGACTGGCTCTTCCTCATGGGCCCAGAGTGGCTGGACGTCAGAGGGTCTGAGGACAGCAGGGAGGTTGAGGTGGAGAAATGGGCCCAAGTCATGCTTCCAGACCAGTGGAACAGACGCAGGTTAGGAAGGCCAGAGGTGGGAGGGTCTATGGGGTCTGGAGGGGAGTGAGGAGCAGACCCTAACACCGGCGGACCGGGGGTGTTCTGGAGCGCGCCATCCAGTTGGGCAGCTGCTAGTTTTAATTTATTAAAATGAAATACAATGAACGATTCAGTTCCCTGGTCTTGTTCCCCATATTTGAAGGGCTCAGTAGCCCATGTGGCTAGTGGCTGCTGTATTGGTGGGGCAACTGTTAGATGATTTCCAGAGAGCAGCCAGGGCTCATGCTGGACTTCACTCATGCCTGAGGCGTGTGCGCACGTGTGCGGGTCCTCGGACCACCTGAAGGGGCCGGCGTCAGACGGGAGGCATTGAGTTGTCGATAGACTCTTCAGACCAGCTTGGACGTCCCCCGCCGGCATGAGGCAGGTGCGTGCCTCTGCCCCCAAGAACCCCGCCGGGGGAAGCGATCCCATCTGCACACCCCTCCAACAGAGCCCTGGGCCAGGCCCTGCAGGGAGAGACATCCGAGCCCACGATGGGGTGGGACCATGGTCCCCTGCAGCGCCAGGGCCGCGGGTCGGGCGGAGCTGGAGGCTGCGGGGCTCCGGCAGACGGGGAGGGGCCTCACCAGAGAAGGCCGGGCAGGGGGAAAGCGACCGGACGGCTGGGCGAGAACTGGAGCAGTGGCAAGAGGGAAGGTGGGCGGGCCGGGCAGCCACAGGCTCTAGGCGCCCGGATCTGGTGGGGGCTGCTGGCTTCTCCGCCAGCGGGCTCAGGCGTGAGCGAGCACCATCACTTCGCCCCGTGGCGAACAAGCCAGGGCATCGGCAGGGGGCCCGGAACCCAGGCTCATAGGAAGAGCCGACCGGGAGATGGGACCCCAGCCAAACACAGAGCCAAAGAGGCAGCCCCTAAACCAGGGGTGGGCTTTGGGGCCCTTCAGGGGCAACCAGATGTCCACAGGGCAGTCACGGCCCGAGACGGTAGGTGGCAGGCAAGCGCGCGCAGCCCGTCTGCCTGGAGACAAGAGGAGAGGATGTGCTCTGCCAGGCCAGCCCCAGAGGCCCCGGGCCAGGGAGAGTCTTGCAGAATAAGGCGGAATAGTGCACCAAGGAAGGGCAGGGAGGACGTGTCTGCTTCTGCTACGGAAAAGGGCTCACAAGGCCTGGGGCAAGAGCGGGAGCACAGGCCGTAGGAGGGGTGGTTCTCCCCCACAGGCTGGAGGGAGGAGTAGACGGGGGTCCCCAGCTTTGGGAGGCTGGCACAATCAGAGTTAAGACCCCCTGCTCAAAATGCAATGACTGGGGAATCCTATCCCGTAAACCTGGGACGGCCATGGCTGGTCCTCAGGCCGACCCAACCTGGAGTGCACCCAAGACTCCAGCCTCATGGCCCACCGCTGGGCCCCAGGCAGACAGATTCACATCATCTCCCTGATCCAAGGCCCTTGGTGCCCCCCCCCCACCCCCCCCCGGCACGGGCGACCTGCTCCCTGCACCTGGCACCACCTTCTCCCCCGGCTCAGATGCACCCACTCCAAGGCTTAGCTCCACACAAAGGTCTTCTCACCCACCTTCCAGGCCGGCACCCAGGGCCCAGGCACACCCTGCCGCACACTGTCACCATGCCTGTCACCAGATCACAGACTCCGCTGGGCAGGGCCACCTTACTTCCCCGCACGGGCTTTAGAAAACGTGTCATCAGGATATTCAGTGAAGGCAGAAGCAGACCCCATCCCTCCAGCTGCCTCTGAAGCCAGCACCCAGCTGCCCTCTGACCTGGCCCCAGCTCCCTCACCCCAGGGGGTTGGCAGGGGGAGGGTTTCTCCCCAGGGACAGGAAAGGCGAAGTGGGAGGGGAGGACTCCCCCTTCAAGAGAGCAGTGCCCCGGCCCTGGCTGGCCGCAGGCCTTTGCAGCAGGGCAGGGGCTCAGGGGCCAGGCAGGGGACCCTCCCACCTCACTGTTCTCCCTGGCCTCCTTCACAGAAAACAGCGTCAGCTGTGCAGAGGGCATCCTGGAAGGCCGGGCGAGTTCTCAGCCTGCTGCTCGAAGCCGCCATCCCCACTGACTGCAGGCCCACCAGATCTGCTGGGCAGTTGGGACAATTAAGTTGGAGAAATGTGGCTTTCTGGGTCCCATAAGAGCCTAGGAACAAAATCAGAATGAATTTCATGAAGGAGGTGCCCAGCCATGAGGGTGCAGGAAGGTGGGGGGCTATGGGTTGAGGAGAGCTCCCCTTTCCTGCGAGGGGTCCCTCCCGCCCCCCACTGCATCCTGGTGACAAGGGAATGTGTCTACAGAGAAGTCAAAGGTTAGGCATCATTCAGGGGCAAGACCCAGGGAAAAGCCTGATGTGTGTGTATAGAAAGTGTCAGGTGAGGGGACCCAGGCAGGAAGAGGCCCGGGGAGCCTCCCCAGGCAGGAGCCGAGGGAGGAAGGGGTTTCCCCAGAGTCCAGCTGGGAAATGTGCTGCTCGGACCAAAGCGGGTCAGGGAATGCCTGGGAACAGTCCAGGGCACATCCCTGCCGAGCAGCCACCATGTGGACACGTGCCCTGACCAAGGGCCCTTGAGGACACTCTGCCTCACACATAATACTGAAGGCCTTTCGCCCACCTCCCTCGAAGCCCCTGCCCTGAACAGCCAGGGGGAATTGGGACAGAGGGCAGAAGGGGGTGGGATGCGTGGAGAGGGAAAGACCAGCCCCTACTGGCCCTGCAGGGCCTCAGAGAGAAGGCGAGGGGCCGGGGGCCTGCGGGGAACTGGCTCTGGGGGCAGGAGTGGCAGCCCCGGTCAGTGGTCAGCGGCGTCTGCTGACGGCCGGGGCGCAAACCCTCCCGGCGTGGCCGTGCAGGCGCAGGGCTCTAATGGCCCCAGGATGCCTGCCTGTTTAACCACCGGGCCCACAAACTGGTAAACTGGTACCACTGGCTGGAGCGCATCACGGCAGGAGCCTGGGTCAGGGGGCGAGGAGAATATAAGGCTCCACCAGAGCAGCTCCTCCAGCCGACCAGCGGCACTGACTGGGGGCAGGAGTACAGGACGACGGGTCCCCGGCACGCGTGTGCCCGCGCCCCTAGAGGAAGGAAGCTACTCAAGCTGGGTTCTGCTTATGCCTTTCGGGCAGATTCTTTTTCTTCCCACCCTAAGGGGAAAATGCCATGCTCTCCTAAGCAAAGCTCCAAAGGTAAAGTCATCATGATTGGTTGCTTTGACTACATGAAATGATTCACATTTAAAACCCTAAATAACACTGAAGACCAAAGAACTGAGGAAATGAGTTTAAACTTTGTGTCCCAGAAAAGAAGTTGGTTTCTCCGGCTGCACTGGCCTCTTCTGACTGCCCCCGTCTGTGCTCCCCCTCTGCACCCTGCCCTCCGCGGCGCCCCAGGAGGCAGGAGGGCCCTCGGATCCTGGAGGGCTGGCTGTACCCTCTAAGGAAGGCAGGGTTTCGGGCCCGTCCGTCCCAGTCTGTCCGGCCCCAGTTACTGCTCGTGCACCTAGTGTCTCCCAACTGCTCTCATGGGGCAAACCTAGGGTTACTGCACCGACTGAACCGTGCGGTCTCCGAACGTTAGTCACATAATTTGCAAACAGTCCCTTCCTCCAGCTGGGACTCCGCTAGTTCTCTGTCTATGACACGCTTTACAAAGTAGGAAGGAGGGAAACCCCCAAAGAAAGGCAGACAGGGACCAACTGACAGTAAAGGCGAGGTGAATGGAAAAAAACTGCAAAAAATTCAACCTCCTTGGTCATTGTAAGATGCAAATTGAAACAGCCGAGATGCTATTAATCACCTATCAAACTGAAAATATTCAAGGGAACGCCAAACGACAAGAAGAAATGGACACCCACATGATGACAGAATCATTTGGCACAACTCTTCCATAAAGCAATTTGGTATTATGTAAAAGCGATTTGAAAACGTGAGCAGATGTTGGCTCTGAAATTCTGTCCTGAAGAAAGAGCTCCAGGGGTGCACAGGATTTGTTACCAGGGTGTTCCCTGCAGCATTTTTATATGATGAGAACTCTAAAACAATCTAAATAGTCAACAATCAGAGACTGCTTGCTTTGAGGTATAACCCCTTTCCCCAAATAAAAACTAAAAATGACTTGAAATGTTGATATTTACTAAAGCTGGGTGATAAGGCATGTGGATTCATCATACCCATTCACTCTATTTTATGTGTGTGCACACTTAACATATTTCCATGATAAAACACTTTTGAAACTTCGAAATAACTGTTTAAGAAAGGACTTAGCATTATGGATCAAGAGCCCTAAAGGAGTCCTTTTCTTTGACCTACAAATTACTCATTGCGAACTTAGCCTAAGGATACAAAGCTTAGGTACAAAGATGTTCACGATGGCATTATTTATAATCACTTGACAGCTTCAAAGAGCCTGAATGTTCAACTACTCGGGAATTACTAAATAAATATGGTCTCAAAAAATAAAATGAACCTGAAGACCCAGAGGTGTGTAGCCTGCCTCCACTCGAGGCCACGCTCCCATCCTGTCAGGGCTGCTGCTCTCACAGCCTCCTGGCCTCCTTCCTCTGTGTCCTTCGTCCCCCCACCCCACCCACCTTGGTGCCTCTTCCCTTACACCCCCACCACCACCCCGGGGTCTGCATCTCAAAATCCCCAAGAACTAGTTTGTGAGGGCGAACTGCTCCGGGGGTGGCTGTGCCTTTGGTAAAATCCCTTTGGGGGACACTGGTCAGGTCCACCTGCAGTGCCTGAGAAGTGCAACTCTGGCCCAGGGCATTCGCTGATTTAAAACTAGAATTTAAAATTAGGAGTCCAAAGGCAGAAAACACCATTCTCCTCCACAGGGGATTCTGAAAGGGAAGCAACCATCCCAGGGAATTCGTTAGGAAGGAAGGTTCTGTCCTAGGGGTTCAGGTGTTGAAATGTGCTCCTCTTATACTGTTTCTGCCAGGCACTGGCACGTAAATTCCACGCCTGGCAGAACTCATCACCCTATTGATAGAAGAGGTGAGGCCCAGGGACGTCACACACGGCGCTCAAGGTCATCCGACAGGGGCTAGAGTGGGGGACTAGGATCAAAGAGGCCTCAGTGGGTCCAGGCCCACCGCTAAGGCCTCGCTCCCTGCCAGGAAGAATGCCGCTGGCTGGGAAGAGCAGATGCAGCGGGGACCAGACGGCCCCAGGAATTCCCCACATTCCAGGACAGCAGCCTCCTTGCCTGGGTGCTGCCCGACTCCCAGATTCACGGCTCGGAAACTTCACCTCGGACCTTTGGCACGCTTCTCAGGAGCAAAGAACAACATACTCTGTGTTTGCTAGGGCGCCCTGCTCTCAAATTTTATGATCCTGTGAGCTGGGCTGCTCAGACCTAGGGTGTGGAGGGATTTGAGTGGCGGGCTCGTGGGCAGGCGTGGGTTAGTCCACCCGGATCTCTGGAACGCGACAAGGGGCCCTGGCGGCCGGCTCAGACTTCCCCAGACGCTGGACCAAGTGGAGGGCGCCGCCGAGTTTCTGGCTGTGACACCTGGGTGGGCCCTCCTGGAATGTGGAAATCCCCTCGTCCCAGCAGCAGCACAGGGTCTGCAAGCCCCTCCGGGCGTGGCAGCTCTGCCCCGCGCCTTCCCTTTCGGGGTAGAGCCCCTTTGCTGAGGAGTGAACGCCCTCCGCGTGCAGGTACCGACGAGCGCGGCCCAAGGAGCTGGGGGCAACGGGCATTCCCGCCCGAAGGGCAGCCGACCGGCTCTGCTCTCGCCCACGGCGCTGGGCGGATGGCCGTTCTCGGGAACCATCTCTGCGGCGCGCGCAGCCTTCCTCCCGCCCCGCGGGGGGCTCCAGCGGGCAGGGCAGGCCTTGGGCGCAGGACGGCCCAGGCCCGGGAGCCGCTCTGCCTCCTCGCAGCTGCGACCTCGGCCGGGGCCCAACTCTCCCGAGCCTCTGCGTACGCACCGCAGCAAGGCCCGGAGTCCTTAACACGCCAGACGCGTCCGGTGCCTCCCGCGGATGTGCTCATTTAATCCCCGCGACACTCGCGGCGGCGGGAGCCCGCACCGCACCGCGGGCCGCAGGCAGGGGCAGGCGCGCGGCTCCGCCCCGAGCTGGGCCCTCACGCCTCCGGCTGGCCGCGGGCCGACACCGGCCTGGCGGGGTGAGGGCGGCCCCGCGAGGAAGGCCTGCGCACAGGGGCGCTCGGCGCCCGCGCCCCGCCGCCCGCACAGCCCTCTCCCCGCGCGGACCCGCGCTGCAGGCCTCAGTCTCGTGGCGCATAAAACGGGGTGATAGTGCCTCTGCCACCAGCGGTCGCTCGGACGGGGGAGCGAATCAGGGCCTGCGGCTCGGCACACACGGGTCAGAAAACCGGCGGCTTCGGCGCGGAACTCAGGAAGGGGGCGTTTGCAGATTTTCGCCCGTTTCTGGCAAGCGGACTGAGACCCGGGGAGTCCGGGGCCCCTGACGTCCCCCGTCGGGCCGGGGCCGGACCGGCCTCTGCCGCCCCCTGGCGGGCGCCCCGCGATTTGTAGACTCACCTGCGTGTGGCGGCGCCGCCGGCGGGTGATGCCCTCGGGGGTCCGGCCAGGTGGCTGGCGCGCCTGCGCCCTCGCGGTCGTGAGGACCCCGCCCCTCCCGGATCCGGTCTGACGCTAGCAGGGCGCCCGCGGGCGCTGCGAGCAGGGCGAGACCCCCGCGTGAGGTCCGTGCGCGCAGGTGGGGGCGCCGGCGAGGCGCGGCGCGTCCGGCTCTGACGTCCAAACCGGGAGCCGTTAACACCCCCGCCTCCCCCTCGCCCGCCCCCAGGCCCGCTGGGCTGGGCCCGCAGCTCGGCCCCCGCTGCCGTCCCCCGGCGGGGCCCCCCGAGTGAAGAGCCCGCCCTCTGCCCCCCAGGGAGGCCCCTCAGCCAGGCCCTGGCCTCGCCCACCGGGTCACCAGGTGTCTCCCACCGCGCCACGGGGAAGCGCTGTTTCCTCACATTTCACAGCCAAGGGGTTAATATCTGGGTTCAGAAAAGAGCCGACTACGCACCCCGGGAGGATGAAGACCCTTCCTCACGCAGGCGCTCCGAGCTTCCCTTCCAGGAGGCCTTGACCATGGCCTGTGATCCTGTCTCAGCAAAGAATTCGCAGAATCTCCCAACCCTGGACATCCGGCCATGTTCCTCTGAGTGATTTTCCATCCGTGGACTCGGCGCTTTGGCTGTGAACCCCCAGCCGTCCTTGCTGAGCGCAGGGCTGAGTTCAGTCTTTCCCCTATAGCGATCCTCTTGAGACTTTTTCTGCTTTGCCATGTTTAATAAGTGTCCTGCACAAATTTTTTTCCTTAACAGAGGCCACCAACAGAATAAGAGGTAAAAGAAAAAGTAATTTTCACAGGAGGAGCTGATTTTTATTCATCCCAGAGAAAATGAAACCTCACTGGTAATCAAAGACATGGAAATCAAAATAAATGAACGTTTTATATCTACTGAACTATGCCTGGCATGCAGGTGATTAATAAGTATTTTTAAACAAATACATTGATGAATTTTTAAATGACCAATTTGAGTGACTTTCTGGCACAATTGATGGGTCGGCTTATATGTTGCTGGTAACAGTGTGAGTTGATATAATCTTTTTGGAAATAAAATACATGAACCTGTCCTGTGTTCCAACGATCTTGAAACTGATACTAAAAGGCTAATCTTAAGGGGAGAAGAGAGCTGATTTCCACGTAATAGATGAAGAGGGTAGCGATGCCCCCGGCTTTACATCTGTGCTTCCTCTCTCACCTTTTCTGATGGATAAAGAGAGTACGAAAAGTTTGGGAGGGAGGGGTGCCGAGGCAGCACCCTCTTCAAATGGCTGTTCTGAAAAGTTTATTATAAGGATGCAGAGCTCTCAGAATCAGGGACAGCCTGAATAATCAAGACCCAGGAGGTCAGAAACTCGGGGCAGATCTAGAAACATCACCAAGTTCTAAAACCTTCATTCTAGTGGTTCCACTGCAAATGACTCAGTTACCAAATTTTTCAGTCACTGGCCAAGAGAGGATCTGATCTGCCAGCCTGGTGTGGGGTGCCCTTGCGCTGAGACACCCGCCTCTGGTCCCAAGCGGCCGTCACCACCCCATTGAGTGAGAGTCACTCGGGGCCGTGGCTTGAAGATGGGGATGGCGGCAGGGACACAGACTAGGCTCACGCCCTTGCAAGTCCCAGAGTCCTGCCCGGAACCGCAGTCTGGCCCGGCTTCCTCCATGACACCAGCCCGTTAGGTACCATCTGGGCAGTGAAAGGATGAGAATACCACATGGCCACTGAATGGCAGGCATGGAGACCGAGCAGCCCCGGGGAAACTTCACTGCAATGTAACACTGCAGGAGAGGCGGAACACAAATTGTGTTTCTGCTCTAATGGCAACTCTGTGAACACAAAGGCTAGAGACAATGGTCTGAGAGGAAGCTGGTTAAATGAAAGTAACTATCCAGCTGGGACGGTGCTGGTGGATGAATTTCTTCCTTTTATAGAGCTCTCCTAACATCCCTGTCATTATTTGAGTAACAGCAAGCATTTCTGTTCTTCCTCGGAAAGAACGGACCTGGGAAGCCAGGGAATGTGAACTTTAAAACACGAAGCAGCATTAACCAGCCAGCTGGCCTCAGGTCATGGGTTTGCCCCCACGCTTGCAGAGCTGGGCCTCAGTGCTTGCCCTACGCTCTGCTCTGTCCCACAGCTTTTAACATTTTCATCTTCTGCTCATCAGTTATTTTTAACATGAACTTGATTTTTTAAATCCAGCATTAAAACTTTATCTTGAATACTGAGTTTTGCGATGCTCCTTATATTGTGTGCCTCCCCTCGTCCTCAGCCTGCATTGACCGAAAGGGCATCTTGCATGGCCTGTCCTTCGGCAGGAGCAGCAGAAAACAATGGCTATTGGACACGAGTGAAGCAAAGAGCACTCCAGCCAGACCTCCCTGCGGGGAGCCAAGGGCCAGAGACCCACGGCTAATCTGAACTCTGAAGACTGGACGGTCGACTCCCTAGGAATATGATTGCTTGGTTCCCCCTCCGTGGGGGACGGCCACCTTGTCCGGGACACAGAGCCCACCTGCCCAGTAATGGCCTTGCCTGAGCACCCCCTCCCTTTCCTGCTCAGCTATTGAGAAGCTGAGAGCAGTGGCGGCTCTTGAACTGCAGCTGTATCCAGGGATATGCGGCTCAGATGAGGAGGGAGGGGGTCAGAATTCACCTGAAATAGATGCCGGAGGCCAAGGTCTGCGAAAGCTGTGTCTGTTCAGCATGAGCACAGGGGAAAAAACAAAGATGTGGCATCTCGCCAAACATTTTGCAATTAGAACACAATAAAAGAACATATACACAAACACAGATTAATATTCTATTCCGGCAAAAAACCCCAAAAAAACAAAAAACCCAAGCAGAGATTCTTCATTTGGACTTTTTGAGTAATAAAAACAGCTCAGTGACTGCATCCATGTCAAAACTCATTGATCTGTACACTGAGATTTGTGCATTTTATGTACCTCAATATTAAAAAACTCATTTCAGAGTTTAGGAAAAAAATTGGTGCCTAAACACCAACGCAAAACTAAAAATAAATTAACAACAGAAGATGCATCTTTCCAAAATGATGGAAAAAACCCAAAACTGAATATGCAGTTGGAAATGGCACACCATGTTCTAGGAGACAAAAAAGAAAAAATTCCGAAAAATCAACGCTAAGGCTTTCCTAGCAAAATCCCTGAATGTCAGGAACCATCTGATGGGAAAAGCAGGTACTTTCCAGGGGAAAGATGAAGCTGGCCTCAGACTGTGCCAGTGGAGCGATGGATCTAAGTAACTATTTGTACTACTTATTAAACCATAAAACAAGAATCAGAATCAGGGAGACAGAAAGAAGTTCGTGCATTTCCCCCATTGACAGGGGTTAATACGTATTATCCAACTTGGCTTAATGAAAAATGTAAAAGTAGTCTGACATTATAAATGAAAACATCAGAAACCAGAGGGCATGAGGATGAAGGGTGGCAGGTGTCTGCCCAAATAAGTTCTTGCGTTTCAGAGCTGACAGTCTTAAAAGACACCGTCCAAGTGTTACTACCTCACCAGACATTGAAGCAGAAAAAGCAACCCTAAGTCAAACGTGTAGGTATCTAGCCCTCACCTCCCTGAAACATGTCTTTCTCTTGTTGTGAATCTGGTGGCTTTGGGGCAGCTCCTCCCTGCCGCCTGCATGGTGGGGATGTCTGGAGGCTGGGGCTGGAAGCGCTGAAGGCTCCTGTGTCTGCACCTGGCCTGGGAAGACAGCACTGGGGCTGCACAGGTGGGGCTGTCTGGCATCCGTCTCTGCATGGCTGTTGTGAGTGTCCCCTCCGGTGTGGCGGCTTCGGGGCAGCCAAGGTCCTGTACCCTGAGGGACCCCACCATACCTCCACCCTGCTAATGCGGGCCGCCTTCAACTCTGGCCCAAGCTACTGAGACACCCTCCCAACTTGCCTCACACACCCACTGGTGCGCCTTCCCAGTTCTTTCCTGCAGCCATATGCAAACTGGATTCTCTCTTGCACCCACCCAACAGCACGTTGAAAGCCTTCAGGGTATCCTAAATTCCTAAGAAACCTGTGTGCCTCTTATCTCTTAGCCTGGCCCTTTACAGTTCCCCCACCTCCTCACTGGTCACTGGCTGTCCCACCCTCCCTCCTTTGCTATTTCTAACCACAGAGCCTCTGCTTGGATTACTCGGGTCCCCCTCTCCTCTTCCTGCCACAGGGAGGTCCCCCCCGACCATCCCCATTCCTTCCATCCCCATCCACTTCTGGGCCCGGGTACTCTCATCTACCAGCTGCCACTTACTTCCTATGTGATTGTATCAGCCCTTCCTCACCCTGCTTCTGGAGACAGGGGCGTGCCACCCTATCCCTGGCGCCTACCCGTGCCAGCACGTGATGGACACCACGGGAACACTGGGCCGGTCGCAGTGCCCAGGAAGCCAAGGCACAGCCTGGCGTGGGGAGACGTGCGGGGGAAATGAGGCCCAGGGCGGTGGGAAGGGCGCGCTGCCTTCTGCCGGGTTAAAGCAGTCACCCAATCCGGTGGTTGCTCCACGCTGGCGACAGATGGCAGAGACCCGGGCCGCCCAAGTGAGCACTGGAAATGCCTAGGGACATGCTGGCTTCAGAGACAGCCGACCTCAGGGCCACAGGACCCTTAGGGTGCCTCGAGGACCCTGACCAGGCCCCCCGTGCCCTGCTTCTCCCTAGGGCCTGTGCCGGCTTCACCCCAAAGCCCTCTTCCGGATGGGCAGGACGGCTACAGCACTCCAGCCTCGGGTGCAAACTGCAGAGAAACCACAGCACCCTTCCTGAAACCCAGGGGGTGCCTGGAGGCGGGGGGCCTGTAGGGCGAACTTCCCGTCCAGAACCCAGCCGTGCTTGGAGAGGCTGGGCTGCAAACAGTCACTTCCCCTGGGACCAGGCAGACTTCTCACTCTGTACCATTCAGTAAGAGTGACACTTTCTAACCATGTACATGTGCTGTTTTTGTTAAAATCACAATGAAATTCTTTACAAATAATTTTAGTTCTTAAAACTGACACCTGTAATAAGTTCTGTGACTTATTCAGAGTAGACGCTGACGCAGGAGCGGCACTCGGACGTTGACAGCGGTGTGACACGTTACTACCACACAGACCACCATCAGGTTAGGCACTTTATCAAAGAAGGTGTTTACAAGCAGACGAGGCTCCCAGCCTTCTGCCACACAGTGGAGGGCTCTGCCGACTGCCGACTCACACCCTTCAAAACCATCACATCAAAGGAAAACATGAACCCCAACCCCAGCATTACCGTTTCCTAAATAAGGACACACAACGGAACCCCTGGGCTTTACAGACCAAATAAAACCTGACTGACACCAAGAATTCTTTTTGGCAAGAGGGATTCAAGTCAAAGAAACTCAAAGTAAAACTAAGGATTTCCAAGTCACATTATTTCTGCATAGCTTCGGGACTTACACACCCTGGCGTCTTGACTGGATATTTCGATGCCGGAGTCCCTGTGGCACATTTTGAGTTCACATTCACGAGGATGATATTTGCGGTACAAAGAGCCTGATTCGTTAAGTCAAGAGTCTCAGAAGTTTGACCAGAACCTGGTGCCCTTCAGCTAAGAGACAACATAGCAGGCCACTGGCCCAGAGTGGGCACAGCAGGGCCGTGGCAGTGTCCAGGACGCCCCAGATGTCATGGGGAAAGTAACCTATCCAGGTGCCCACTGGACGTGATTTTATAGTAAACTCCAATTTGTCAATGTCCAATGTCAGTGACAAAACCTGTCTTATGGCAAGGCTTTTCAACTGTAATGTACTTACACTGACCACAAACTGGCCAGGCGCAGGCCCTTCCCGGAAGCAGCCAGGATCCCACGGGTGCGCACGCGCCCGGCCGGCTGTCCCGCGGCCCCTCTGAGGAGCCTCGCAGCCGCCCGGCTACAGGTCTTCTCTTTTACTCCTGGCTCGGTTGTCCTCCTTTGAAGCCCGAGCTTCGCGGTCCCCCTCCTTCTTCCTGCCCTTCTCCTGCTTTGTTTTATTCTTCTCTTGGCTTCCTCCTCCTTTGCCAGGGTACACCTGTCCCTCCAGAGTGACGTCGGCACATCTGTCTTGACTGACCAGGAAGTCCTTGATCTCCCAGGCATAGCCCCCGTCGCGCAGCATGAAGATGGCGCGGTCTGACCCCACGATGAACCTACGGAGACAGGACGGCGGTCAGCACACAGCAGAGAGGGTGCAGAATGATTTGCTGCACTTCAAACAACTCCTTTTTACCGTGAAATAATTCCTTTCAAATTCTACATGAATACAGAACAGAAAATTGTATTTTCCAAGACCTAGTAGCTACTGACATTTAATGTTTGAGGACACAGTTGACCCCTGAACAACGCAGGGGTGAGGGGTGCCGAAATCCACAGCTGAAAATCCCCGTATAACTTCTGCCTCCCAATTACTGAACTACCAACAGTCTACTGCTAACTGGAAGCCTTACCTGTAACATAAAGCCAATTAACACGTATTCTGTGTGTATCTGTATTCTAACAATAAGGTCAGCTAGAAAAAAGAAAATGTTTCAAATTGTTGCAAGTCTCCACAAAAAATTCCAGTATATTTATTTTAAAAACCCTCATCTACATGGACCAGCCCAGCTCAAACCCACACTGCTCAAGGGCTCACTGTACAGCCAACTGAACTTTTTAACCCCTCAGTTCAATCCACACAGACAGAACCTGGGCGGGGTGGAGGGTGAGGGGGCCTCCTTGGGACGCTGCAGACGTGTCTCAGGGGCCGCTGAGGACGCCAGGAGGCGCCATCGGACCTGTGTTACCTTCCGAGGTGCCCACTGAAGGTGCCACTTGACAAACTCCTTTTGATAAAGACTGAGAACTACTGGTTTAGACTGGGTCACAGGAAGGACCCACGAAGGGCTACGAGGACACTCAGCTGCCAGCCAGAAATCCTGACCCAGAGGTTAGCAGAGAGCAGCTCACATACATGCACCTTCAACACTTAGTATGTCCCAAGGAGGAAGAGAATCAGGTCCGGGGGGACCACAAGTGTGGCTGCGAGCTGCGAGTCTTCTATTCCTGAAGGGCTGCACTCCCACCCTGCTTCTGTTTAGACACCCTCACCACTAGAGATGGGGGCTAGTGCTGGACCAGTGTCACTGAAACACTCATTTGCTTCCCTAAGGGTCCATTTCAGCAAACAAAAGCTCAGTCATCCCAGACTCTCAGCATCCCTTCAGTTCTTTATTCCTTTTCAGTTTCCTAAGCAAAGACACAAAGACCGTCCACCTCAGAACTGTTAGCGAGGAGGTGAAAAGAAATTCTAAATCGCACCTCAGGCCCATCCTGCGCTGTGGAAGCTGGACCCCTCACTGTAACTCGGGCGCCTGTTGGGAGTCTGGGCCCGCTGCCCGTGTGGCCACGGCCTCACAGGAAGCCCACTGTCCAGCTGCGATGCCCCCTCCCCCCCGGGGCTGAGCTGCACACTGTCTACTCGGGTGACAAAGGCTACGGACACAAAGACCAGCTGGACTCCGGGATCCAAGGAGCTGAGCGAAAGGGCAAGTCACTGGCTGTGACCAGGAATGAGTGCTCCGCTCTAAAAAGAAATTAGAAATAAAGCAATGCGAGAGAGGACGCCCGACCAGGAAAGGCCCAGGGCCCTGGAAGGACAGCCTGCCAAGGCTTGGCGGGGCAGCAGCCTCCGCCTCCCCCAGCAGGGCCCTGGCGCTTCACCTCTGCACGTCGTAGTTGGCGTTGAAGAGGCTGCCCTGCCACAGGCTGGTGATCTCCTCCGTCTCCTTCTCGGTGGGGCTCCCTGACACGGTGGCGAACATCATGAGGGTCTTCCCCTTCTTGGTCATTCTCAGGATGCTCTCAGGCTTGCCGGGGTCTATCTGCGAGAAGTCGATGGGGGCCGAGGGTCTCTTGTGCTCTGGGAGATCGCCTTCTTCTATGTCGTCATCCTTCTGGGGGTGGGGGAGAAGCACCAGAATCATCAGGAAGGACCTGCCCCGGGCACGGCGAGAGCTTGTGCATGTCAGGTGCAGACTGGTGACCCAAGTAAGAAGGGGAGAGCACCCAGGGGTTTCCTCCTCTACATGATTTTCGCACCGAATCCAATTTCTGTCAGCACTTTAGCCGCCCATCAAAGTTTTGCTACTCAGTGTCACCAAGCACAGGCAGCCCCCACGTGATGGGTTTCCAGCCATTTCCCTCTCCAAGAACCAACCCAGAATGGAAGATTGTAGAAATGGCCCCGTTCGGGTTTGGTGATACAATGAAACACTACACAGCAACGATAACACGTGCACCAGATCTCAAAAGAATTAAACTGCGACAGAGCTAGGTTCAGGGTCAGATATGCTATACAACTCGCTTACGGAAAGTTCAAGAATAGGCAAAGTTAATCTAGGATGGCAGAAATTACAGCAGTGGTTGCATCTGGGAGGGCGTTATGAGGGGAACTGAGAAGGGACACGGGACTTTCTGGGGTGATGGAAATGTTCTATATCATGACAAGGGCATGGGTAACACAGATGTAACCTTTTGTCAAAACTCTAAAATCTGCATTTCATGTATATCAATTTCACCTAAAAAATGCAAGCTGTAAACAAATAATTCTCATTAGAGGCCTTGGTTTCTGCAGTGCTGTGAGCCAGCAATTCTGAGACTTCCACCTGCAAAGTCCAGGCTTGAGAAAGCAGTAAATGCACTGAGGATGACAAGAGCTAGGCTCTTCACTCCGCCAAGGGGAATCATGAATATGCAGAGGGAAGGATGTGCCCCGTGGCATCAGAATGATTCAGGACTTCTCATAGGTCGGTCGGTGGATTGATAGATGCATTTAAGAGAATAATTTAAGTATTTTTCCCAGAGCTCCTTAAAGAAAAGGCTAGTTCCAGCAAAGGAAACAGATGAGCCTGGAATGTCTTCTATCAGAAAATAGGAAAGTGCCCAAACGATTATGGGACAAGGCAGAATGACACAGACGCCAACACGGAGCAGTGGTCATGACCCTAATCTGGAATGATCTGAAAATCAGAATAAACAGAGAATGACTTACCACTCTCGCAATACAGTAAAAGCCACTGAGTCCATACTGATATAAAGAAATGAATAGATTCTGCTTACAGTAGTACGCCGACTGATAAATAGAAGACAGATATGTACATGTATCAAAAATACTTAAAAGAAGCCGAGGTCCTTGGAGAAAACACTAATTCCCACAACGAAAGGAAGATGCCACCACACGGATACTCCTTGACAACGCTCCGGTAAATGAAGAGAGGCCGGACAGAAACGCCCGCGCATCACGTGACTCCAGTGACTGCCGTGCCCGGAGCAGGCACACGACGCAGAGAGCAGGCTGGCAGCTGTCTGGAGCGGGATGGGGCCTGGGAGCTACTGGGGGACAGCTGACAGAGGCTAGGGGCCGAAGACATCCTCAGATGGTTGTGGTAATGGTTGCAAAACTCTTCAGAAACGTACATTTTAAGGGGGTGAATTGTAAGGCATGGAAATCATATCTCAATAAAGCTGTTATAAAAAACTAAAATGAAACAAAAGTTCCTATATCACTTTTACTTGGTCTTTTTTACAAATCATTGAAGGGCCCAGGCTCAAGACGCTGATAACAACATACTGTATTTAAAATATTTTAAATAAAAGATGAGAACAAAAGAATCTAACGCAGAGCTTGAATGGGATCTGTATTTCTATCAGGCCTGGGATCTTACTCGGCGCCAGCTCACTACCTGTGGGAGCCCGGGTACGGTTCCTGCTCCTCTAGGCCTGTTTCCTCACCTGTAAAGGACCGGGCAGTAAGGCCCCCTCGGTGACTACACAACACACTAGCCTCATTTCTTCCCATGTTTCCTCAGTTAATTCTTGGAACTACTCCGAGGTGGGTACTACTAACACCTCGTACAGACAAGCTCTCTACCAGTCGAAATTCCCAGGTTTAAGAGGTTTGAACAGAGCCCAGTCTATTATCATTTGCACTCTTCTGCCCAGGGCCCGCGCGCTCCGTCCTCAGCAGTGCCGCCCTGTTAGTGTCCTCTTCCCGCATTTCCCTGCCTAATGCCGTGTCCTCCCTGAAAACGACCCCGAAGCCCTTTGAGATTCCAACTGCACTTTCTTTTTACAGCACGGGCAATTTCCTCTTTGTGCTGTGGTTATTTTTATATTCTACGGCTCCTGCTGGCTGGATCCCTTATTCACCTTTGCAGTACCTTTTCTGGTCTAGCTCAGGGTCTGAGTATTTCCAAAGCAGGATTTCCTCACGAGATGCTGTTCTCGCCTTGGGGTGGCGGGCGTCGAAAATTTCATTTGTTAGGGTCCGAAAAGAGACCGGGAGATTGCAGAGACAACAAGGGGAAGGAACAGCTGCACGGAGCTCCCTCTGCGTTAGCGGCCTGCACACTCTCAAATCTACCCGTCTTTCCATCAACTGCAGATATACTTGAAAATACCAATCAGCTCTCTTCTAGTCCAATACTCACGTCCGAAAGCCTCTATCGAACACACACACACTGATAACCACAAAATAATAAAACATCAGTGTTCGACGGAATCCTCCAAGAAAACCCCATTTTGCAGGTAAGGAACCCGAGACCAGAGTGAGAAGAAACCGAGTTCCTGACTCTACTGCGCCAGCGCTAAAAACTAACCGAGACAAATCAGCCACCGTCGGAAGGCTGAACGGCAGCCCGGGCTCCTGGTGAGTGACCTCTACCCGGAAAGCCCGCTGCACCCTCCCGGGAACGACACGCTCCGGGGCACTCAAGGAACGGGACACTCCTCCGCCAGGAGCAGCCTTCGCTCCTCGAAGGGACAAATGCGAGTTCCCCGAGACAGCCATCAGCCCTGCTGCCGGCCCCGCCACCAAAATAAGGCCTCGCACGAAACTGCAGCGCGCTCGGGGCGCTCCCCCGAGCCGGGAGGGCCGAAACCCGCTGGCCCGGAGGGCGGGACGACCCCCGGCCTCCGAGCGGGAAGGTCTCCCTCCCCGGCGCGGGCGAGGACGCGGGGCCGGGGGCTACGGGCCGGAGGGCGGCGGGCGGCGGGCGGGGTGGAAGAGGCCGGGAGCGCCGCGCACCTCCCACTGTTCCAGCAGCCGCGCCATGTCCGCATCGTTGTAGTCGCGGATGTCCTTCTTCCTGCGCGCAGGTGCGGCGGCCTCGCCCGGCGTGCGGGACGGGCCCTCGGCGGCGTAGGCCCTCGGCGGCGGCAGGAGCACCAGCAGGCTGAACGCACAGAGGAGGACCGCGGCCCAGCGCGCCCAGCCGGAGGCCGCCATCTTCCCGTCGCCCGCCGTCGCCGCCGAGGGTCCCGCCCCCTACGCGCTCCGGCCCGCCTCCCGGCCCTCACCAGCCGACCAGGCCCGGCCTCCGGAAGCCCCGCCTCCCGGCCTTCTTAGCCCCGCCCCGTCCCGTCCCTCGGGTCCCGCCCCCTACGCGCTCCGGCCCGCCTCCCGACCCTCACCAGCGGACCAGGCCCCGCCTCTGGAAGCCTCGCCTCCCGGCCGCCTTAGCCCCGCCCCCTACGCGCTCCAGCCCCCCTCCCGGTCCTCACCAGCCGACAGACCCGCCTCCGGAAGCCCCGCCTCCCGGCCGTCTTAGCCCCGCCCCCGGTCCGGGCCCGCGGGTCCCACCCCCCTACGCGCTTCGGCCCGCCTCCCGGCCGTCGTCGACCTATCAAGGCTCCGCCGCAGACCGGCCCCGCCAGCTTCCTCCAGCCCCGGCTCCGGAAACCCCGCCTCTTGGTCCCATCTTGGCCCCGACCCGGTCAGTGCCGCGGGTTCCGACCCCTACGCGTTCCCCCACACCGTCCACTCCCCCCTCGCCTGGTCCCGGTGGCATCCTGGGTACCGTGGAGTTGGTGGTTCTGCCGGGCGGCGCCGGGGGCTCCGGTGCGCTCCCCGCTCGAGGCCCGCCTTCTCCCGCGCGCGGCTGGCCGGGAAGGCCCCTCAGGTCACGCGTCGGGCACATTTTCCTACACATTTGCAAACATGAGTGTCTCAGAAATGGTGTCATTGTGACTGTATGTGTTTGTGTTCGCATGCCGTACAAATTGGTAAGCCTGCTGGCTCTCCAAGTGTTTCTCACCAAACTTTGGGACAGGATGAACTTTGATTATGCTGCTGGATGGTATGCTTTGGTTCTAACATACCATTTGTGTTTCTCTATTACCCTATTGCCGGGCACTTATTACAATTTTTCTATTACCAGAAAAAAAAAGCCAAGATAATCCTCTTTATCGTGCCTTGTGTTACGGGCTGAACCGTATCCCCCTCTTCCCCAAACTTCAAAAGCTGAGGTCCTAAGCCCAGGTACCTCGGAATGTGGCTGTGTTTGGAGACGGGTTTTCAGAGAGGTGATCAAGTTACAGTGAGGTTGTTGTGGGGGTTCCTACTCCAACAACACTGGTGTCCTTATGAGAAGAAGGAATTTGGACACAGTCGTGTAGTGAGGACAAAGGAGCAGACAGTGTTCTACATGCCAAGGAGCAAGGCTTTAGCAGGAAACAACCCTGCTGACGCCTTGAGCTGTGACTTCCAGCCTCCAGATAGAGAGTCAGTTTCTGTTTAAGCCACTTGGGCTATAGTACTTTATTATGGAAGCCCTAGCAGACTGATACACCCTGCTTGAATAGAATTCATAGACTGCATGTAACAGACGACTCCATTCCATAAAAAGTGGCCTAAACAAGATAGAGGGCTTTGTTGTTATTGTTTGACTTTTTTTTTTTTTTTCACAGGAACAGCTGGAAAGTAAGCATCTAGGGCTGGTGTTGTGGCTCCTGAACTACCTGGCACACAGCCCTTTCTCATCCTGATCCATCATACTGGCCTGTGGCTTCTATCCTCAAAATCACCGTAAGTTCTGAGATGGCTGCTGGTGCTCCAGCCATCAAGATGACTTTCATCCAGAGGAAGGAAGGTAGGCCAAAAGGAACATACCTTTCAATGCAGTCAGCTTCCTTTAAGCAGCCTACTTGGACATTCTGCACAACACTTCTGTTTATATCTCATGGGCTGGAATGTAGCCCTCCAACAGAGGCTGGGAAACTGTCTTCTGGATGTGTACCTTGTCACCCCAAATAAAATTGGGATTCTGTTAGCAAAAGAAAAGAGGAAGTGATCACTGAGCAGGCAACCAGCTAACAATGTCTGCCTTATCTCCACTCTGAGGACCATTGTGTTTAAATTCTCTCCCCCTGTATCAGAGGCTGATACTGTACATACTCATGCATGCATCTGTCTATATGTATACATGCTATAACAAATTCTATTGACATTGGGCAAAAACAACTCATAAGAAAAAGAGGATTTTTCCTTTTCTTTTCTTTTCTGAAATCATAAGGGAAATGTCATAAGCTTCTCCCCTGGGTGCATTGCCCCACCCAGTGGCCTGGAGCCCTGTCCTGGTACAGTCATGCTAAAAAACACTGAACAGCTGTGGCTGATCATGTGCTCTGCTGGGAGGGGTCACCCTGGTTACTCACTTTGCCAGCTGCCAAGTTAAGGTGCAAAAGTTCTGGGATTCCTGGTCCACAGTATCTAGTTATTAAAAAAAGAAGTCATTTAGTGTTTTACAGAAATTGTTGGGATTGTGTAAAAGATTCCAGGGCTACTGGCTTTCATTTAAGGAGGAAATCAATTCCGTTTATAATCCACTGATGCAAAAACATCTGGAATGATTGCATTTTCACCATTTGGGTATTTGGAAGTTGTCTCAGTTCAACTCTGTGAGACTTTATTTACTAAGGCCGTACTGTCAATCAGGAGCCAGATGAGGCATGGATGAAAAGATTAATATTACAGCATCCCTGCACTAAAGAGCTTGCAGACCAGCAGAGGATATAAACAACACACAGTAAGTTGGTGCAGACTGCAGGATGTCAGGACCTGAGGGCCTGATCTGATGATAATAACACCCCTATTTTAAGGAAGAGGAAACCCTGGCTTTGGAATTACAGAATTTGTCCGAGATCACGCAGCTAGTGACTGGCAGGCAAGAACTGGAGCCCAGGTGTGCATGTCTCTTCCACAGAGCATCATCTGGGGTAGTCATCTAGACACTCAGGACTAGGGGCCATATGCAAAACCCATTGAAAAGGAATCTGGAGCCAGGAATGTTCAGATTGGATGAGATAAGGGTCTTACCCACCTCTGAGGCAGTGTAGTGAGTAGGACAGGAGAGGAGGGAACAGAAGTGGGAGGGATGTGTGGTCACAGCCTGAAGGTAGCCACTAGCCTCTCACTGCTGCTGGAGTTTAATACGAGCTGCTCTTCTCACTGGTTCAGGGACTGCAGGTGGTAAAATTGGATCTGAGATCTAAGTGCTGTCTTAGCTGGGTTTCATGCTGACTTGATACACGACACCAGGGTAGGCATGCCTCCACTGGAGGTGCAGCAAGCATTTCCAGCAGTATTTGGAATCAGGCAGGGGTGATACTCAAAATACTGTAAACATGGGATGGCACCACTACAACTCATTCTGAACTGAGGCCGATGACTGAAAGGTGTACCATGGTTCTGGAGGCTGTGGCATGCCGAACCTTTACCCTGTAAAGACAGAATCACGGAGAGGCACAGATGGGCGGTCTCAAGGGCAGGGCTGAGACCAAGGCAATAAGTAGTTCAATTTTCTTCTTTTGCTACTTTTTAGTGCTGGTGAGAGAAGAGGCACCACCTATCTGCTGAGCTTTATCTGCTCCCAGATTTACTTCCATGGAGCATCTAACCGATTTTGTTTTGACTACAAGTCCAGGTTTCCAGGAGAGAATGTGCTTGGTCCAGGCCCAGGCGGGTGTCCATTCCTGGTCATCATGGTCACTTGTGAACAGGAGAAGCAGGACTTGCATAATTATATATAACAGTTAAAACGTGTTTGCTAAATGCTATGAGAAACAAGTTTAAAGGCAAATAAATTAGGAGGAAAACTCCAACACGGCGTATACAAGAATCTTACAAATCAGTAAGAAAAAGATGAACACCCCTATTGAAAAATGGGAAAAGACATGAACAATATTTTTATTTATCCAAAATAAATAACTGGCCAATTTCTATATGAAAAAAAAGTCAGAACCTTATTAGATATCAAAGAAATGCAAATTCAAAGAAGATATAATTTTTTTTACCTATCAGGCCAAAATAAAGATGAATATAGTGTACGTTGTTGGGAAGGCTCAGGATATAAGCATTCTCATTCCCTTATGGGGGTGGAGTTTTTGTGCATGAAAATTAGGTGAAATGTATCAAAACCCTAAAAAATGTACACAATCTCTGATTGACAAGTGCACATCCAGACCTGACTCCAAGGAAATAGACCATGAATAGTGATATATGTAGCAGTTACTATGTGGCAGGCACCCCTCTGAACACTTGACATGCATGTAGTCTTTCATTTACCCATCCTGACAATCCAAGGTTAACACTCTCATAAGAGTGGAAAACAGGAACCACCTTTAATGTTCAAGAACACTAGACTGTAAAATCACGTTTACACATTGCAAACTACAGTCTGCTCATACAATGGGAAACAAGTCATTAAATATGATATTATAGATGTATATTTGTTGATATTAAAGGTGTTCATTTTATATTATTAAATCACAAAGTGTAAGAAATCGGTATTAAAATTATGGAGATATGAATATATATCATAGGAAGACAGCAGCAAGCAGATCTTCAATGGCTATCTCTAAGTAGTGGGATTTCAAAGCAGTTGTATTTTAAAAGCAGGGGCAAGCCCATAAACACACAGATGCCCCCAAAATATTGATTGCTACTTTTCTCTTCACCAAGATAGAAGGAAAAAAGTCTAATTACAACTGACATTCTCAGAATAATACACTTAATTTAATTATCTTTAATATGGCAATTGCCTTGAAAATTTGGGGATGGGATTGGAATCTTCCTCATGCACTCAGAAAGGCAGGACCAGGGGACGGAGGGTGGGAAGGACAGGGGAGTGATGGGTGAACTTCTGCCCAGGCGAGATTCTTACTATGAGGGAACAAAATACACCAGAGAGCAAGGGACATGCTGGGGAAGGGGAGTGGCCTGTCACACAGCTATCCTGCTCTCTGAGCCGACATCAGACTCATTCATCACTGTGGGAATGAGAGTAAGGGAAAGGAGGGTGAGGGATAGATTGTCCAGATATCAATTCCTTTCCTTTAGAAGAGATATTGAAAGGAAGATAATAAAGGGTGATGTTTGGCTATGTGTAAGAAAGATTGCCTGAAACTGAATTGGTCATCTGTGAGTACGAACACAAAAGAGGGGCGCTGCTCCAAACATTAGGGCAGAGAACGCCCGTCACTGACCACCAGGTGGCCCCGAGAACGAGGCACAGCTCCCGGTGTGGAGGGAAAGCCGGGCCATTCTGACACATGCTACATCAGGGAGCCTTGAAGACGTGATTCTAAGTGAGACAAGTGAACCACAAGAGGACACATATTGTATGATTCCCTTATATATGGTGCCTAGAGACAAAGTGGAGTGGTGGTTTCTAGAGGTTGGCAGGATGGGAAGTGAAAACCTCTTGCTTAGTGGGTACAGAATTCTTCAGTTTGGGAAGACGAAAGATTTCTGGAGATGGACAGTGGTGTAACGTGAATGTAAGACCACTGACCCATGGCTAAATTCACAAAAATGGCCAAGAGGGTAAATTTTATGTTATGAGTATTTTAGCACAATAAAAAAGTCAAACCAGAGGGCTCATACTATTTCCTTGTACCTGCCTGAAGTCCAGGAGTGGACGCACCGGAATTCTAGAATAGGCAAGGAAGGAGAGAAGGAATGTTTCCTCAATCCTGCCCACGCACCTGTCAGTTCCACCTTTCCTCCCCAAATCAGTGCTCTCTTTGCATCTTGTTCATTCATTCATGTCTTAAATGCCTGCTAAGTGTTGGCCTTGAGCCGGGCATTGAGAATACATTATCCAGTGGCCAGGCCATCTCCGAAAAGAAGGCTAGGAGGGGGCATGGGTAGAGTTTGCTGAAGAGAAAGCCCTTAGTCCAGTGATTCTAGGGGCAGACACGGCCTTCCTCTGCCCATCAAGTCAGACTAAAATATGCCACAATGATGCTTGTTCACGAAGCCGAAAAATGAGCTTTGCAAACACTCTCAAGGTAGGAGAGCAAGGTACAGGTTTTTATTTAGAAACAAAGTGAAAGGACAGAGCTCCCAGCTCACGCCAGGAGGGGACAAGAGAGTCCGGTGTGGTACGTTGTCTATGGGTTTTCGAGAACATGAAAAAAGCTTAGGGGTGTGGATTTACAAGTAACTTGATACAAGTAACCTCCTGCTCAGTTGATTTCTCCCGGAGATACCAGCATCTTGGTCTGGGGCATATGAAACAAGGCCACCTGCTCAGCCTGACTCCAAGGTGGGCTGAGGCATTGTTTGCTAAAGAGTAAGTTAAGTGCAATCTTATCTTTAAGGTGGAATCTTTCTTGCCTTTTATTATGTTGTTTACAGCTGGGTCTGCATGCTAAATTAGTTGCCAAGTTTGCAAAACCACTCCATCAGATCTGAAAGAGGAAAGACAGCACATAGGCCTGGGTCTTTTAGCGTGCTAAAGTGAATCTTACATGATTACAAATGATTAGCATAATAAAAACATGCGCTACTCTTCTTTAGCTGGGGAACCTTAACTGATCTTACTGAAGAATGACCCTAGAGCTTAATGTTTAACACAGTTTTGGTAGGGGGTTTCCTTGCATGTCGTTACACTGCTCTGACTGCAAATATCCTGCCTTGCTTTTTACGGAGGCCCTCTCCCTAATCTGACTACACCCACAGTCCTTGTCTCAACAGCAACAAAAGACCCTCAGAACTCAGCAGCTTAACACTGAGTTTATTTTTTGCTAGCATATACATCCCTCACAGGTCAGGAGAGGGTCTCCTCCCTGGTCACCAGGGCTTACGGGGGCTCCATCTTTTAGCTGCGTCATGTAGAACACAGTCTCCCTAATTTTATGGGGGGTAAGAGAGAATGGAGGTTGGAGATAGGCTTGTCCCGGCCTGAGCCCGGAGGAAACGCACCACTTCCACTTGCATTTCATGAGTCTGAACGATCCACTGTCCTGCCTCCGCGGCTGGACTCCTTGGGGAGCAGCATTCTGTGCTAGTCTCTCCTCTCAGGGCTCACTATACCAAGGGTGACACTATGACTACTTGTTCGTGTGACTCTGTTGTCCTCTGTGGCCTCCACCCTTCAGAAGAGATAGAACCCTCACGTTCTTATTTTGGAACTTTGGTGCCCAATGTCCGTGGGGTGAGTGCATGGAGGCAGAAAGTAGAGGTGACCTATACAGGAAGGCGGAGGTGGTATCTGAAGATCAGTTTAGGAGGAGCTGCCCCATCAGAAGCATGCAGCAGGGAGGGCCGAGAGCAAAACCCTAACCTCATTGAATAGAGTGGGACAGTGTGTGTGCAGCAAAGCGCACGGCGGGGGCACAACGTTTCCAGCGGCAATAGAAGAGGGGCCTCGGTAGAAGAAACAGAGCAGTTTCATGAATAAACTAGACATAGAAGAAGGGTATGACTTCTTTCTCACAATAAATTTTTTGGAGGATAAAAAGTAGGACGAGGGTGCTGCTACTCCTGGGTTACCACGGAAAGAGCTCGGTTTAGCCAACTCTAAAAATGGAAGTGATTAAAAGCTACCTAAGGGCACTTTCAGCTGTGAGCAGGGTGACTACCCTCCGGGTCTGTACCTGTCCGCCTCGCTTGCTTTATTAATAGCATGTCTTACAGTGCATTTGGTTCGGACCATAAACTGCAAGGTCATCCTAGTTATAAGTAACATTTACCACTGGCTGAAAAAAGGTGACCCCGGGTCCGAGGAAGGGACGGAGGAACACTTGTTTCCTTTGGCTGACATACCGGCTCGGGCTGCCTGGGCACCCAGGGGCCGGTTCAGGATGAGTAGGCTGCGTGGCAGGGAGGAAGCCCAGCTGCTTCGACCACTTCCTGCAGGGTGAGGTCTGGGCGACAAGGGGCATCTGCGGGTGGGCTCCTTGCCCAGCCGTCTGCCATCTCCCTGCCCTTGGGCACTTTGGTACGGGAGCCTCGGCTTCCTTATCTGTAAAATGGGGATAATTCTTCACCTCCAAAGGCTGCTTCTCTTACGCAGCGGCAGATCAGTCCAGCACACAGCTGAAGGCAGAGGTTAGGGGAGGCCTCCGTGCGGCCGAGGCCCTACATCTCCCAGCTGCCGCTTATGAGCCAAGGCTCAAGCAGCCGGTGCCCAGTGTCTCACGTGGGGATGAGAAAACGGCTCCCTGGAGAGAACTCGCACAAGGTCACACGACTCCCAGATGCTGGGGTAGAACTGACCCCAAACCCTGGGTCGAAGCGCACGCTGACTCCGACGGGACGTTAGCTGGGCGGGAGGCGGCGGCAGGCGTTCGAACCCCACTCCATGGGCCGCACGTCCGGGCGCCCTCGGCACCGCTTACCGCCCCCTCGGCAGCCACCCCTGCAAGAGATCAGACACAACAAAGGGCTGGGGAGAGCTTGTCAGGCGGTGGGTGTCCCGCATAATGGCTCGACCCCCGCAGTCCCTAGGGGATGGAGTCGCCTTTCGGGTCCCTTCAGTTCAGAGAGCAGGTCTCCGTTCGGCTCGGCCGCTCGGCGGGCAGGAGGCGCGGGGCCCCCGGGCCGGCAGAGCTGACGTCAGGCCCGCCGGTGGCCGCGCCCCCACCTCCGGGAGTGCGGGAGCCCCCGGCCCGCCCCCTCCCCGCCCCCTCCGGGCCCCTGGAGGCGCGGGCCCCCGGGCCGGCCCGGCGAGCGCAGGGCGCGGCGCCCCAGAGCCGCCAGCTTCCCGGGGGAGGAGCAGCGCATCGCGCAAGCATCCGGGAGCGGCGGAGGGGGCGGGGGCAGGGCGCGAGGAGGAAGCGGGATTTAAACGAACGGCGGTGACGCCACACAAAAGACCTCCGGAGGCTGCGGCCGCGGCGGGGACCGGGGGCTGCGGACCCGGCGGGAGCGGCGAGGACAGGCCCGCGGGGAGGCGGCGGCGTCTGCCCACCGCCCGCGGCCGCCGCCCTTCCTTTCAGTTTCCTGGCTCGCTCGGAAGTTGGAGGTTGACAAACATGGCAGGAGCCGGGGCCCCGGCGGGTGGCCGCACCGCGGGGACCTTCTGAGCCAGCCCGGCGGCCGCGCAGCGCGCGCGGGGCAGCCGATGCGCAGGGCCCGGGCGCGTGGAGGAGCTGAGCCGCCGCGGGCCCGAGGCGAGGCGGCGACGGGGATGGACTCGCGCCCACGGCCGGCGGCGGGCCGCGGGGCGAGCGGGGAGGGAGGGCGTGCCG
>JAQQAC010017683.1:23153779-23307519 GCA_029783875.1 Phataginus tricuspis | reverse complement strand
AGGCGGGAAGGGGCCGCCGCGGCGCCGGCACGCCCGGGCGTGGCGGGCGGGCCCGAGCGCGAGCGGGGCGGCCGCTGTGCGCCATCCGTGCAGCCCTCCGCCCGACTCTGACTCTGCGCGGCCGCGCCAGCCCCGGCCACACCCTCGGCCCCGCCGCCGCCAGCAGGAGATGCGCCCCGGGCGGCCGCCGTCGCGGGCAAGTGCCGCCCGGCGGGGTCGCGCCGCCTGAAGCCCACGTGCGCCGCCGAGCCCGGGGTGGCTGACAGCAGGGCCCGCCCGGGCTGCCGCCCGCGCTCCTCCCCGAGGAAAGGATTGTGATTTCAAAGAAAGGAAGGAAGGAAGGACAACTCCCAGGTCCCCCGCCCGCGCGCCCTCCCCGCGCCGGCCGCCGGCCGGGCCATGCCCAGGAAGGGGACGGCGGCCCAGCAGCAGGGACTTTCCTGGCAGCCCGGCGCCGAAGAGCGCGCCCCGTGAGTTTGCCGCGCTCGGTTCATGGTTCCTGCAAGCCCCCCGAGAGGCCGAACGCTGCAGCGCCTCCCCGCACCCCGAAGAGCCTGCCGCGTGCTCTGGCCCTCGGGCCCGCCCCGCGTCGCCCGGGCTCCGGCCGCCGCAGCCCAGCGCCGTCCGCCCACGGCGGTGAATGGCATGATGGTGCGGGGCAGGCGCCGCGGCCCCGGCCAGCTGAGTCGCGACGGCCGCGGGGGCGGCGGCAGTGGCGGAGGTAGCGGGCTCCCCCTCGGCATGCCAGTGCCCCCCGGGCGCGATGGCTAGCGGCAGCGCGGGGAAGCCCACTGGCGAGGCGGCTTCTCCGGCTCCTGGGAGCGCCGTCGGCGGAGCCTGCTCGCAGCCGCGGAAGAAGCTGGTGTCCGTCTGCGACCACTGCAAGGGCAAGATGCAGCTGGTGGCCGACCTGCTGCTGCTGTCGAGCGAGGCGCGCCCCGTGCTCTTCGAGGGCCCCGCCGCCTCGGGGGCTGCCACCGAGTCCTTCGAGCAGTGTCGGGACACCATCATCGCGCGCACCAAGGGGCTCTCCATCCTCACCCACGACGTGCAGAGCCAGCTCAACATGGGCCGCTTCGGGGAGGCAGGGGACAGCCTGGTGGAGCTGGGCGACCTGGTGGTGTCGCTGACCGAGTGCTCTGCCCATGCGGCCTACCTGGCGGCCGTGGCCACGCCGGGGGCGCAGCCCGCGCAGCCGGGCCTGGTGGACCGCTACCGCGTGACGCGCTGCCGCCACGAGGTGGAGCAGGGCTGCGCCGTGCTGCGCGCCACCCCGCTGGCCGACCTGACGCCGCAGCTGCTGCTGGAGGTGTCACAGGGCCTGTCGCGCAACCTCAAGTTCCTGACGGACGCGTGCGCCCTGGCCAGCGACAAGTCCCGGGACCGCTTTTCGCGCGAACAGTTCAAGCTGGGCGTCAAGTGCATGAGCACGAGCGCGTCGGCGCTGCTGGCCTGCGTGCGCGAGGTGAAGGCGGCGCCCAGCGAGCTGGCCCGCAGTCGGTGCGCGCTCTTCAGCGGGCCGCTGGTGCAGGCTGTGGGCGCGCTGGTGGGCTTCGCCACCGAGCCGCAGTTCCTGGGTCGCGCGGCCGCCGTGAGCGCAGAGGGCAAGGCGGTGCAGACCGCCATCCTGGGCGGCGCCATGAGCGTGGTGTCGGCCTGCGTGCTCCTGACCCAGTGCCTCAGGGATCTGGCGCAGCACCCCGACGGGGGCGCCAAGATGTCGGACCACAGGGAGAGGCTGAGGAACTCGGCCTGCGCCGTGTCTGAAGGCTGCACCCTGCTATCTCAGGCTTTACGGGAGAGGTCTTCGCCCAGGACTTTACCGCCAGTGAATTCCAATTCTGTGAATTAGCACCCCCTGCCCCTCGGGGCACCCCAGACTAAAGGAAGATGCGTATTCTCTGCCCCTCTCCATTTATGCCAAAGAAATCGTAGGTGAGCCCACCTCCCCGACCATGTCAACCGCTCCAGAGGAATCTTCCGGAAGGCAGGGGCGCACCTGCAGCCCGGGCCCGCGTCGGGGGTTGCCCAGCGCACAGCAGGGAGGGGCGCGGCAGGTGGGCCACCTGCTGGGCACGGCGTCTCCCTGCCCTTCTCCTGGAATCCCTCCACTAGATTTTATCGTCAACTGGGCGGGAAGGAGGTCATTGGTTCATTTCTTTTTCGGTCATTTTTTTTTTTCCTAATTAAAAGAAAGGTTACCTCAGTTTTCACTTGTTAGACATGGATGTAGCTACCTTTTTTTTTTGTATGTTGTTATTTTTTAAAGCAGTCGTGTTGGATTAGGTTCATCCTCGGTGTGGAAAGAGTATGCCACGTGATTTGCAAATGGGGGAAAAGCTACTGTGAGTGTGTGTTTTATTTTTTAATTTACACTATAGAGTGATTTTTTTTCCCCCCCACCCCAGTGTCAAAAGTTTTTACCTTGCATGTACTGGAGTATTTATTTCATCTATTAAAATGTTATGTTTCTCAGACGGCTTTTCGCAATTATTGTTCATTTTCAATAATTGTAACGTTGCATGCTGCATGTGGTTTATGGAGAGGCCCTGGGAGAGTCTTACTTCAGAAGCAGTGAGGTGGGCCCCTAATCTTCAACGCTTTCTCCTATTTTTCCTCAAGAATTACTTCTTTGAGCAGCCTAGAATTCAAGAAGAGACAGCTGTGTGAGGCCCTTCTTGCAGAGGCAGGTGACCGTGTGAGTGGGCTGTGTACAGGGCCAGGGCTGGGCTCTTAGCGCAGGTGTTTGTCTGGACTCCAGTGTCTCCTGGAAAGTCACTTAGTTCCCTTTGTCTTTGCTCATCTCTCTGTCCTAGCAAACCTAGTTCAGGCTGGCTGAAATCTTGATTTGCATTCTGACTTTTCAGATCACGGCTCTTCCTAATCCTGCGCGGCATGCCAGCCTGCCCGGGTCAGAGAGTGTGTGTGGGACTCTGTGAGCCCTGCAGATCAAGTGAGAGCTGGCACAGGTCTATTCGGACAAGGTCCAGTTACTCATTTACAAAGAAGCATAGAGGATGCTAGACTGTGTAATGGAGAAGTATTCTGGAAAGTGGTAAGAACTTTCTAAAGCCACATCATAATTGCAGGTAAAGGGCTTACATTTGTGACCTTGATCTAAGATATGCCATCAATTTTATGTTGGAAGAACGCACAGTTCGTTGAAATCTGGAGTAAATTTAAGGTGGCTTGTTCTTTAAGGAGAACTTTTGGGGGAAGGGATGTATAGTTTTGCAGAACCTAGTTAAGTTTTGAACATTTTCCCATTGAAAGAACAACGTATTTGCAGTGCTTTCCCTAGGAGAGCCACGTGGCTAAAATCCCATACTTTAAATTTGCTCAGTTTACATTTTTCTTGGAATTTGTTGTGCCTCAACCTTTGCAGTTCCTGAAGGTCTGAAAAGAATTTTTTACCGAAGTATGTCAGAGAGACAGGAAAGTCATATTGACTGTTTTACTAGAATGGCAGCATTTATCACAAAAACACATTCGACATGTACAATGTGGTAAGACCAGGACTTTTTAGCTCTGAATCTGAAGTTTGTAAAGGTCTCAAAGTGGTAGGGAATGTAATATTTCTTTTTTTAAAAGTCAAGGAAGTAGTTGTTTGGGTCTCTTAAGGTCCTGGTAGGTTTAAATTTTTGAAGTCTTTAAAAAGATGGAAATGACCTTGAGAATGTGTTTTTCTCTCCCCCTGCCCTTGGACTCTGGAACATTCAGGGTCAGGAAGTATTTATGGGGAGGAAACATAAGCCAGGTACCAGTGGCGGTCCTGCTCGTCCATAGGAAGTTTTACTTATTTCTGTGGATTGGGTTCACATAAGTAATGATAGAGTTGATAACTATATGGTTCGTTTAGCCCAAAAGGAACAGAGAGGAACAAACAAAATCAAATTAGGAACAGAAACTGTGAGTTTGGTATTTGATAAGAGAAAGAGAATTGCCAGTTGTCCCTTGGACTCGTATCCTTGCAGAAGTGATTTTTCAGGAAAATGCAAGCCCCCCAAAAAATCACTTTCTCTATCTGCTTGGATGATGTTAACTAGCTTGTCACCAAACTAATTTTGAAATTTCTTTTCCTCTTAGCCAACCAAGAGTTGCTCTTAACATTTCTGAATCTTAAAGGTTTTGACTTGTAATATTCAAGATCTGTCTTCTGAAATTGTTCAATGTTCCACTGGTGTTTTAACCTCTTTTTTTTCCCCCTTTAAGATAAAAGTTCAGAAATTTTCTTCTAGCGGGTGGCTTGGGATGAATTCTGCTTGTTTGTTTTTTTTTTTTTTTTTCCCCACAGCAGGTTACAGGAAACCAGAGTGAGGAAGGTAGGGTATTTCTGTGTGTCTGTCTGTGTTGTTCACTGAGGCAGGGGATTTGGGCCCACATTTTTGACATTTTAACTTTCTTTCAGTGCACCAAGTGCATTGCTAAACTTTTTTAAAAAATAGCTCTGATTTTCAAAAAGTAGTGTCTCAGACCTATTTTGTTGGGTTTAATAAGGTCAGCAGAGACGCTAGTTCCAGGAATAAAGTCAGACTGGCCTGATTTTTTTTTTTTAATTAAACCATATTAAAGTTAACTTAAGACTTTAGTCCTCGGGATCTTCTGACTTTTGAGGTCAAGTTTCCTCCCACAGGCTTGATGGACACCATCCCGACCAGGGATGTTGAAACCTCCTTGCTTTGAGTGGTCGTGGTAGAAGGAAACCATTATGGCTAAGTTCTTGGAGCAAAACCCATTATTTATGACAGTCAACTCAAGGAAATGAGACAAAAGGCTTTCAAACACAAGACTTAACTAGAAAAAAGCACAGATGTTTTAAGCTTGGCCTTTTTCTATTCATTCTGGATTGATGTTAGGAAATGCAAAATGTACACATGTGTGTATATGTGTGTGTGTGTGTGTGCACGCGTGTGTATTCCACCCATCTTCATCTGCACCCCAGTTTTCTTTAATTTGGGACCGTGTTTCTCAAAAAATACCTAAAGAGTGTATACTTCTGGAAACAATTACATCTGATTGGTTATTTTGCAAACTATTTTGTTTTTAGCTGGCGTAGGGGTCTAAAATGCTTGACAGTTTGAAACAACTGATTTTAACAGAAACACCTGTTTTTCGGAATGAATGTGATTATGGTAACATGAAGATCTGACAGGATTTGAACAACTCCTGCCAAGGCCCCTTCCGGGCTTTGCTCAGTAAACAGGAGAGGAGGTAGAGAAGAAATCCTTAAAGCCTCAGGGCGCTTCTACCTGAGAAGCCACTCCCAGGCCCCTGGGTGCCCCAGCCAGGGCGTGGTCCTCAAGGGGGCCATCTCTGAGTTCCAGTGTGCATACAGATGCTTATATTCCCACCAGGGAGATTCTTGTCTAGATTTAGAAAGTGTTTGTTTTTCATGAGTATGTAATTGAACTGGCCTATTTTACCTAAGAAGGGTTTTTCTTTTTAGGGTCTTTTAGAAAGGTGAGTCATCTGGTTCCGCTGCAGTGGCAGAAGGCTCAAAGATTGACTGTCTAGACAGTGCCCAGGAAAAGTGTGACCGCAGCGTTTGTGATTGAGATTGATTTAATTTAGCTGTAAATCACACCCTCCGGGTTGGGGGCTACAGTGCCGGGCGTGTGTGAAGTTGTTTTTGAAGTGGCTGTGTGTACAGATGCCTATAGGAACTATACATAAGCAAGCAAGGAGTGAAATTGTTTCTGGATATGAAAGTGGGAACATGGATTCATTAAGCGCGTACTTACCAGGCACCAGCTGTGTGCGCCGGCACTGTGCTAGGCGCTGGGATGCAGCTGTGAGGCGTGGACCCTCCCCTTGCAAAGACCTCTGTGTCACTCCAGGTGACGGGGGGACGGCTGCACCGTCCCCAGCAGAGTCCTGGGCCCTATGTCAGGCCTGTCATTCAGAAATTCTGGGGATGGAGCGGTCTGTTAAGAACCTCAGTTCTGTCAAGCCCTCCCCGCTGATTCTGCCGCAGGCCCAGTCTGGAGAACCCCTGGTCTGCAGGGCCTGCTGGTTTCTTTATATTCCCTGCCGGCTCTCTTAGGCCACAGTGCTTCTGTATCAGAAGGCAGCAGCATTTCTGCAACTTTCTTATTTGCTTAGGTGTTTTTCTCCTGGTTGTTTTGAGCCGTTTTCTTCAGATAGAGAAAGATAATTTAGTCTCTCCTGCCAAGTTGGAATTGGCAGCGTTTTCTCCCGGAGGTGTGTGTGTGTCCATCTGTGTGTTTACAAGTACAGAGTTCTTCCCCCCATACAGCGTTCCCCCCCCCCCTTTGAGATGAACTGAAGTCAGATAATAGCAAATTGGCAAATTAGCTTTCTGTGTTTTTTTGCATGTTGCTGACTCTTGGGCTGGAACACTGGAACTAGCAGACACCCTAATTAAAAATCAACCCTTTATCTCTTTGGCCGCCCAGGAAAGAGCACATTGCTGTAGAGTCTGTACAGTACACTCTTCAGAACCAATGAAGAACAGACTGCCCCAAAGCTCAGTTCAGGGAAAACCGAAGCCTGACATACACTCAGGAAATAGGCCCTTTAAGGCCAGTCGTGCACCAAGAAGTAGGAAGATCTTTTAGCATCTCCCTGCTCGCAAGGGTGGTCCTGGGACATGTCATGGGCCTCGGCGTGGTAGGCCGCAGAATCCTGTCTCCATCCCAGAAGTATCTCTTTAGAATCTGCTCTTGGGTAAGATCTCCAGGTGATTTCTGGGCACCTTAACTTTGAGAAGCACTGTTTTGGTAGATAGATGTAGTGGCTATGACTGAAACACGGCTTTATCCTCTACTGTGGGAACTTAAGCATTTATTATGTTTATTTATAAGACCCTTTCAGTCTGTCAGATGTGTTCATGAATATGATGTAATTGTGTCCTTAGCGCAATGTTCTGAGATAGGCGCATGTCATCTTTACTTCTGCTTTCCTGTTGTCAAAGTTAAAAACTGACGATGAATTCCCATCACGTCCAAGGCCTGTGATGGGCTCCCTAGACCAGTTCTGTCTATGGGTCATAAGAAGTATTATCCGAGACACTTTAAAGTCCGCCTCCCCTAATAATCTTGCCTTTACCATTCTGGAAGTTTGACAGCAGCATATATGCTGTGATGTCCTCAGGGAGGCCCAGAGAAGGAGCACAGCCCTCTCTTGTTCTGCATGGCAAACCTATCCAGGTTCTCTGAAACAACTGTTCAGTGTCCCAAGTTCTTAAAACCACGATGTCAGTCAAACATTTCCAACTTCAGGAAAGAGCTTGAATGCTGGTTTCGATTTGTTAGCATAATTTACAAATGAATCCATTTATTGATTTTAAACTATTCTAAGTATTCATTTAATAACATATGTGTATCCAGATTATGCTCCTGTGTTTCATGAAGGGAACATCTCTGCTGTGCATTCAGGGTTAATGAGCACGTTGCCCCAAAAAACTGCTGAAATTGTAGAGCATCACCTAAGGGTTCATGACTGTTGATGTGTTCTAATTTGCCTACATTTTAGATGGTATTCAAGATACCGATCAAGTGAAAAACCACTAATTAGTTGCCTTGACTGTATTATCAGTCAACTTTTTAGGAGACGTAGATTGGTGTCAAACCCCTAGAAATTAGAGATAAGTTGTAGGGAACCCAGGTCAATTGACTGCTTACTGTTCTTACTCATTGTGCATGTCATCTAAACATTTGTACAGAAAAGTGTGAACTTTTCTGTTTTTAATGACCATCAGCTTCCTGTCCTAAAATTAACTGGCAAGTCATTCCAGCACCTTCCTTCAGATAGAATTTTGGTATATTTTCCTAGACATGTCCTTGGAGGCTAGGTTTTACTTAAATGTTCTTGTAAGTTCCGAGATAAAGCTATTCCTAAAAACATGCATGTAATTCTAGTTTTATTGTTACTTGGGATTTAGTTCTAAGGCACATAGGCATTTTGTGTTAGTGATGAACTAATGAAACAGGTCGCCTGTAGTTCACCTGCCTTGGTGATGGACTCATGCTGTTGTACAGCAGTTTCTAGGGTAACATCTCTTCACATGGAGTCTGTGCTGTGGGCACTAGGTGGGTGTAGCTAGTGACCAAGGAGTGTCCCATGGAGGTGGCTTTAAACCCAGTTTGGCTCAGCCACAGTGATCATTTAGGACAAAAATAGGAGTTTTCCACCTACACCTATGTTACCCGCATAATAAGAGTGGAACTGTTGACCGAATGGATGGGAAGTAACTTCGGAGCTGCATCCTTACAGTGGCTCAAGTGTTCCCAGTCTGCATCCTTTTCCGGCCCTCAACCCAAAGCTTGCCCACCAAGCTTTCTAGAAACACTGGAAATTCTCGACTTCTCTAGAACGTACTGCTTCGTCCCGGGCAGTCACAGAATGCTGATGGAGCCATGCTAATAATAATTGAGGGTGTGAGACCATTGTCACATAGGGTCAGGTCACTGATAGTGACATTTACTATATTATTAGTTGGGTCTAGGGTAGTGTCATGTCTAGCAAGTGATGGTAAAACATTTCTGGTGTAGCAAACATTTACTTGGTATGCTCTTTAAATTACCTTAAGAGGAATGACTCTATCACAGATACTGTTAGAAACAATCCTGGAAGCCCCATCCTTTTGTCATCCTCAGAAATCGATTTGAGGTGCTGTTTGTCTTCCCATAGAGACGTTCTCCAGGTACACCATCTTTTGGTGTTACATCCTATAATTGTACAGAACACAGGCCTGGGAATGCTTGGCTTCCAGAGAACTCGTTTGAATGACTGAGACACTGAACGGCCCCTGCCACGGTTCACCAGAGGACCTTCCCTTTTAGAAATGATACATGGGGGTTGATTGGACACATGAGGATTACTCACTTTAAATACTACAGGAAAAGGTTTTAAATACACATTAGATATTTGATCTTTTCCCACATCCATGAAATTCCATATGGTGTGAACTTCTATGGGTTGTCAAATCTCAGGTCTGAGACTTTAGATGTTTCTACCATCCTAGTAGTTTGAGAAGTGAATTTCTCAGCATTGGTTGGGAGTTCATTTAGAGTCTTTGAAGGACTTCCTAACTGCCTAACCTAACTCGTTCCTCCTACACTGTTTCAGCCCATTTTTTTCTGGCTGAGAAGAGAATGGCTCACAAACCATGCAGAGTACAGGATGCTAACTGGCGCCTCTTGGGGATGTCGAGATAGGGGAACCCCACCCTGAATATTCCAACTGTCTCCAGTGGACATTTCTTAAGGCTGATTCTGTACTAGGGGTTGGGAATATGGGGATGAGCTTAGAATGTAGTGCAAGTGATTAAAGGAAACTAATTACAAGAGACCCGGTTAACCACTGTGGTCAGTGTTACTGTGGATCCTCTGACCTTGGTCTTTGGCTATTTGGGAACTCTGTAGTTCCCAGATTTGATCAAACTGGATCCCTTCTGGTGAACAGGGAAGGATGTTGGCATCAGAACTGGTCTTCCCTACTCTCAGTGCCAGGCGGCTGCATAGGATTTAAGTGAGAATATCACTGGGTTTATTTTCTGCACAGCTGGAGGGTGTTTTCAGCTAGAGACGCAGGTGCCTTAAAGAGTGGGCTGTATCCCAAGGCTAATAGTCATTTTCTTTTCTGCTCATTCATCTTGACTAGCACTGATACAAGGGGCACGGCTGTTCCTGGGCCCAGTCTACTGTACAGCGAGCAGAACAGCCGTTGCCTGTTCATCCAAGCTGCGGGCCTGACTGGATCAGGAGCCCTGGGGGGGCCGGGGGACTGGCTCACCTGGAGACGTGCCCTGAGCCTGGCTGACTGCGGTCTCTGGCCGCTGAGATGCACAGGGCTGCGAGTGGGGGCTGGGTGGTAGCCTGGGATTCTGCCAAGGCAAGACGACCCTGGTCTTTTCATCCCTGTCATCTCTAGCAGGTGGCCTGCGTGCCCAATGAATGTTTGTTTAATGAAAGGAAAGCAATAGCCGGCGTTTTTTGAGCTCCTACTCTGTATGTGAGGAACTTTGCACTGTGTCTTTTGGTCCTTAAGTCAACCCTTTGGGATATGAACGGTTTCCATTTTACAGGTGAGGATACTGAATTGAAACCACATGCCCAGGGTCACAAATCTAGGAAGTCGTGGGATAAAGATAAGAATCAAGGTCCGTCTGGGGAGCCCACTCGGCCACTTGGCTACACTAAGTGAATGAATTTCTAGAATGGCGTCCCTCTGCTCTGAAGCTGAAATGCTCCCCAACTCCGTCGCTGGCTGACCTTACCAGTGATGATTTCTGTGGGTGTCCTCTGAGCCCCATGTAAGCCTTTGGTCTGAACCCCTCCTGGACTGTTTGCAGAGGGCTCCGGATGCCCACAGTGCCCTCGTAAAAGATCAACAGAGCTGATGACATGGACACAAGGCCTTCTATCTGCCACCTGGTCCTGGCGTCCTGGAGGATGCCTGAGGAAGGCTGACCTCTCTTTTGTCAAGTAACCTCCACTTGGATTTCTAAAATGCAAACATCTTTGTTATTCGCCCACTTGCAAATCTCCATGGTTTCCTCCTTAACTTTAGGACAAAAGCCAAACTCCTAAAAAACTGCATCTCTAGCTAGTCTGGTCTCTCCAGCCTCCTGCAAACTTCAGCCCACCCAAAGTGATGCTTGTAGAGTCCCTGCTAATGCCACGCTCTCCTTTTTGTGTCTGAGCTCTTGCACAAGCTGCCTTTTCCCGGACCACACGTCCTGCCCTGCTTCTCCCCCTCCATGCCTGACTGCCCCCTAGGTGGGGACTCCTGTGGGCCTCTGGTGCCCGGTGCTTCCCCTGCATTAGTGGATTCCAGGCAGTACTGTTTGCTTACCCTTTCCCAGTCTGTCCCATCCTCAGATTATCCGCAGTGACTAAAGCGGCTGCCTCACACACGGTGGGCCCCAGTAAACATCTCTGCATGAATGAATGTGCCGTTCCTGTTACCAGGTTGTTCTGAATCCTTTCTAGTACCCTCAGCACCTGCTGCTGGCCTGCACCTTGCCGGGACCCCGGTCCAGGTCCTCACTGGCCTTGGCCTAGACAAGGCTGCCTGGAGTGTCCCTGGCAACAGCCTGGGTCTTGTGGCCAGTCAGGCTGGCTTTTATCGCCTCCTTTCCCCTCTCGGTGCCTCTGGTGCTGCAGTTTTAGTCGTCAAGACCCCCAGAGCTTCAAGTAGTTGATACTTCAACCCATGTACTGATGACTGGCAGCACGCTCCTGGACGGCCCCACAACAGGAGCCCCAGCCCCAGTCAGGTGCCTGGGGTTCCCAGGGGAGGCCTGAGAGGCTTGGGCGGCCAGACCGTCTTCCCTCAGCTGGCCCGGGTTCCTGGGGCTCCCGCTGCAGGAATGGAAGCCAACCCGGTGGCGATTCTCATCGGCCCCCTCAGGGGGGCGCTGGGCCTGGCAGGGGTGTGGAAACAGCACGCCACCCTGGGAAGGGAGACTTTTTCCCACAAACGGACTTAGAACCGTATTCCCCAGGGAGCCCTTGAAGCCAGCGTGAGAATTGACTGAGGGAGTGAGTCCTGGCATTCAATCCCATAATTGTTATAATATAAAAATTACTCATGAGTTTCCATAATCAGGTTTGGGTTATAATAGCGTACTCACGCAGAGTGCTGGTGGGAGCTGTGCCCAGCGGAGCCCTGTGCCTACCGCTTTCCCGCGCAGGCCCCGGGTTCTATGAAGCCTTAGGGGAGAGAAGGGGGCGCTCTGTCTAAGCCCCTGGAATGGGGGGAACCGAGGGCCTCAGAGGCCTCAAGGTCAGCGAACTGGCACTTGGGTCTTTGGGCCGATTTTCCATCTCACACTGAACAGTTGGCATAGTTCATTAAAATTTGTTTTCTTTTGCCTTTGATTGTGGCACTACCTAAAAATACATTATGAAAATCTTATCAAAATTAAAGGAATTGTTTAAAACAAAGGTATTATATCTACTTAATTTTCTAACTTTCTTCTTCCAGCCCTGAAATTCCCATTCCAACGGAAGACTGAGCAGTAGAGGTACCATGTCACCAGTGAACTGCCTCGATGGTTTCCATAAAAACCGAAAGGAGTTGCCCATGTCCCCCTTCTGGGGGTGTGGCCCGGCTCCTAAGGGCCTCGGATGGGGCCGGGGGCACGGGGGCGTGGCCGGGCCCCTTGCGTTTGTCACAAGCTGAGCGACTGTGCGGGGCATGGTGGTCTCCGAGTGACCCAGCTTCTCTCAGGCTGCGGTTCTCAACTTTTGAAAGAAATGCCAAGTGAAAATAGATTTTAGTGGTCCTGTATTAAGCACACACAAAACTTGCTGTAGGTCAGAGACACCGCCTGGGGCCTTGCTCCCCGGGAATGAGGAGGACTCACAGCTCACAGCCCGAAGGGGGGTGTGCGCGGTGGCCTGTGCTTTCTGCCTCAGCTCCTCCCGGCCTTCTCCCAAGCGCCCCACGTATTCCTGTCCTAGGATGCCCACATCCTAACCTAGGGGTGAGCTCCTAACAGCTGGAGGCAGGCTCACCAACCTCCCCCGAGTAGCCCTGCCTTGAATTTCCCCGAGGGGAGCACCTGCTCTGCTCACTGCCTGACTCCCTGACGTACAACATACCTACTCAGTGGTTCCAGGCCGCCGCCAGGCTGTTTCTGCTCAAGCCGTTTCAACTAGCAGCTCCGGGAAAGCTACCCCAGGTCAGCGCTGATGATACAAAGGAAGACCTGCTGTTGGTGGTTAAAGGAGAACTGATGCTCCTAGAACATAACCTGCATTTCATTGGCGACCGCTGGAAGCCCAGTTCCACAAGGCTCAGAGGATAAACCTGAGGTAGGGTTTTCTGGGGCAAAACACATTGGAACAGAAATCTGGACTCAGGGCTGCTTGGCTGGCCCACCAGGCATCTCCCTGCCCTTTTGTGCTATGCCCACGTCCACCAGCCTCAGCCTCAGGGGACATTGTCATACGCGGTTCCCAGTCTGCCAGCTCATAACTGAATGTGGCAGAATATTATTGGGACTGTACTTGGTGACTTGTCCCTGAGGAGAGAAGTCCCCTGGGGTGGGGGTGGGGTTGTCCTGGGGGAAGTAGGTGTCACAGGACATGAGTTCTGTCTTTACAAATGGGCCTCACTTGTGGACATTCTTAACAACATGCTGTGGCCCGGTCATCGTTTTCAATATCGAAGATGGGGGAAATGTGTGAGTTACTCTGTAGATGTGACATAGCTTAGCCTTGAGGCCTTTGTGGAACTGGGGAGAGCAGAGTTTGGCAGTTGTGATGAATTAGTGCAGATGGTTACAGCTGTGCTTAGACGTTTCAACTTCCCGTAGACCTAGAAGCTTTGGCTATTTCATGTCCTGGGGAAGTGAGAGTTGGCCTTGACTGTCACGTAGGTCAGTGGTCCCAAGATGCTGGCTGAGGACCAGAGCCTCTCTGTGACAAAGTCTCACCAGTTCGGCAACATGGAAAAAGAAGATAGTGAAATGTGAGGCTACTAATTGGACTTCCATGGGCTTTTCTTTATTCTGAGATTATATGCTTCCTTCATCTCTGTTCTTAAAACTGTCATCTTATAAAAATAATGGTGGTAACTGGTGATAGTGGTAGTTTTAAAAAATGTTCTTGCATTACTAAATTGGTCATTAACCTTATTCTGGTGGTCCTAACAGTGACAATATATATATATGTAGTATATGTAGCGTACTCAGAAATATTGGAGAACCGTTGTCTTTGACATATTTGCCCATGAGATATTTTGAGGCCGTGACAGATTTTCTTTTTTGTAACTTGCTTGAGTTAGTGCAAACATCTTTGAAAAAGCATATGTAAAAAACACTTTTGCAAAAGTGAATCCAAGCAAAGAAGCATTTCTGAAGAGCTATAACATGACTTGGTTTAATAAACCCACTACTTAATTTTATCAGTAAATTTATCTTCAATTGACCAACTCTTGGAAATAGGACCATATTGCTCAAGGCCAAGAGAACAAGGCCAGCGGTTCTCAAACCCGAGCATGAATCACCCAGATGCCTCGTGAAATGCAGACTGTGGGACCCCTTCCTCTCTGAGTCAGTAGGTCTGGGACGCGACCCGAGAACTGCACGTCTAACAGGTGCCGAGGGGAGGTTTTGAGATTGCATGCTTGGTGAGGTAAAGAAAAAATTGTAATAATGTCAGGATTCTGATTTAACTGTTTGAGATACCATGCGCACTGGGATTCTTAAAAGGGCCCCAGGTGACTAGAAATGTTTGAGAAACACAGGACACAGGACTAGGTAGCAGGTTTAACTGTGACAATCTAAAGATGTTCATGACTTAGGTACAGAAGCTTATTCCTCAGGCCAAGGGTCCACCACAGGATGTGGGGAAGGGGCAGTGCTCTGGCCCACACAGCCACTCAAGGGCTCCGGCTGCTGCGCTCTACGCTCTCTGGAAGGCGTCGCCTCTGTGGCCGCTGCAAGGAAAGAGCTAGCCTGCTGGTTCTCCAGTGATTCAGCCCAGAAGCCACTCAGAGTGCTCTGTGTCACAGGTGATTTGTCACAGGAAGTCATGCCCGCTAACAGCAAGGAAGCTGGGAATGCAGAGGAGTACATGGCCTTGGGGAAGGAGTGAATTTCTCTGCTGGGATGATAATCCTTTGGTGCAGTGAGATCTTCAAAGAACCTGATGCTGACACTTTTCTAAAAAGTGGCTTCTTAATTGTTACTTTTACAGTAGCTTTTTTTTTTTTTCCTGTTGTAAAATGCTTACCCGCTCACAATTTAGAAAATACCAAAGGGTCTGAGGAAAAGAATTCCCCCACAATCCATTGCCTAGGGATAACCACCCAATTTCTGGTGTGTAACCTTCCAAGAAATTTTTTCCATTTATATTCCTTAGCACAGTTAATTGTTTTAAAAAATTATTTTGTGACCTGCTTTTTAAACACTTTCCCATTTTGTTAAAATTAAGTTAGTTAAAATGTTGTTAAAATACAATTCCAATACTATTGCATGAGTATATGACAATATAATTGGTCATTCCCTCCCTAGTTAGACGTTCTGTTTGTTTTTGTCAATAGTTTACTATGACAAATAGTATTTCTGTGGACATATTTATGAATGACTTTTTTCCCCTCCATATTTCTGATTGCTTATTTGGATAGATTTCTAGAAATAAATTAACAGCTTTATTTTAAGTCACCTGTCATTGTACAGAAGCTGTCTCTACACAACCTGTATTTAGTGAGCACAAGGCACTGCTGGAGAAATCGGTGACCTTGGCACCTGCCTTTCAGTAGCTCAGAGTCTAGGTGGGGAATAAGACAGAAACGTAAGTCCCAAAGAGAAAGGGAGCTATGGTTATCTCTTCTGAAAACCTTCCTGTCTTACATGAAGTCCTGGGAGAAGAAATCAGTGCTTGCTGGGTGTCAGCAGTGAGGGGTTCTAACCAGAGCGTGCTTTCACATCGCTGCAGGGCATTGGGCAAGTTGTTTAAATGAGGTCCCTGGCTTAGATCATTTCTGGGGCCCCATTCTATGCCCCTTTAGATGGTCAGAGGGTGTGGGTAAGCATGTGTGTGTAGTTTCCTTTTTCAAGTGTCTAATTATGTCCAGTAATCTGGGACGGTTTCTGTGGGACGTGCTGGAAGGCATTGAGGTACCCCGTTGATTTCTGCTCTGGGACTCTAGGATGGTGCCTTCATATACAACCCAAATCATTGATGAAGGGGTAGGAGGAGCTCAGGAGCTGAGATATGAAGAGCTTTTAAAAGGAGGAACTTAATGAGGAGAAATTTGGTATTGGAAACAAATATTAATGGTAACACTATAACTCATTAGCGATGGGAGAGGTATCTCCCAACTCATTACGTACGTCATTTCATTTAAACCTTCTAAGGCTCTGGGAGGTGAGTACTTTTCTCCCCATTCTACAGATAAGGAACTTGAAGTTCAAAGAGGGGACATGAACTGTCAGGGTGTTGTCCTAGAGAAAGTGAGGTCATAGATGAAAAGCAAAGTAAGCTAATTCCCGTCTTTGAGTCTGAAGGCTGAGGTCAGGGCCTAATAAGGGCATTTTCTGAGATTTCTTTAGAAGGATAATTATGCTAATAAGAGCTTTCCTCTTAGGTGCTGTGTTTATAAAGTAACAGCCTGACCCATCCCTTAACTCCAGAGCATTTTTTTCTCCTGTCACACACTTGCATCTTTCCCCCACTGCAGCGTCCTGTTTTCCCGGGGATGCTGGGGGTGAGCCAGAGAAGGCATCGACCCAGAAAACTGTTAGAGCTGCTTAGTCCTCAGGTGACCTCCACGTTCTCGTTTCCCAAAACATGGCTGGGCTGTGGTAGAGGGTCCTTTCCTGGGCTGGCCGCAGAGAACTACAGAGATGGAAATAGAGGGCTTACCAAGAACAACAGTGACTCTGGCCAGGCTCCAAGCTTGGCAATGGAAGAAGTTTGTCCTTGGTGTCTTCTTCCTTGTAAGTCAGCATCCTTGCTCCCCGCTCCAAAGGTCTTAGTTGTAACCGACATATATCTGGTACTATGTTCCAGGCTCGGACCTGAGCACTTACACAGGATAATGTGTTCAGCCCTCATGGTGACTTCATGCCCCCCATCCCGCTCTACAGATAAGGAAACTGGGACCCAGAAAGGCCGAGTAGCTTTCCCAAGATCACAGCTGATCAGTGATGAGAATGAGATTTGAACCTGGGGAGTGTTTATGCTCTTAAGGATGCTCTATCCAAAGCTTCCCAGGGAAAGCCCCACCTGGCCCAGGTCTACCCCTCTGGGTGGTCTGTGCTCTGAATTAACTACATCTTCCAAACCTAGTCAAAACCCCGAGCTCTTATAGTAGCAGAATGCTAATTTATCACTGATTTGTGAATGACCAATAAGAGGCTTTGTCTTCACAGAAGGGCCTCTACTTAAAAAGAGAATGCTGGGGACCCAAGAGGGGTAGAATTCCAGAGATGAGACTGTGAAGGAAGGGATATTTAGGAATCGACTAATCCCCTCTAGGAGTCTGCCTCCTTGGGCCAGTGCTGCCAAGCTGGCCTCACATTGGGTAACATCCTTGCTTTCCCCTCCCAATGTTCATTTCATAGGGCCTTCATTGTCTGCAAGGATGCAGAGCAAGGGAAGCAAAAAAAATGCCAGGGAGGTTTTGCACGTAGAGGGTTAATAGACCGAAGACTGCTAGGCCTCCTGGAAGCCCAGTGAATGTAGTAGCTGTTTCTGAGCCTTTGCTCTGTGCTGGGCACTCCTCATCCATTCCCATCTATGTACCACCTCCGAAAGAATGCGTGCTATTATCACCATCTCACAGGTGAGGAATCAGACTCTCTGAGGCATTGGGCGGTGTGTCCAAGGTCGCACAGTGACTGCACAGCTGAGCCAGAATTTGGACCCAGAATCGTCTTGACTCCAGCGGTTGAGTTCTTAAGGGCAGTGGTGGTGGTCTTCTTCTGGCTTGTTGACGGCTGCTGTAACTGCATTCTGAGGAGGATAGTCTGCGCAAGGTCAGAAATTCAGCTGTGACTTTCATTGTTTGCATGCAAATGACTGCTCCCCTCTGCTGACCTGCTTCCTTTCAAGCTTACACAGCAAGTGCAAGAGTCCCTTTGGCGGCTCCCTGGGCCCCTGCCTTGCCAGCATTGCCTCATTTCTATCTCTAGTCCTCCCGCCGCCGACCCAGGGGAGGGCTGAGGAGTGCCCAGCCCAGGCCAGCCGGCCAGGAACCGCCTGGGCAGTGACTCCAGCCTTGAGCCTTGAAAAGCAGGGTTTTTTTCAGAGACGCTTTACCCAAGAGGAAGGGAAAAAATAGCAATTGAGTTTCAGCTGACCTTAAAGCCCCTGTGATCGCTGTCCCTGTCATTTAGAGAGCTCACATATTACTCAGCTTCTCCATTGTGCAGCTGGAAGAAATGCTCACGCTGTGTCATCTTCCGTAGTCACTGGGCAATTTTATCCCCGATGTTTATTTTTTGTGTATGTTGAAGTTTCAGGATGAGACTGGGTATCTGGGTGGATATAAAGTGCAGAAACTTTTCTCCCTATTCCCTTTCAAGGGTTACACCCTGAATGGTTTGGGTAAGTAAGGACAGCACTACGGCCCAGAGGGGCTGGGCGAGGCTAAGGTCCGGCTCTACCCCAGGGAGGCTAATGAGATCCAAACTGGCCCTTCTGGGAAGAAGAGCAAGGCCGAGGGGACCTGGGCTCTCTTGCCTGCTGGGAGATGCGGGCAGCACACATGGGCGGGGCGGTGACAGTGAGGAAATTGGCTGGAGACTCTGTTCATTAGGGAGCCTATGGGATACAGTTGGAAGGGACTGGGTGACCCGGTTTTTTTAAAAGCGGAGGACTTGAGCGCCCTGCACAGGAGGCAGACCCGAAGGTGGTGGGGGTGCGGGCAGCACAAGTTTGCAAAGGAAGGTCACGAGGAAAGCAGAGATGTAGAACCCCTTTGGAAGTTGCCGGATGGGAGAGACAGGAAGCAGGGAGCCCAGCTGAGCAGCGATCTCATTCACAAGGGCCTGCGGGGCTGAGGCCCTGGCTGGGGAAGTGGCTGTGAAGCAGGAAGGGACTCGGCCAGTCACTCAGAGGAGCTGCGGAGCCGGGCACAGGGAGGGAGCTCGGGTGCCTGGGAGGCGCCGCTGCAGAGACATTAAAGCAAAAGCAGTTTTGATGTAGAGGGGATACCAGTCTTGTTCTTTCCTTAAGCAGAATTTTAAATGCCAGAGTCACAAACACACATGGGAAGAGCACAGATGGTAGGTGCGCCCCCAAGAACCTTCGCACAGCGAACCCGGTGTCCCCAGCACCCGGACCAGGAACCAGCACCGCGACACCCATCCTCTCTGTCCCTTCCCTCCGCCCCCTCTGCAGCGCCCACAGCCATTCTGCCTCTCAAAAACTTGGCTTGCTTTGCCTTCCCTCCAGTAGGTCATGAAACGCACCCCAGTGTGGCTTGTAGGCAGAGTCCCTCCCTTCCCCACCTTCTGCTCTGTAATAGCTCAGTTTGCTGATCTCACCTATTGCTGGTGGGCGTTTGAGTCGTTCCAGGGCAGCGCAGTTGGGACTCAGGGTTCTAGGCACAGCCGTGGCTGCGGTGCACACGGGAACATGCCTCCCGCGTGTGTACAGAGGGGCAGACTTGCTAGGTCAGAGGGCACGAGCGTGTTCAGCTCCCATCCGCACTGCCAAACATGTGCTTTGATTTTAAGTGTCAGCCCTGAAACAAGAAGGAAGATGGGTTAAACCTGCAGCTCTTGACAGAGCAGAGATGAGCTCAGATTTAACATCACAGAGCAAAGCTGTAGCAACATTGAGATGCAGCTCGAAGCCACTTCCGTCCCCTCATGAGGGAACTGCGCCCGTCCCAGCAGAGAACTGCTGGCGGCCATTTCAGGTCTGCCAGGTCCTCGGCCAGGAGCACCCAGGCCACCTCTCCCTGCCCTTCCTCCGCTCCTTCTGGGATGCATGCAAAAACCGTTTTTTAAATTACTGTTTTTCCTTAAAGGTTGGACTTCTGGGTTTGAGGCATGTGCTCCCTTGTGCTAATCTGTTTCTCACAGTTCCATCTCTCACAGCTTTGGAATAATTGTTACAATTTTAGCATTTTGGAAAGCATGCGGTGGGGGAGGGATGTGAGGGGATCAGGCTGTTTCAAACTGCTTTGCATCTTATGAAAAAAAAATAAGGGTTGTGTTCTGTACAACTAAATACTTCTGTAGCCCAGATGTGAGCTGGAGGCCTCTCTACCCCACAAGAGCCATGTAAAATCAGCTCCGACCTCTGGTCCCTGCAAGCCGAAGTCCCTCCTCAAGGCTGCTCCTTAGTTCCAAGGAACAGGAGCTCTCAGGACCACACCTCAGGCTTTGTTACCCGAAGTGGGCCTGGAGGCTGGCAGCCTCGGCACCAGCTGGGGACTTGCTGGAAACAAGGGCTCTCGTTCCTACCCTAAAGTCCAGAAGGTATTTTTCTTTCTGATGAACCAGAAAGTGCATTTCCACCTGGTCCCCTGAGGAGTGGTGCCTGGTCCGGTTTGAGAAGAATGGCTATAGGGGAAAACAGGGACCCCTAGAGTCTAACAGATCTGGGTTCAAATCCCTCCTCTGCCATTTACTAGCTGCTGACCTTGCACCTGTCTGTGAGGCTCAGTTTTCTCCTCTGTAAGAAGATGCTCACGCCTCCAGTGCCACAGAAGGGACAGTTTTTCTTCCCTCAACCTTTGGATGGATAATTACAGTGCTAGCTTCATACCACGGATGCAAGTAGCCAGGCCTCTCTTTCCACTGCATTACAGTATGTTCTGCTTAGGCTGTGGGCCTGTCCAGAGAGCAGTGCCTGAGAGGTGGGGTGAGGCCCTAGAAAATGACATGGGCCTCTTGGTTCCAGACGATGGAAACCTTGCTCGAACCAGCTCATACAAAAGGGGGTTGGCTGGGGGTCTCTAAGGAAGGGCTGAGCCCAAAAGCAGATGGGGTAGCTGGGCCCCTGGAGTCATCAGGCCCCGGAGCCTTGAATGCTTAGGGTCTTGCTGTCTGTTTTTCTACTCTCTGGCTTTTGGTGTGTTGGTTTCATTCTCACTGAGCCCTGGGTTTTCCCACCGTTTCTAGTCCACGAGGTGGCAGACAGATATTCTCTACTCCTGCAGGAGTGAGGCCGCATGACGGACACCTGTGTCCATACAGCCTGAGGGGGTTCTTCAAACCAAAGGGAAACAAGCCCCGGATATGGCAAGTGAAGGGAACAGCCCTTCCTTTGAGTCCAACCATTTGCGTTTCATCTTTTCATTTGGTATTTGCTCGCAAGTTGCCCACGGCTCAGATGCCTTTTAACATGCTGTTACATGGTAACTGATCCCCAGGGAAAGGGTGTACATTTGGAGGGTGTGATCCCTTTAAACAAAGAAGGGTGAGGGCACACAGTCAGGAGCCCCCCCAACCCCGCAGGGGGACTTTGGGAGCCTGCAGTAAGGAAGGTAGAGATTGGAAGAGATCAGATCAAATGCTTCATACCCTGGATGTCTATTTATACCATCCCCTTTTTAAGAAAGGAGCCTGCAGAATTCTGTGTGCCAGTTCTCACTGAGTTCCAAAGGTCTTTTCCAGATCTCTCCTCCCATCAGGTGTATCCAGAAGTGCTCTGATGCAGGGCTTCCCAAACTGAGTGAAAATGTAGATTCTGACCCGGCAGGTCCGGGGAGTGGCCGAGAGCCCTGGGGAGGCACCTGGTGCAGGGCCCCGTCGGTGAGCATCAAGACGGGTCTGCGATGCGATGCCAGCCCCTTCTCAGTCTGTCTCCCAGGTTTCAGCGGAAGCCTCCACTTCTTTGCCATCTGCTTCGCTTCTCCTTCCAGCCCCACGTTCTTGTATTCTCATTATCCTGTAATTCTGTGTCCGCCTGTAATCACCCTGTAAAAAACAGGGCTATCTTTTTGAATCAGATCTCCCTCAGGCTGCTCAGAAGAGTGTTCAGGGATAAGTCAGCATGACAAGCATTTCTCACAGGGACTCTCACCAGCTGGGTAAAGAGGGAGGAAGGGGAAGACGGGAGTAGCTGGATGTAGAGCATGGAGATTAGGAGAGTCGGCAATAGGCGTGATCCTAGGGTCTGGGGAGGTCCGAGGGCCCACGCTGCCTGTGGACGGGAGGGTCTAACCGCGTGCCTGGGTACGAGCTTCCTGGGCTCATCCACGCCTGCTCTTCCCCCCCGGGACCCTCTCCAGCCCCTGGCGGTTAGAAGGAACCATGCAACCTTTGGTTTTTGGGTGGAAGTGCCACGAATTGCCCCCTTCCGCTGCACATACTAGCTGGCTAGCGCTCTTGTCCACTGCCCGCCCTGCCGACAAGGAGGCCGCTTGTTCCGAGGGGCTGTGCGGGAGATGAGCCTTTGTCAGCCAGCTTTGCTGAGTCATCCCTGGCCAGGTGAGCGAGAATTAAACTATTGCCTGTTGTGGCTTTAAGACCTGGGTGGTGTTTGTTACTGCAGCAAAGACTGGCTTATCCTGACTAACGCCCTTCCTGGTGAGAGAGGCAAGGGAGAGGCATCTGAGTGGGGTTGCACAGAGCCCCCTGCACACAGATGTGGATCATGTGTAAAGGGTGGAAGTGGGGCTGCATGCAGACATAGAACTTGGGAGGGAAGGCTGAACCATTGGAAGGGGCTCTTCAGGGTTGGTTTAGACAGAGAAGAGCAAGGAAAGGAAAGGCTCCACTGCTCGGAGGAAACTGTGAAATTCCCAGGGGACAAAGAGGAAGAAAAAGGCTCCACCACTATGTGGACTCCGTGTCCCACAGCAAGAGGAATCCTCTCTGATCTAATAGGATGGAACACAGAGTGTGCAAAGGGAACTGGTGATCAAGACATGAGACTGCAAACTGTCGTGCAGGCATCTAACCAACATGGCCCCGGCACGGAGCTATGTTCAAGAATGTGTGTTGAATGAATAAAGAAAAGTAGGTGCTGGGCTAAGAAGACAGTGTCAGCTGCTTTAATTGGATTCAGGGCTTTGGGCTCAGAAGAATTAAATCCCAAGGGCCTGAGAGGAAGTGAAGCTGTGAAAGCAGAAGCAGCATTAGTGATTTTCCAGAATTCAGGGCAGTCAGAAAGGGAGGGGTCGTGCAAGACACTGGAAACGGGCAGTGTTATTCTGAGTTCTTCCAACACCGGGGACCAGGAGGAGGAGGAGGCCAGACGCTCTCGAGCAGGGAATTCACATTAACTGCTGGCACATTTCTAGAAGAATCTGTAAAGTTGATGGTTTATGAGAAACAGGAAAATGAAATAGATTTTATTGGGACTCTACTGCACTTAGAAATTGAAATGGCTTGTTTTTATTGAGGGTTTGCCAAGTGCAAGGCTATGGCCTGCGTGGATCATTTTAGTCCATGCTGATCACAGTGCCCCAAGGAGGATGCCCTCGTGGGCCACGTTTACAGCCGAGGGCACCAGTCTTAGGATCCAGGTCCCAGCCTGCTCTGCCGACCTCCAGAGCCAGCACCCTTCACCCTGACATGGCGCCTCTTCGGGTGCCCTGACTCCCCTCATTTCCTCGGGCTCCTGGCTGGCAGAGGGTCTGTTTGGGGAGGGAGAAGACTGGGCAGAAGATGGGAGTAATGGATGTCCACCCGGGATGTTGCCGTCCTCCTGCTGAGGCAGAACGGAGTTACTGGCCTCTGTATCAGGCGGCTGTAGTGACCACGATGGACAGCACATGTGAGAACCGCTGGGGTAGGAGGATGCGAAAGGCTGTGCTCTTGGATTTGAATGGGGAAAAGGGAAACTATGTTAACGTTAGCCAGTTTCCCTCCCATGGATAGTTGTCAGTTTGTTCTTCCTTCCCTGCAGCCTTTTTAATGCAAAACTCTCAGGCCTGTTTGCCCACAGGAAGGAGAGGACAGATACAAAAGAGTTCATGGGGCAGAGAAGGGAGAGTGGGGCATTGCTGTCAAGCTAAGATGGAAGGTGATCTTGAAAGCCTTTTGGGGATCAGAGGAGGGAAAGTGGGCAAAAAGGTGAAATTCCAGTGTCCTGGCAACCTAGCTCCCTACCCCAAAACACAGCCAGGGTCTAGTCCTCGAAGGGAGGCAGTTGGGAGGGGGCGGGTAGAGAGGGACCCAGGTGTGGGAGAACCCCAGAGCCCAGGGAATGTTTGCAGCTCCCCAGAGCCTGACCTAGAGATATTCTAGGCCTTGAGGACCCACCCCCCCAGTTCTCCAAAGCCGAGAACATATCCTAGCTGGTCACATCGATGTATGACATCGTGTTCTAGAAGCTTTTGTGCTGTCCTAAGCTTTGATAACTTCAGAGATCTAAACTAAACAAACTTACAGAAGAGGTCATTTTACCATGTGATTATTTACATTTCACATGTATTTATTGAGTTGGTGAATTTGGAACAATGCAATTTCCAATTCAAAATCTAAAACAATGATGGGTCTCTCTTGCAGATGGTAAGCATCGACAGAATCAAAACAATTAAAAATGTATTGTTCCAAATTCACAGAACTAAAAAGGCCTCAAAGAAGCAAGGTTGAAAAGAAATCCAAGTGATTTTTGGGTATGTTTGCGGTATTTATTTACACTTCTGATGTGATTAAGGCTTAAAACTGCACTAAGGGTCTGAGAACACAGGTCAGAAGGCAGGTTCCCCTGCTCCACATGGACGTGACGTTGCAGGCCGTGTGTGGAGGCAGCTGCACAGCCGGGAGCTGGGAGTCGCTTATCAATGACCCACTGGGACTTTGAACTTTAAAATTCTCTGATCACCACCAAGCCCCCGTGTGTGTCCAGGGTTTCTGTTTCTTTGGCTTTTCTCTTCTCTTATTCCTTTCTTTTTTCTTTCTTCCTCTCTTACCCTCTCTTTCTCTTTCTCTTGTTCATGAATTTTGGTTTGTTTTGTAACTTCTTACAAGGACTCTGAGTGCTAGGTAAGCCTGTTCCCATACTAAGCAAAGAACCTGTTGGTTTTGTTTATTTTATCACCGAAGCTTTCAAAAATACAGAAATTTGTATAATGAACCCCTATCGCCCGGTGTCAATCACTATGAACACATTCCCTTTTTCTCTCCTTTTTTGTTTTGTTTTTTGCTAACGTGTTTTAAAGCACACCCTAAATGTGACATAAGAGAGGATTTGTTGGGCTTAAGGAGACAGCTTCAGCAGAGGAAACAGAATCAAATAGCATGAGGGTGGTTGGCAGGAGCCAGGGAGGGCGAGAGAGACAGGAATAGAAGAGACCCAGAATGAGGTTGCTATATTTATCCCTGTGATCTTCTCCTGCCCTCTTGCCACAGTTTTCTCTACTTTCTACCTATTTTGGTCTTTGCTTTGAAAAATCAACATCCCAGGGGAGCAGAGGCATCTCTACTCGGAGGGTTTTGTATCCGAGTGAAGCAAAAGGGCGTGTGCATCCTTCTCCACCCCCTCGGCCTCCCTCCTGTCTGTCCTCCCCGTGAGGTCACAGTCTCACTGCCTGTCCTTCCAGGGACAGGGTGGCGTCCTTCTCCTTTCTTTGTGCAGAAGGAACTTGACTCGTAATCCTGGAACACGGCCATTTTTCCTTTGCTAGCAAGGCTGGGGGATATGTCGGGGGAAGGAAGGTATCGAGAGGAAGGGGTCTGGGAATTCTTGGGGACACCTTGCCCTGGAGCATCACTTCCCCAAACTGTAGTTCTACAAACATCCAGGATTCTGAGTAGAGAAACTGGATGTCCACAGTCAAAGCTCCTAAAATTACTTTGGGGCCGAGTGTTTACAATACGTATGATTAGCCTGTTAAAAACTCAGAGATGATTTACAATAACAATAGCCCTATTTAGCTGTGCCTCATCCAGTTTAATAGTGGAACTTTATTTTAGACCACCTAGTGATATCTCGTAGCATACTTGTTTATTTTATAAAACACAACTTAGGCCGTGCTGTCCTGACGTTTTCCTTCCAGACTGGCATCACAGGGTGGGATAAGCCGCTGTCCTCTCTCGCCGAGGGAGAGCTCATTCCGTTAGAAAGGAGGAGGGGTGGGTGGTCAGAAGCCAGAGAGTCCGAGCAGCTAGAGGGTTAGAGCATCAGGTCCGCAGGAGAGCGCACGGCCATCCAGAGGGCTAGCGTGGCTGCTGGTTAATGCAGGTGAAGTCACCCAGACCATGCAGAAAGAGGGTTCCCTGCGTCCTAGGCCGCAGCTCGGGCTCAGGCAGGATCCTTTAGAGACCCGAGATGAGGCCACAGGAGCCTGACTCAGTGGCTTAGGGCTCAGGCTTCTAGGCCAGATGACCTCAGACCCGCTGGTACAGGCCGATGGCCAAAGAGAATGCCCATTCCTGAGAGAGGGCTGCAAAGACCACGGGCACAAAGGAGTCTTGCTGGCCCAGGAATTAGAAGAGCAAAAGGGAAAATAAGCCAACACTTACGTAGGCAGGTAATGATTATTTTTATGACCTGCATTGTCTTTAAAGAATTACATTTGCAAAATGTTTTAAGAGCAAATCAGAAAGCAACCTGGAGGACAACCCAAGGTCTCAGCGATGTAGTTGCTCCCTATTAGCACTTCAAGAACGAGCTCTTTCCCCTCTTGATCATGATTTTGGTTTGTCCTCAAGAGTTTGTAAATAAATATGGCTGTATGGTCTTCTAAACATGAAGCTTCGTGGGGACCAGCGTGGCTTCGTGCTTCTGTGTAATTTGTTTTGTTTTAAAAGCATACATTCATATAGGGAAAAAAAAAATCCTCTTGCGACATATTAAACTTTTCATTTTGACGTGATTATAAATTCACAGGGAATTGCTAAAATAGTACCTGAAGTGTTGCGTGTCCTCCCCCCAGCCTCCCCTGACATCTTACGTTAACTATAGCACAATATCAAAACTGGGACCTCGGCTTTGGTACGATGCTGGCAGCCAGACTACAGACCATATTTAGTGTGCGCGGGTTTTATGGGCTTGTCTATGTGTGTGTGTTTAGTCCTTTGCAATTTTAGGTTAGATTCCAATGTTTTACAAATCCTTCCTTCCTTTCACAACCATTGCCTGCGTTCAGTTCTCAGTGTAAGACTCTAATTTTCTCCCCACCTCTACACTCTCCTCTATTCCCTTTCCCATCCGTCATGTGCTCTCCTGGCAGAGTTCTCTTTCTAAACTATAAACCCATGTTGATCTTCCTGCTTTGATGCTTCCAAGGACTCCTCTGTTGCTCCAGAGATGAAATCTAATGGGTTTCTGACGTTGCCCTTGTATTTCTCTCCCTCTCTCTCAATCTGCGCTCCAGTTTCCGTCGTTCCTCTGAGGCCTGGGCCTTTGCACATGCTGTCCCTCCTGTGTGGATTGTCTTGCCTTTGAGCCTCTGAAAACCTGTCACTCCATCAAGATGTGTTCAAATGCTCCTCCGCCTGGAAGCACGCCTCCTATTCGCTCCCATGACTTGCTTTCCCTGCCCCTTAATACAGTGCTTCTTGTATAGCTGAGGTTCCTCCTGTAGGTATATGTTAGGATTGTACTAAAGCAATAGAGCCCTGACCACAGAGGGAGGCTTGAACTAGTGGGGCTGTTCTTCTCACAAGAGGCGCAGCAGGCAGTTCCTAGCTGAGATGCGCACGCAGCGACGCAGGCATTCCTGTCGCTCCACCATTCGCAGGGCCGGGTTTGTCCCCTCTTCATCGCAAGGGGACCCTCACATCATGTCTCATCCAGAGAGGAAGTCAAAAGGTGTGTCCCTATCTGTCCCTCTTTCCTTTTCCTTCAACAGCCCTCGTACTTCCTTGACCTGAGCTGTAACACGTAGTCATTTCTAGCTGGAAGGGAGGGCAGATGAGCAAATACTTACCCCCCCAGTCCCCGTAAGAGAGGAAGGCGGAGGGAGAGGCGAGTTGGAGTAAGGGCGAGTGAGCGAGCCTGCGGTGCCCACTGCAAACAGCTCCTCTGACTGAGAACCATCTCCCAGAGGACAGGAATATCCTATTACTCTCTGTGCTGAATCCCGAGTGCCTAGAACAGTGTCTGGAGACTGGTAAACACTTATGTGCAATCTCATGGACGTTTGAATGAACACATGCATGCAGTATGCCAGGGACTAGAGGACATAGCGGAGTCATCAGTGCTTCCATCGGATGCTGTTTCCCCGCAGCCAGCTGAGGTGGCACGAGGGGCACAGGCTCGGGGGCGCAGGGCTCCGTGCCTCGGGAAGGGTCCGGCAGCCGGCCCTACAGCTTCAGGTCCATCCTCCAGCGGGAGGGAAGGGGACAGCAGACCAAGGGGCCAAGCCCTCAATGCTTTGGGGCGCCAAGTGGAGCCCAGAAGATGGGGGGCAAGGAGAGGAGGGGCTCAGAGCATGCAGCACCCTAGGAGCGGGGTGAGCGTGCGGACCAGCACCCCTCATGGCTTCTAACTTCTGGGGAGATTCTTTTCTTTTGGATGGGGGAACAACCTACTTTGTAAACCAGTGGAAATTTCTTCTACATTTCAATCCCCTTTAGGTACCCAGGCTCTGTGGTAAAGCGACCCTCACGTGCGCCCTGGGGAGGTGGTGGTGCGGGGCCCTGGGACAGGCCGGGAGGCTGGCCTCTCCCGCACTGTCCTCCTGGAGGCCAGCATGGCGGTAACAACATGGCAGGAACACAGGACCCCTGAGCCTGGGGCGTGTGGGTGGTGAAGACGATGGTGGGCCCAGGGCTGGGCCAGCAGAAGTGGGGTGTGCGTGCTGCTGAGCGCACCTGGGCTTCTGGCAAACCTTGTCATCCCCGAATAGGCGGGAGGATGGAGGGTGGAATGCTGGAAACCAGCTCTGCCACTGGGTGACCGTGGCCTTCTGCAAGCCATCCTTCTGAGCCTCGCAGGACCCACGCCATGGGGCCGCTGTGAGGGTTACTGCGGAACCCACGGAAAGCACTTTGCACATATTTTGTGCTCAGTTGTTATCACGTCCATCTTAGAAAATTCACCTCCTTATCCCCATCCTCATAAAGAAGGGAAAACTCAGCCCAAAAGGCGTGAAGACGGACCTGAGTTTGAGCGATGCATTACTACAGCACTCAAGGCTCGCTCCTTACAACAGTTAAGCAAAGGTTATTTTCGTGTCCATTTCCACCACTGAAACCGTCACTGGGAGGCAGAGGACTGCCAGTCATCTGGTAAACCCAGTCCAGAGCCCAGAGAGCGGCGCAGCACATCCGTGGAGCTGCAGGGTCACGGAGCTGACCTTCACGCTGCCTCCCTTACAAGCGTGACCCGTCCCCAGCCTCCAGCCCCCCTGCTGGCCGTGTGGAGCGTCCTGCAAGCCCTTGCGCTGGTGTTTGCATTACACAAGGACTTCCAAGGGACAACCGCCCTCTCCCTTCCTGTCCGTTCCTGGGCGGGCCGGAGCCTCTCAGCTCCCTGCAGGAAACCAATAGCTTCATGCTATCAGAAGACATTTCCTCCACAACACAAAACATCTGAGTAATCATGGCGAGCGGGGCTTCACCCACTTCCTGCGGCAGGAGCGAGTTCCCCCTCCCAGCCCTGCGGGAGGCGATGGCTCCGCCGGGAGAATAGACCGCCCTTCTGCCTTCGCCCCCACGGATGGAGCACCCAGCGTCCCGGGAGGGCGTTCCAACGTTCACGCAGAGCCGGGCCCACTGTGCCGATTCGTGCCCATGTCAGAATGTAGGTCCTAGGCGGCTGCCGGGAAGGCCTCAGCTTCCTCTGGAAGTCCCGCCGCATGGCGACCAGGAATTAGCGGGCCATGAAGGGTCTGTGGGACTGACCCCAGTAGCTCCCTCATTTACTGATTTAGTCCATAGGGGAAAAGACTGACGGTGCCGGGGAGAAATGCGCTGTGCCTGGCCATGGGCTCCAGTCCCCTGCCTCGGGCAGGGGTCAGGACACCCGGGGCAGAGGGAAGCCAAGTAGTCTGAGAATGAACAGAGGAGTCCAGCCCCTTTGGGAGCCGCCTTAGAACTTTTAATATGAAGTTTGGAAGAGTTAAGAGACATTCTTTTCCATCGCCACCCCCCTTTTACAAAAGGGGACACCTAGGCCTGATAAGGCAAATGACTTCCCGGAGGCAGCAAAGCAGGTCAGCGGCAGAGCCAGATCAGAACTCAGCTTTCTTCATTTTCGGTACCATGGTGCCCCAAAAGATAAACATTTTAAATCCCTTTCTTCTAATCCTGTCTTACACATTTCTTATGTGGACTGGGGCTCCCTCCCAGGGTAGCAGATTTCCGAGTGTTTCTAAGAGTGAAAAGCTCCCTGCCTGGAACTGGCCCCCGAGTCTTTCTCCCCACGGCATGTCAGGAGGGAAGCACAGGGGCCGTGCTGAGGCCCGGGCTGCCCTAGAGCCACCCGCCCCTGGTGCCCGGGAGGGCTAGCTGGGGGCAGCTATCAGCAGGCTTCCTGGCGGAGGGGGGCCCGTTAGACGGCCGCTAAGCGGCCCTCCGTCCCAGCAGTGGCCGCAGCTCCCCCACGGGAGTGCAGGAGGAGCGCCCGGCAGAGGCGTCAGGCAGCTCCCTTGCTGTGGTAGAGCCGACACCCCGCAAGGCTCGGTCTGGCTCACAAGGATGCAGGACCCGCAGAAGTCAGCTGACTTAAAGGAGCCCATTCAGGTGTGGAAGCCAAGACTGCACGTCTGGGTAAGGGGCCCACAGCAGAGGGCCTGTCGGGGAGCCTACAGGCCGGAAGAGGAGCTGTCCGCCATCCTGCCGGCCAGGGATGGCTTAGGACACACAGGTAGTCCTGTGAGCGAGGCCCAAGTCACTGTCCCTCCCACACTGGCGACAAGTCCTGCACAGCCCCTTGGGGGAAGCTGTGTGCCTGGTGGGAAACAGTGTGTGCACACACCTTCCCTAGTTCTCACTCCACAGCGTGGGCTTCGCCATTTCGGCACGGACTCCATCCCTTCACGTGAAGTCTAGACATACATACCCCTGTGCGTGTTTCTGTGGGTAACTGCTGGGTTGGGCAGGTCCTGAGATGGAACAGACAGCAACGTGCATCTGAGGAGTGTTTAGTACAGTGGGTGCGGGCTATGGGGGCCGGGTAGGGAGCAGCGCCCTGGCCTGGGCCTGTACGGCTCCACGGGCCGAGGCAGGGGCCCACGGCAGGAACCTGGAGGGGCAGAGCCCTGCGGAGAAGGCGCTTGCAGAGGAGCAACGACTTCTGGTCATTTGCCGGTTAGCTCGCAGGGAGAAACCTGGAGGGAAAACACCTTGGCCTCACTGTCCTGTCTCCTCTGCCTGGGCCTTCCGACAGGAGGCTGGAGGGCCAGGGGAGAGACCGACGCCAGGCCCGCAGCGCGTGTCCTGGGCACAGCGGGGGCGGGGCCTTCAGAAGGCCGATGGGGGGTGGTCGGCATAGTTTCTTGGAGGGCACAGTCTGTAGCTGACCCTGACTGTCAGCTGTGGCATCTCTTGTGCCTGCAAGTCTTTTAGGGAGATTTATGCAAAGAAAACAAGGCCAGGCACATTTCCATTGTCTTCACTGGGGACCCGGATCCAAATCCCTGTGTAGGCCCTGGGGAGGTGCCCAGGCCCACTTGTGAGCCCCAGAGCCCTCCCGGCCCCTCTGCTCTAAGCCAGAACTCAGTAAGGACTCCTTGGACCCTTTCCCCAAGGTCCACACCCTAATCTCAGCCCAGGACATCGAATGGGGTGAGAAGAGACGAGGCAGGCAGGCTCCTGAAAGGGAAGGGCGGGTTCGCTTCTTCCTGAAGTTGGAAGCAGCTGGCCAGAGCCGCCCACGGCCCTCCTTTCCTGGGGTGGGGGGCACTGCTGGGTGGGAGGCCGCCCCAGGCCTGTCCCACTCCAGATGCACCAGACTCAAATTCTCCAGCAAGGAAAGCCCGAGGGAGAGGCCGTGTCATTACATACAGTGAAGAAGAACATGGAACTCCTCCTTTATTGTACATTTTATAAATTATAGAAGTAATACATACTCATGGGGAAAATTTCAAAATCAAAAATACAGAGCAGGATAAAAAACACTTTCACCTCCCCTTTTCCTCAGCCCCACTTTCCTGTCTTAAAGTTAAGAACTGTAGTGGACTCTTGCATTTCCTTCCACAATTTTATATCCAATTGAAACCATTAAACCCAGATGGGCTCACCGTGTGCATGCTGTTCTGCCTTTTGCTGTAGGCGCCCGGGTCTTGGTTGGTAGGCTGCTAGAGTCCAGGCCCCTTTCTGAACACGGCCCGGCTTGCTGAGGGCCAGCCTGGCCAGCCAGGACTGTGCGGTCCCCACGTCCTCGTTTACCCATCCAGTAGCCTTCCTGCTGCAGCTGACCCCTGTGTCTTTGTTCTTTGCCACCAGAAAAAGTCCATTTAATACAAATTTTTTGAATCTGCCATAAGGCACCACCCATTTGCTTATCTGTTCAGTCCATGAGCAGTTTTTTTTTTCATTCCACAAATAGGAATGTATTGTCTGTGTTCAAAACCTGTGAGACTACAGCAGTGAACAGGCAGAGACTGCCTCCTCTCCCTGGTGTTTATAGCTGCGGAGACAGAGATGAGCAAGCAGTTGTTTTCCTACTCTTTCGAGGGTGTAGTCAGGAAGCCGAGATGTCTTGTGACATTCTGCTTTCTTAGAATTCATAGCTGAGCACTGCAGGGGACCATTTTTACGATTTGTAATGATGGTTTGGTGTTTGCGTGTACGGTGAAAGGGTCGCCGCGGTAAGTCTAGTGAACACCCATCCTATGGCTTTTTCTTGTGATGAGAACTTGTAATCTACTCTCTTAGCAACTGGCAAATAGGAAATCCACCCCAGTTAACTATAGCTCCCACGCTGTGCATCACATCCCCAGGACTTACTCATTTCATGACTGGTTGCTCGTGCATTTGGCCCCCTCCCCTATGTTGGCATCCCCCACACCCTGCTGTCTGTATCTATGAGTCTTTTTCTTTTTCTTTTTAGATTCCACGTGTAAGGCAGACCGTACAATATTTGTCTTCCTCTGTCTGCCTTACACAAGCATTTGAGTGTCTGTTGTGCCCCTGGGGTCTGCTGGGCACGGGGCCCACAGACTTTAATAAAGCTTCGTCCCTGCTCTGTCTTCACCCATGAATCCAGTGCCGAGAATGGCGTTCCAGAGGCACTATGTCCATTTCAACACGGTACCTGAGTTTGATGACTGGTTATGATTTTTCTTTAAATATATGAGTTTTAAAAGACTGGCCAAATTATCCAACAGGATTTTTATTCCATCTGGTGCCCATCCCCTTATTTTATTCTGGGGACAGACTGTCAAGAAGAAACCATAATACATTTTACAGGAGCTCGCTTTGCAGAGATGGCTGTCCTGGAGTTTGACCGGAGACCCTCTGTAGTGGCTCAGTGAGAGGAGCTGTGACCGCCGTGCAGGGTGTGTCCTGATGTGTGCGGGGGCAGCCACAAGGCTGCAAATGAGGCACCTGCGGCTGAGTTTCTTTGCTGCCAAAATGGAAAGGGGAAGAAGATGCCTTATGCAGCAGTCTCACTGCTGGTGGTCAGTGATAGGGGCAGGAGGGTGAGCTGTCTGGGCAGGAAGCAACCTGAGACGGTGTCAGACTGGGGCTGCTTCGGGGGAAGCCCCAGCAAACAGAGGGAACAAGGTTGCTGCTTTAGAATTGGTCATAATACCTCTTACTTTTCTTTCTCTTCATCACAGGAAGAACAGAGTGAAATATACGCCTTTAGTCACAATCACACTCACACACACATGGAAGAATAAACCTAAAACCTCCAAGCAGAAAGAATAGCATGTGCAAAGGCCCAGGGGTGGAACTGGCATTGCAGTGTGAAGGAGTAACAGAGGCAGTTTGGCCCATGGTGAGGCCAAAGGGCCAGGCAGACCAGACAGGCCGTGGCTATAGGTTGGGGTGCGTCTTGGAGGAGTGGGAAACCTCTGAAGGAGTACCAGGGTATCAGGCAAGATGTGCGTGTGTAAAATAGTCAGCTTTGCATTCTGGAAAGACGTCTCTGGCTACAGAAGGAAGAGTGGCCTTGGTCAAAGATACCTGACCGTGTGGAAGCTGCCAGAAGATTCCAGCCAGAGGCGGCACTGCTCCGGCGCAGGGGCGGAGGGTGCACTGCCGCGGGTGCCTTGGCGATCTTGGCCCGTGTAACCGCAGGGTGAACGGCCAGCTGTGGGACATGCTCGGCTTCATCAGGAAGGGGAGTATCCGTAGCTGTTGCTCAAGTGCCATTCTGAAATGTTGCCTTATTTTCATTAATTTATGCCCTCGCTGTGATGAGCAGCAATGTTCTCACACCCTTTGGGCATTTGCATTTTTTGATAGTCTGAAGGATGGAAAAACTAGCATTTCATTTTTTTAAATTTCCTCTTTTAAAAATCATAAATGAGGTCAAACACTTTCATATGCTAATTTGATCATTGGTGTCTATTTTTCTGTGTCTGTTTACATGCCTTTTGCCCATTTTTCAGATTGACAAGCTGTTTCTTACTGATTTGCATACATTCTTCATAAACGGAGGAAAATCTCTATTTTATATGTATTCCAAATATTTTACCTGGTTTGTCACATATTTTGGTTTTATTTGTAAATTCTTCTGTTATATGAAAGTTAAACATTTTATTGTAATGATATTAAACAGTTTTTTTCCCTTTATGCCTCTGGCCTTAGTAGGTGTTCATCACTTCAAGAATATGTCCATTTCCTGTATTTTATTTTAAGTCTTACGGTTTATTTTTGTTTAAAGCTTGGATCCACTAGTTATTTATTTCATTATAAGGAGTAAAATAGGAATTCTACTTAATTTTCTCCAAAGACTTGGATATCATTACATCATTTATTGGATAATTTAAAATTTTCCCTGTAATCTGAAATACCGAATTTATTATTGATTAAATTCAATGTGTAATTAAGCTTATTTAAGGACTCATTATTCTGCTCTACTGGTTTATTCCTTCTCTAGTAAAAGCAGATATTTATTATTATAGCTTCATAATATATTTTAGGGGCAGATTTTTCCATTCCCTACCATTCTGTCACTCTTCTTTTTCAGAAATTACCTGGATATTCTGTATGTGTACTTCTTGCTAAGTTAATTCTACTTCTTGCTAAGTTTCAAAATAATCATTTTTATATTTTGTTTGGAAATTCATGGCTCTAAGGTATTACTCTAAGAAAAAAATTTTAAATTTCAGTTAAAGAGCAATGTCTTTCCATTTCCTTGCATTTAAAAAGGTTTCTTTATATAGATTCTGTATTCCTATCTAGCTTATTACTAAGAATTTTGGATTTTCAGTTGCTATTGTATGTGGGAGATTATCTTTATAAAAAATAAAATAATGTTTATTATTGATTATCATTTCCATAGAAAAGCTATTCGTTTTTGTATACCAACTGTGTAACTGGTCACCGTATCAAATTATTTAATTAACTTTCTCGTTAAGATATAGTTCACCTACCGCAAAATTCACCCTTTGAAATGTACAATTAGTTCAGTTTGCTTTATTGTTAGCAAAGTTGTGCAACCATCACCACTCTCTAATTCTGGAGCGTTTTCATCACTCCAGAATGAAACTCTTTACCTGTCAGTAGTCACTTTCCAAACCCCCACACCCCCAGGCCCTGGCAACCACTGGCTGCTTTCTGCCTATTCTGGACGTGATAGAATCGTATCATATGTGGCCTTTTGAGGCTGGCTTCTTTCACCTGCCATAATGTTCTCAAGGTTCATCCATGTTGTGGCATGCATCAGCGCTTCATTCTTCTTTATGGCTGAGTAATATTCCATATCGCACCGCTAGACCACCTTGTTTATCCATTCATCCACTGGAGCACATTCCTTTTGGTCATAATTGAGTCATGCTGCCATGAACATTTGTGTACAAGTTTTTGTGGGGACGTGTGTTTTCTTTTCTCTTGGGTGTGTACCTAGCAGTGGAGTTGCTGGGTCTTATGGTCACTCCGAGTTCACTGTTTTGAGGATCTGTCCAACTGTTTTCCAGAGTGGATTCACCCTTTTACATCCCCTCCTGCAGCATAGGAGGGTGAAAAAAAATTTCATCACATTTTTGCTAACATCTGTTATTGTCTGTCTTTTTTATTTTAGTGGGGGTGACGTGGTATCATATTGTGGCTTTGATTCTCATTTCTCTCGTGACAATTGCTCTTGGATATCTTTTCATGTGCTCATTTGCTATTTGCATATCTTCTTTGGAGAAATGCCGATCAGATCCTTTGCCCAGTTACTAATTGGGTTATTTGCCATTGTATTACTGAGTGTAAGAGTTCTTTATATTTTCTCTATACAGGTCCCTTGTTTGATACAGGATTTAGTGATATATACATGTGTTCCAAGCTGAGCCTATTAGAATCCACCTTGTATTTCCTGATGAAACTGTAGGGAAAGATAGTCTTTTTCTTGCTACTCACACATTTTCGGTATGAATTAAACCTGAGCTTCTTGTTTAATTCAGCTATCCTAACTCCTAAGAGGAAGCCACATGCAGCTGGAGAGAATGAGGCCAACAGGAGAAGAGAAGCAGGGCCAGGCTGTGGCAAACTCGTCAGGACCAATTGTTCAAACTCTGGTTTCCAGCCAGGCCTCAGGCAAAGGTCTACCTGGACCTTCCAGGTAGGCGAGTCATTAAAAATCCATTCTGTGTTTTCCTTACTGTAGTTTGAGTTGAGTTTCATATCTTGCCATCAAAAACTCTGAGCAGTCAGGGAGATCTAAGCGTTTCTGTTCTGCTAAGGGTTATTTTCTTTTGTTTTAAAAATCCAGAATGCATGTTAGAGTTTGTAAAATCACTGGCTTATTCTTAGGATTTTTCTGCTTTGAACGGTTCACATACTGTCTCAATATATTTCCTAATATAAAGCTGCATTTTTATTCCAAAGATGGGTCCAACCTAAGCACAAAAAAACCCCACTTGTTCGCTGACTTTGAGAGAAGGTCTTGGGTCGGTATTGGTGGTGCACTATGTCGGTGAGGAGGAATCAGAAAATTGATGATATTCAGGCAGCTGACCGATTTTGTTTGGCTTAATAATATTTCAAAATTGGGGGTTAAACCTTAAAATTCAGCTCTTCTGGAGAAACCAGGTTGGTTCAGTGGGCCTGAATTCCTGCCTGGGGTGAAGGGGTGGGGGTCACCTTTAGACGGATGCCTTCAGGACCTGTACTCACAGATGCGCACACACATATTTTTAGCTGGTCACCGTCTCACATTTTAGTCGCCTGTCTGGACTGGGATGTAAATTAATGACTTTTTGAAGTTTCTTTTTTGTGGTGTTCCTTGCAGGTATCCACAGCTCTGGAGCAGAAGGGCGCTCTCTGGAAGGCTGCAAGAATTCACCTGTGAGAATATTGCGCTGATTGTTACTAGTGCCTCTTTTATTTTTTCCAGAACTTTTTCTCTTCCTAGCCTGTCAGGGCTGCAGTCTGCTAATAGCTCACGGCGTCCTGGGCTTCCTGTGGCCTGAGGGCGCAGTGTGGGAAGGGCTGATGCAGAGGGCCTGTAGGCGGCCTTGCCCCAGGGCCCGGACCTGACGTTGATCTGCAGTGCTGTTTATTGGACCCGAGCAGGACCGTGTGTATCTGTTTCCTGGGAGGTGGGAGATGAGCTTCACAGATGAGCCTGTGACCTCATGTCATGCTCCCAGCTCAGCTCTCAGCTCTGGAGACGCTTCTGGCAGCCCTCTGACATTTTCCCCACCCCACGGGCTGCCCAGGGAGCGAGGGGCTAAGTCAGGCTCCTGCTGGCAATGGTAGTTTGCACATGTTCCCCGGGGTATGCAACCCCCCGCTCGGACCAACTTCATTCCAAACTGGAGGATGTCATGAGAATTCTTGGGTCCTCCCCCCCACCCCACACTCAGCTTTCAGTCTCTTTTGCCAGCGGGGAGAGCAGAGGACCAGAGCTGGGATCTATGCCGCACTGCTCCACCGTTGTGTCTGTCCCCTTTGTCACCATGTTTGGGTGTTTGTGGTTCCCAAGGTTAAGGACATCGGACTTTGTGGGAGTGAGACTGAGGGGGGCAAGTGATTATGCTCTCCTGGCAGAGCCCTCCCTGCGTCGGTCAGGGATCCGTGGAGGAAGGCTTGTTCACGGGGTGGTCTACAGCACTGACTTTCAGTTATCCTATAGCAGTCTGAAGCAATTGGTTTGGATAAACATTCAGCATTCTGGACAGAACATTTTGTAAAAAATGACTGAGTTGCATAGATTTATGTCATCTTGAGAAAGGACTGGTGAGTCTCTGAGGCTGGAATTGCTTTAGTGAGATGAAGGCATCTTGGATATTTGTAAGGCTGGCTCAGACCTTATGCTTCTGTGGCCACTGTGCAGTTTTGAGACCAGATTTTCAGGGACATGGGCTGCGACTGAGGGAATTATAGCGGACATATATCACCTTTGTCTGCTCAGCCCTTTTCTTTGTCATGGGGCAGCAGAACTTGACCTGTGGGCCACAAGGATGGACGTGTGATCTGAGCCAGGAAAAACGAAGTCCTGGGATTTTTCAGATGGGATCTGGAAGAGAGAATCCTGCTTTGCTCAATGTCAGAGCTCTGTGGTCCCCGTGAAAATCGCATCTGAAGAACGAAACTAACGCAAGGCACCCCTAGAGACGGAGAGAGCTCAGGGTCCCGGGATCTGTGGGGCTGGCCCCAGCCCTGCCTTTCCCATGATTTGGCTATTGACTTAACATAATTCTGCTCTTTACTAAGCTCATTCGAACTGGGTTTGGACAACCTGCAGAGTCCTGGCTAACGGGCAGCTCCTGGGGGCAGGCAGGAGAGGCTGCATGAAACCACAACTGTACTTCGGCTCCACACCTCGATTCCTGGAGAATTTAAGTCATTGGTTTGTCACTGGAGATTTTAGAGCGTGGTCTCTGATTCCGCATTTCAGTGCGACTCCTATTGCTTTAGTGAGTGTGGTTTTTACTTTTGATATTCGTATTTAAAAAGGGTTATTAAGGCAGATGCTGGGGAGAACAAGGGGTCAGAAGGACGGATTCTTCCGGAGGCCCTGGGAGAAGGGTCCCCTGTCCATGGGGCGGCGGTGGAGTCAGGGTGCTGTGGTGTCTGCTTCTCTTCAGAGCTGTCACAAGCCATCCCTGGGGACCAGAGCCCTCTGGTCCTCCTCATTGGCTGAGGGACCCTCACCGTCACTCAGGCTTGCGCACCTTGCCTCTGTCTCCTTGGCATGTTATGCTGAGCATAAAATATGCACATACATACACACAAAATTAGAGGCGCATTGTATATGTAGTTCATTCAATACCTTGCTTTCCACACACTTCACTGTGTGTTTGCACGTCACCATCGTATCTGTTGGAAATACACCTCTGATGGTGCACGACATTCCTACATGTGGATGTAAACTAGTCTGTTTAAGCAACTCTCTATTGAGGATTTTAACTCATTCTGATTTTTTGATGTTGAATGTCACATGGCCGCATGTATCCTTGAAGAAACCTTTGCTCACTTCTCCTTATTTCCTTAGGCTAGATTAGAAGTGACCCAGGGAGGACACCCATGTGCAAGGCTCTCCTTACACACGGACAGACCGTCTTCCAGGAAGATCAAACAGTGTATGTTCTTGCCCTTAATGAATGACAATTTTCTTCTTACCTTAACTGGTTGAACCCTCCAACACTTGCCAGAATCACACATTACCTTAAGAAAACATTTGCCAATTTGATGAGTTAAAAAAAAGTTTATCTTATTTGAACGTGCATTTTTTGATTGGTAGTGGGGTTTTCTGAAAATGTGCTTTTTCTTATTATTTTGTGAACAACCCTTTTATTTTTGCCCTGGCTTTTCTAACTAGACTATTGATTTTTCATAATTCGCTCTTTATGAATTATGAATATTAATTCTTTGCCATTTTTACTGCAAATCTGTTTGCGATTTGTTATTTATCTTCTAATCCAGATGTTTTTGGTTCTACATGCAAGCTGTTTTAAAGGCAGACTGCTCTTTTTTTTATGATTTTTTTTCATTGCATTTTGTTCTTAGAAAGTTCTCATATTACATTAGTAATACTTACATAGTATTTTCATCATTTTATGATTTCGTTTTTTAAATGTTTAACTCTGAAAAATCTTGGTGGGGGCTGTCATTCTGAGAAAAATTGAACCCAGAAGAGTGCAGAGGCTAATTTAACAAATACTCATGGAATCTGCTCCTGAAATGTCACAGATGTTATCATTTGTCACATTTTCTTCAGATTCTTAAACTGTAGGAAGTGAAATATCACTGAATGCCTTTTGTCCTTTCTCTTACTAATGCCCTCCTGCCCTCCTTAAAACAAACCCCATCATGAAATTTGTGGGTGCCCTTCAGGTCCATGTTTTTATGCTTTTAGTATATTTTACATCCTGAGAACAATATATAGTATTGTTTTGTGCATTTAAAACAATGAAGAAGTCCTAGCAGTCCTCCACAATGTATATACACTGCATAATTTTCCTTTTCTTAAACTAAGATCACATTTTAGAGATTTATCCACTTGGATACTTAGATCGGGCTCATAGGATTGCTGTATAATAGTCCAACTGATGAATATGTCCCATTTTTTAATGTGCTCCCCTGTGGGAGCACCTGGTCCCGTCCAGTGCCCTTGCCTCACGCTTGTCCCACCTGCCTGCCCAGCACACCGAGTAATGGCTCGGAAATGTCATCGCTGTCGGGTTTCCGGGGTGTAGTCCTGAGACAGAGGCTAAGGCAGGAAGTTTACTAGGGAGTGGTTTTGGGATCGACACTATGGAAGAGGAAGGAAGGAAGCAGATGGGCAGAGGGGAAAGGGGGCTCTGATTCAGTCTCAGGAAACCCCAGCCAACCCCCCAGAGGCCTCTGAGGCTAGAAGAGCCCTTCTGAGTGGTGTGAGTTGGGGTGGGTGCCTGGAGTCCCCTACACCTACCAGTCCCCGGATGTGAGCTGCTCTAGGAGGGGCGTGTGGCCGGGGCAAAGCTGCTGTCTTCAGTCAAGTCTGGGTTCCAGAGGGCCGACCTCTGGTGCGCATCCTGCAGCGGGAGAGTCAGTCCTCCAGTCTTTAAGGGGGGTCGGGGTAGCAAATCTCAGTGTCTGCTGACATTGTCTTGTTATTTCACTGCCTTGAGAATCGGGCGCTTTCTGCAGTTGTTCAGAGGGCTGAGATTTCCAAGGGAAATGTGCCACGGATAATCCAGGCTCAGAGTGTTTCGTCTGTGTAAGTGCTGCAGGTTTGATCCACTTACATCCTTCACATGTTCAGCCTGATTTGGTCCTCTCTGTGCTCTTGTCTTGCAGGAAAAAAAAATGTCTGAAGTTGTTGGCATGTAGATTAATTGACTCATTTGTTTGTTCCTTCACAGATACTTACAAGGCACCTGCAGAGTGCCCAGGAGTGGTGCCGGGGCTGGAGATCCTGTGCTCAGAACTTACACTGTAGAGAGAAAAAAGGCAGACAGCACATGAACACTGAAATACATAATGTAATGACAGGTAAGGATACACGAAGTAGGAAAATGTCACATCAGGTTAAAGGGCTAGAGAGAAAGATTTCAGAAAGGGAACATTATTTAAAATGGGGACTTTGGAGGCTTTTCCAATTAAGAGACATTGGAGCAGAGACCAGGAGGAAACGTGCTTTCTGTGAGAATCTGGGATAACAGTGTCCTAGGCAGGGGGCTCGGCAGGTGCGGAGGCCCCAAGGCAGAGAAAGCCCGGCACGTTCAGGAAGCACTGGAGAGGTCTGTGCGGCTGGAGTGCAGAGGGCGGGGGGCACAACAGATTAGGTCCCGGGGCAGCCAGGGTCAGATCCCGTGGGCCCTGTAGACCATCGTGGGGAGTTTTGTCTTTGACCCTGAGAAGGATGAGAGGCCACCCGGAGCCGCCTTCCCCAGGCTGCCAGCGCTCACGTGGCACATCCCAGACTGCAGCAGGTGTTCGGCCATCTCTGCGGGAATTTGGGAGGCGTGGGTATTACACACACGAACTCAAACATGGCCTTGACTGGTATTGTTATATATGGGTTGAAACGAGTTGATCTGTCTTGAAGGAACAGGTCCCTGAATCTGGCATTCCGGCCTCTCTCCAGGCCCTTGCAACGACCCTTCTGGAGGTGCAGGTCTCCAGGCTGTCCGCTCGCACGGCAGCACCAGCTTCCCTGCGGCCCTGCTCACTGCGGGGCTGTTCTCCCCGTGGACTTCTGCCTGGTGACGTCGGGGTGTTCATCTTCATGTCCCTCATGGCATGAGACCCAGCGGCTCACACTCTGGGCTCTCATTTAAGGGGAAACGTGAAATGTCCTTTTCCTAAATAGAATTCTTGACTCCACGGAAACACTGCTTGATCCAGCGTTTGGCTGGGACGCACCGGGCTGTGTTTATTGGCAATATTATTATCTGCTTCAGCAAAAGGAAAAGAAGTCAGAGTTGCTGAATGAGGTCCGGAGCCAAGCCAGTCCCTGAAGTCCCCCTCAGTCTCTGCATTTTCACATTACAGTTGAAACTCTTCTAGTGGGTGAGGAGAGACGGGGCACAGGCTCCCTCTGGAGCTGGGAGTCGGCCTTCTTGCTTGAGGCTTGGGCTCTCCTCCTCTGCAGGAGGCAGGGCACCTCTGCGTCTCGGCAGGTGTTAAGTTCAGCCCCTGCACCTCTGGAGCTTGTTTGGCTGTTGAGAACCATGAGCGGCCTCACGAATCATCAAGAGTCCCATTCCCCCAAATCGCCGTGCCTCAGTCTTCCCCCTTACAAGGAGCCGTGCGCCCTAAGGTTCAGTGTGTTCTGGTCGGGCGGGTCTGTAGGACCGCGGCAGGTTCCCAGAGCGCAGGAACGTGGCACACAAACATGACGTTATAACATCCGACTGTGGGAACGTGAAGGCTGTGGACACACACAGGCTCCTGTACGTTTCTGGGAAGTTCACCTGGCGCTCCCATACCCTCACACGGGTTCCCGAGAGCGGCAAAGTCCCGAGTGCATTAGGAAATATCCGTCTCCATTTCGGACACAAACAGCCTGTGTTCCCTTGCGCCGTCTTGGAGAAGGGCAGGTTTCGGGGGGGGTATGATTTCTTGTGCAGACGCCTCGATGAGAAGAGGCGGAGAACCACAGCCTCTGTGACCTCAGCCCGGGTGGCAGGGACGGGCTAAAGGAAGTGGCACATCACTCCGCACAGTCCCGTGGAACATCCCAGAGGGAGAGGAAGCCAGGGAGGCCTCTGGGTTCCTGCTGGATTCCTGTTTGTCGTGTTCTTCCCTTGAAGAGTCCCTGGCACGTAGAAGATGCTCACTAAAGCATTTGTAGACTCAATTGGGTGAATGGCTGAGGGGTGTCCTGCCCGACTCCTCAGAGTTTAGGGTCTTGGAGCTCAGGCCACTCAGCTTGTCCCTCAGAAGGACAAGGGCCCCAGAGGATCGGAACTAGCACCCTTGGCTGGTACCCATTTGACAGACATAAAAGCTGAGCTCAGAAAAGTCAGATCTGTCTGGAGTTATCAAGAAATCCGAGTAGGAGCATGCGGGCCGACCCGAGTCATCCTTCTCTGGGGTCTGTCCTGCCTCTGCCACACGGGGGCACCTCTGTCCGCTCCTCCTTGGGCTCTGACCTCTTCCGCCCTGTGGCCTCACTTTATTTAGTACAAGAGGACGTGGGACGGACACGACGGGTTCCCAAGCGAGCCTTTACTGAATGACCGTAAGGCCCTTGTTCTCCACGGAGGAGCCGGGGAGCCCTGGGGGGGGGGACCGACGGGGAGCAGGAGGGCAGGTCTCGCCTGAGCTGTGCCCCCGCTGACCGTCCCACTCTGGGCAGGCTGCTTCCCCCGGCACATCTGTGGCAGGGTGATATCTGAGAAGAAGTATGTGTCTGGAATTTTCTGAGCTATAAGAGCAATGGAACGTCCGTTGTTCTAATACTTGGTCTCGTGCTCCTAAAATCTTCAGGTCCTGGAAGCACTGCAAGTGGGATGAGTGTCCTCGTATCCATAACCGGCTCCTCTCCGTGGCACTGGGTTCACGGTAATATGGCTGTTTTGGAGGGGACCTCAGGACGGGGGCTGGTGGCCAGGGGAGGGAACTGACTGTGAACAGCCGGGTGAGACTTTCACCCACCCCCTGAATCTGGGGAGAAGAGAGGGGCTGGGGGATGGGTCGGTCATCAATGGCCAGTGATTTGCTACATCAGGCCTGTGTAGTGAAGCCTCCATAACAACCCTGAAGGGGTAACTGAGGACGTCAGGGTGCCACCGTCTGGGCCCCACACTCCACAGGGACAGAAGCACCTTTGTTAGGGTCTCTCCCCTGTGTATCTCTTCATTTGGCTGTTGATTCGTATCCTTTAACCGTCTCTGTAATAAACTGGTTATCTCGTGAGTAAACCGGTTTCCTGAGCCCTGTGAGGGGTGGGGTGGGAACCTCTGATTTACAGCCAGTCGGTGGAAGCCCATGCGACAGCCTGGGTGGGAACGGGCATCTGCGGTGGTGGGCAGCCCTGGGGACTGAGCCCTTCCCCTGCGGATCCGCTGCTGCCTCCAGGTAGACAGCGTCAGAACTGAGTTGAGTGGTAGGAGACCCAGCTGGTGTTGGGAACTGCTGGGTGGTGTGAGAAGCCCCCACCTGCACACCTGCACACACACACATTGGAAACTCGGTGCAGAGCCCTTAAGGTCTCAGTGTTCCCCTGGGGAAAGGGAAGTCAAATAAGTTAATATCTAATGTTCCATGATAAACGTCTCTTTATTTCCCCTAATGTGGGTGGCTGCGAGGGTGATCAGTCACCCATTTGCCTGGCATTCAGGGGGCTCCTGGATTCAGAGTCGAAGGTTTAAAGCTGGGCCGGTCCCGGTCAAGAGGGGAAGAGTTGGTTGAGCCAGTGAGCCCAGTTCTCTCAGGGTCATTTGGATGAGTAAGGCAGCCTGAGATCCCCACCTCCTGCAAGGCATGCTTTTGGGGACCCTGTCCCACACTGTACCTGGGTCACCAGCAGCGCGCAGCAGGGTGACGGCAGGTCGCTTCTGCGCTGAGGTCTGAGGAAACACGCCTTCCATCCCGTTCTCCTCACCTTGCTCCCTCCGTCTCTCGCTCGCATTTCTCCCTCTGGGGGAATCTGCTGCGGTGTCGTGAGCAGCTGTGCAGGGGCCCATGTGGTGAGGAACCGGTCTCTGGCCACCAGCCAGAAAAGAACCGAGCCTTGACAGTAGTCATGTGAATGAGCCTGGAAGTGGGCCCTTCAGCCCTGGGGGGTCCTGAGATGACTCCTGCCCCTGTTGACGGCTGACTGGAACCTCATGAAAAACCCTAACAGAACCCGCAGCCAAGTCATTCCCAGATTCCTGCCCATCTGAAACTGCGAAGTAGGAAATGCTTGTTATTTTCAGCTGCCAAATTTTTGGGGCTAGTTTATTAGACAACAATAAATAACTCATAGATAACCAGTTCTGTGAGAACTTTCAGAAAGAACAGGACTCCGACCCCTGCCTAGGGAAGGGGCGGGGACTTAGTGCCCTGGCCAGAATCACTGGTTCAGGCGTGGGGCATGTGCCGAGGGCCGGGTCCAGCGAAATAAACCCGGAAACACGGGAATAAGAATTCTCTCTCATGTTGAGCTTTTGATGCTACTCGCGAGCTGTGAGAACAGAGACCAGAACTGCTCAAGGTGGGTGAGATGCCAAGCTGAGAGGGGGGAGTGGAGAACAACGTGAGGAAGCTAAGAGAGCAGAACTGCGCACGGGTCCTGCGCACAGAGCCTGTGTGCTAGGTCGAACTGCCTGAAGGTGACTCTTGGTCTGTCCAGCTACATGAATCAGCAATTTCCCTTTTACAGGGAGGAAACTAAAGCTCAGAGAAGCTAAGCGCCTGGCTCAGAACCACACAGCTAGTGAGTGGCAGTCAGAGCCCAGGCCAGACCTTTTGGACAGTGGAGCCCCTCCTCCTTCTATAAAGGCATGCTGGACAATGCAGGAGCCTCTGAGAATCCTGGTTTCCAGGAATGAGAAGTTCCTGGAAAGATCAAATGGATTGGAATGAAAAAAGTTCATGCGAAACGAACGGGCAACTCCTTCCGTGCCCCGGCTGCCAGCCCTGCTGAGGCAACGGCCGGGCCCCAGAGAGCTCGCGAACGTGCATGTTTTCAGGGGCGGCCTGAGAGCAGGGCCACAGTATCTCCTGCAGGTTTTCTTTTTTGCTTAATTTTAAACTAGCCCTGGCTCCATAGCAGGAGGAAAGAAGCCTACAAGAAGTATATGAATTTCTGTAAGGTCAGTCTCAATGTTCTAATATTGGAGAAGATTTATTTCTTGATTATAAAAAGTCCTCTGCATTTTGGGGTAGGATTCAGGCTTCCTCTATCCTGCAGCACAGCCACCTCCAACCTTTGGTCTCCAAGCACCAGGGAGGGAGCACGAGTGGGGACGAGGCATATTTGGTCTCTGCTGCTTTGAAACGAAAGCGGTGCACCATTGCTGTTCGCATTTTCTTGGTGAGAACTAGTCACATGGTCCCACTTAGATGTCCGTGTGCTAGGAATGCAGCTTAGACAAATGCCCGTGAGGAGCTATGCCCAGAATGAGTCTGGTGAGTGCCTGTCAAGGTGTGCAGTTTGTACCCACCAGAGATGGGGGACTGGGGCTAAAATCTAGACTTTGCTGCACTTGCTGTGCTGTTTGCCCTGGTGCAGGGATGCATCAGTCCTGAGGACAGGAAATCTGTTTCTTCTTGCAGAGGAATTTCCATTTTTATTGGCCCACCCAGATGGTGCCTCTCTCCCATATCAGCTCCCTGTGGCCCCAGGTATCCTCAGCCATGGACGTGGCAGGAGGAAGCAGCTTGTTTTCAGAGAGGGGCCAAGTGTCTGATGAAACTGTTTCCACACCAGCTGTTCGTGGAAATGCCATCAAGTACGTGTCCAGGAGAACTTCTGACCCAAGGCGTCATCCTTCAGGTTTTCTAGAGATTCAGTCCTTCCCAAGGTTACAGAGTGTCTGACCTGCGATTGGCCTGGGAGACGGCGTCCTTGTAGTTCCTAATTTTGCAGGTGGGGAAACATAGCTTGTCATGCTGTAAGCGTGTGTGTGTCAGCTGCTGTTGTTGATGACAATTACTGCTACTGCTTCCATGCGATAAGCACATGTGGGTTGCAGTCTGAGATCCGAGACTTAAGGGCACATCTACAGCTTTATTCTTTTCTGTCTTTATACTTTTTGTATTTAATGAGATAGGAAGCAGACATTTTGGGTCTGTAGATGCCAACTTTTGTTTAGATGGGTGCTTCCAGAGCCTGCCTGAGTCTGAGGGTTACTTCCTCAATTCGGGAAAATTTTTAGTTATTGTATCTTTGAACATCTCTCCCCATTCCCTCTATTTTCTCTTTCTGGAACTCCAGTTTACACGGTTAGAGCATCTCACTTTATTTTCCCTGCCTCCTTATCCTATCTTTCATTTTTAAAAAGTTGTGTTCTATATAATTTCTTCCTATTTTCTACTTCACCCATTTTTAAAATTCAGCGTGCCTATTCTGCTGTGCAAACCGTTGGTGAATTTTGAAATTTAACTCATTTTATTTCTTACTTCAATTCCATTTGCTTTGCTTCCTATCTACCCGGTCATTTTCGTGATCTCTTCTTTACTCATCAGGTTGTGGGTCCTATTTCTCTAACGTACTTATTTTCTATTCCGAATATAATAATTTCAACATGTGTAGCCTTTGTGGGTCTGATCCTGTTGTTTCTGCTGTTGAGACAGGGACCGTGGGCTTAGACAGAGTAGGGGGAGGGCCTCCGGAAAAAGCAAGACAGGATATTTACAGTCAGAGCAGTGTAACGACCTACAAGGAAGCCCCCTCCCAAAACCCTGTGTTAAACGTTAAGCTCGAGAGTCGTTCTTCAGTGAGATCAGTTAACATTCCCCAGATAAAGAAGAGTAGCGCATGTTTTTATTATGCTAATCATTTGTGATCGTGTGTAAGATTCATTTTCGCATGCTAAAAAGCCCAGACCTATATGCTGTTTTTCCTCCAGACCTGATGAGGTGATTTACAAATTGGGCAACTAATTTAGCCTGCAGGGCCAGCCGTAAACAACATGGTAAAAGGCAGGAAGGATTCCAGCTTCAAGGTAGGATTGCATTTTAACACCCAGGAAGTTGAGAAGTAAGGTTCTTAATTTACTCTTTAGCAAATAATACCTCAGCCCACTTTGGGGGCTGGGCAGGCAGCCTTGTTTGATATCTTCCCAGACCAAGACGCTGGTATCCCAGGGAGATATCAGAGCAGTACATTTCTTGTGCTAAGTTAATTCTAAATATTCAGGGACCACTTAACAAGTCCACACCCCTAGGCCATTATCTGGTTCCCCCAAATCCTCAACTGCCTATAAAACCCCTAGACAGTGCAGAACTATGGGCTCTCTTGTCCCCTCCTGGCCTGAGCCAGGAGCTCTGTCCTCTCACTGTATCTCTCAGTAAAAGCCTCTCCCTGGCTCTCCTACCTTGGGTGTTTGCTAAGTTCATTCTTCGACTCCGCAAACAAGAACCCCGGCGTCAGCCTCACCATCCTGCAGAGCCTATGGAATACAGAGCCACACACAGTAAGGCCATGACTGCTGGGACCAAGGCATGTACAAAAGGCACGTGGGGTCAGACGACCCAGAGTTGAGACCTGGGTCTGCTTCTCGCTGATGTAGAGACGCTGGAGAAGGCATGTGTCTTCTCAGAGGCCAGGGGAAGGGCCTCGCTGGGGGAGGGCCTCGCAGCACAGGGGCAAGTTTGGGCTTGAGAGCCAACACAGTAGGACCTGGGACCCACGTGTACCAATGACCAGTTTATTGTCCTTTTCACTGGACCTTATGGTCTCTCACCAGGTAGAAGGTCAAGAGAATTCCAGAAGCAGAAGAAAATTCATTGCACGTGCGAACTTCCTTTATTTCTGGAAAGCTTATGTATGCCAAACGTTAAAAGCACTGGTTTCCTTAAGCATCGCTTTCGTGGTCATCCCTCTGATTAGCAAAGCAGAGCTTTGGAGAGAAGCGCTCTTCTGGGGAGCTCGTCAGAGCAGGCCTGACAGTGGCAGCTTGGTGCCGGCACATTTGTGGGGAGTGGTAGAGAACAGAGACACCGTCTGAAGGAGGAGTTTTGTGCCACAGCAGATTTCCTGATCTATTTTTCCCAGTTCTTCAAGCTTATGAATAATTTATGAACAATCTGAACCTGTTTTAGAGACAATTTTTTTTTTAACTTCTACTCTTGCTTTTCACTGTTCTATGACAAATTTTCCATGTTTTCCCCCTCGCGGCATCTCAGGCAGATCCGAGTGCTGGTTTAGACTCTGTGTTCTTGCTGAATTTAGCCCCCACCTCCCGCTTGCCCGGCGTGGCTGAGCCGCAGTGGATGGGACTGGGCTTTCCCTTTGCACCCTCCTGCCCCTCCCCTTAGTCGCTTTCCCGCCTTTACGGTGCCGACGGTCACTGCCTCTCTGTCATGGCCCCCTGGGCTGCAGTGCCCAGAATGGGGCTCCTCCGTGGGCCCATGTGTGATCCTGTGGAAGGCCCGCACAGTCCGCTGATGTAGGAGGTCTGTTCTTGCCCAGTCTGACTTCCTCTTACGCCCATAAGCTCCCACCATGAGGGTCTATTCCAGAGCTTCCTGTGGGGGAGGTTCCCCGACCTGCTGGCCATCCCTAGAGAGGCGTGGGGGCGACAAGGCTCAGTCCTGGCTCTTACCATGTGTCCCCCACTGCCATCTGCTACCCCTCTTTCCACTTGGCATTTCTCCAGTTCTTTTCCACACCTCGTCCAGTAGACATGTCACCACATACTCAGCATAAGTACTTGGGGGTAAGATGTTCGTTTCCCCTTCGTTCAAGCCCCCCAGTCACTATGACAGGTTCTCTCGGACTGTCCATCATTTGGTACTGAGGGTGGAAACCCCCAGAACTTCCGAGATGGTTCAGTGACTTTTGATTCCAGACTTTTCCAGTGTTTTCCCCATCCTTTAATGGCAGTAGATTGGGGGAGAATAGGGTATGGCTGGGGCTCATTTCCTTTAATCCTCTCTGCAGGAGGATGCGGACTACTGGGGATGCAAACCACGTTTCTCCCTCAGCATAATTTCTCTGCTGCAATAAAAAAGTCCACGTAACACCCTACTGCAATTAAGGTAATTAAAATTTCTCACTGTATGGAACCAATAAACGAATGAATTCATAGCAACACACAGATGAGTGCTGACACCCCATTCCCAGGTGCCCTCCCTCGCGTGGCTCCCTTGCAAGGCCGGGAGACAGGCCCTAGAAATGTGTTCACGTGGGATGTGCTTTGACACCATCTGAACAAGTAAGATATTTTTATCCTCATTCAGTTAAGACTGCTGTCTCTCTCCACTCTAACTTCCTCTGTTCATTTCCCTGCATGTCAGTTGCCGTTGGAGTGACGGCAGGTAGTTTGGGATCTTAAACTTGACTTTGCGATGCATCCATCTGGGTTTGGTGGTGTGCACTTCGCAATGCACGGCCGCTTCCACGTAGCATCGCATCCGTCCAGAAATAGGAACAGTCATTGTCTGACTCACTGGTGGCCGCCCGTCACCAGGAGCTGGGCCAGAGGTTGGAGCCTGTGTGTGCACCCAACAGGCCAACACAGGACGTCTGTGGGCACTGGCAGAGAAACACAGTGTGAAATACACTCAGTCAGCCTAGACTGTTCTCTACGCACAGCGGTGACGTAGAGTAAATTCCAAGGAATCTGCCCAAATTGGGAAAACCAATCCTGATTTAAACTTAGGATAAAAGCAGCTTTGGCTGCCGGTGAATTGTTCCCATATACATCAGAAGCTTGACCAAGGTTCTCCCAAATTTTACAGTCGTGGAACAATGTGGAATTACTAAGGAGGAGCCGTGAAGCCATGAGAAACTTGTATAACCTTTCAATACTAATAAACAATTTTGATTAACTATGTCAGAGGAACGACTGAATTCCTGCTACAGAAAACAATGCTGAAAATGGTCATCATGTGAGAAGGATATCAAACAGGATGCGGCCAAAACTGTAGGGAAAAAAGTGCTTGAGACCATGTCGGACACTCATGGAAAATTAGGTTATTGTTTTAGTTTTGTGATTTGCGGCATTCAGGCCTTTACCTTTAAGACATTGGTCATTTGTTTTGCTTCTTCCCCCTCCTTGGAAAAAGTCGCTTTTATACCTACGTTTGTTTTGGTGATTTTATATTCTTTCTCCCAAAGCTGGTCCCTTCATTTGCTTAAGTGTCACAAGCCTGGGTCAGTCCTCGTCACCCATGTGTCTGCTGTGCCGCTGAGGTACCAGACTCAGACCTGGCCCTGGGGGTTTGCAGCCTTGTTGAAATAATAGTTTTCCGTCCCTGAGGCACATTCTAGTGACATGCGGAGCCCTCCCTGCAGCGAGTGTCATTGGCCAGGACGGTTTTTAACAAGAGCCATTAGGAGTCAACCATACCACACAATCTTTGACCTGTACTCTTGGGAATTTATACTCATTGAACATTTCGTAAGAAGGAAAAGCTCCACCTTCATGATGGCTTCCTGTGTAAAATCTGTGAGGCAGCTTGTGGATAAAACGAGAGTTCTTGTGGCCAGGATTCCCACCTGGCCCTGGTTGATTAGCTCACTGCACACCTGTGGGCAATACATGGCTGTTGACTTATATAAAGAGCTCTGCTCAGTGCTCTGCGAGCGACACGGTGGTATGGCTGCAAGGCTGCAGGAGAGCAGAGGCTGGAGTGGCAGTGCCGAGGACAGAGGCCCAGAGGATGGCTGTGCGGGACGGCTGTGCAGAGAGGCCCGGAGGACAGCTGTGTGGGACAACTGTGCAGAGAGGCCCAGAGGCAAAGAAGGGCTTGCTGCACACAGACTTGCTCTGAGTGAACGGGATTTTAGTGACTGACCTTCCACCTGGAAATAAAGTTGGGTATAACCCTTTCACCCCAAGAACGTTTTGCTGTCAATTTCTTTGGTCACACTGAATCCATAGCGAACTTGCCCGGGGATGAAACCCACTGGCAAGACACAGCTAAACAGCCAGCCCTCGGGGCCATCTGGAAAGTGACGGTGCCTCAGCGCTCAGCTTGTCCATCAAGGTGGAAAGCGCTTGTTAGGCCGTGTTGCAGAAACACAGACCACAGAGCGGCGTGAGCTTTGTGCCAGCAACAGACAAGAACGTCTGGACTTAGGCCATGGCTGGGACGGAGCGGGACAGTCGTCAGGTTGCAGCAGTAGGGCTGCATGGGGGTTTGGTTTCTCTTTCTGCCTTTCCTCCTCCGCCACCATGCTGCTTTTACGTTTGTTTCCAAAGGGGAAAGGATAGAAATCCTCCGTGTCTGTTTTCTCGGCTTCCTCGCCTGGCTCTTTTCCTTCCTCTGCACATTCTGGCCTCCTCAGCCCGTGCACCCAGGAGCACACCCACCCAAAGGTATTCACACCTACGTGCACGCGTTTGCACGTGCTCACACATACACAGACGCGCACTCATTCACACACACTTTCTAGCAGCTTTATTCTCCCAGCCGCGGCACCTACAGTGTTTGCTCCAGAAGCAAGGAGCCTGGACGGCCCTCCCCTGTCGCACCCACCCCCACCCTACAAGGACTGAGTTTTCTGGGCGGAGCTCAGTGGTGTCCTGCGGGGCTCTGCCCAGGTGTCCTTAGAGCAGGGAGAACGCCGCGCGCTTGCCGGGAGTTGCACCTGCTCCACCTCCGTTCCTCTGGGAGATCTGTCTCCTCACCCACCTGGCTCCTGTAGCGCCCAGAACTGCTTATTCCTGGGTGTAAGTTTGCAGAAGGTTCCCTCATCTCTGGGTTAACGGGAAAGGTACTGAGCCTGTCTGGTATCCTCACAGCCTATTATGTAAAATGACTGGTTAGCAGCCAGAGCGAATCAGTCAGAAGCATACACTGCTGCTTTTGCTGACCGGCTGATCCGGACACATCGCTTTCCCTCATTTTCTTCTTTTAAAATGTCTAAAGAGCTGGACCAGAAGGTTTGTGAGATCCCTTCTGGCTCTGGTTCCGTCACTGAATGGCCTGTGAATACTTCTTATTTGCTCTATCTTGGGATCTGCTGCGGTGCTGTGCTCTGTGATGGCCGAGCCGCCTGGCGGAGGCGCTGGATTCTGTCGGGGCAGCAGCTTGGGGCAGACTGTGAGCTCCTGCCCCATGAAGTCCAGAGCTTCAGGTCAGCAGTTTCCTACACACGGGGAGGCCATTCTTTCTGGCTCTTGAGTGCAGAGCAAACCCATGGGGCTAGAGTTGTGCTTGTGGATAAAAATCACATGCTCTGGGGGACAGCTTAGGGTCCTTGGGATGTAGGAGGGGACTTCAGGATGGAAGCAGTGGGGTGAGACCAGGAGAGGAGACTGTCTTTCTCCTAGTGGAGGCAGTGAAGACAACCAAAGGACCAACAGACTCAGGGAGCCCAGGGGGAGAGGGTCACACCTTGGGCAGGGGGAGGGGAAGGGAACGCGCAGCAGGTGAAACTGTACTTTGCTGATCGGATTATGGTTCCAGAAACCAGCATAAAGAGAATGGAAGACCTTCTTTAAGGACCTGACTGTCCCCCCACTGTGTGGTAAGTACTGTCCAGTGAGCCTCAGGCAGAGACAAAGAGGAGGTGGTAAAAGGGGACTCGGCGGGGACACAGCAGGACTTCCAGGAAGGCAGGCACCCCGAGACCTGAGATGGTGGAGGGGGAGTCTGGGGCAACCCACAGCTTCACGACATTGGAAAAATTCAGTAGGTGACCTTTTCTCCTCTGGTTTTCCATCCCTTGTCCTGAGACCAAGATATTTAAGGCTGGGGTGGATCTGGGCCACGGGTCTTTAGAGCACCTGCCTGGCTCAGCCCAGGAAGGGAGCAGCCTGTGCTCGGGGGCCTGTCTCAGGCGCCCCGGACCGAGTTGATGTAGTTATGGACTGATTGGCTTATGAGGGTTTACTGACCAGGCTGATGCTGGATTCTGGGGATACAGAAACGGAGGGTCCTTCCGGAAGCTCTCGTGCCCTTCCATGGGAGTCCAGGGCAGCCCACCAGAGCTGTGGGCAAGGCGGGTGAGGCCACATGCTCTGTCCCTGGGCCAGGAGACAGCACAGGCGACCCCAGGGGAGGCCAGTGAAGGACGCCCCTCAGGAGGTCGTACCTGCTCTGCACATGTTCTCCACCGGGGAAACCGAGTGGCCAGGGACGCATGACCAGTCTCAGGACCAGTCCCTGGCGGCTACAGTTCGACCTGGGTGGTGTAGCAGCCACGACCCGCACCTCTGCTTAATACTGACTTCATTCAGAACAGATACAGGAAGTCCCCACTCAGCGAGGTCACAGAACGAAGTTTCTCCCAGAGTTACTGCATCACTGACCAGCCATTTAACAGCTTCCCTGGGGAGAAGACAAAGAAAGGGGTTTGTTCCTTAATGAGAAAACCATTCTGGTTAATTGTAGGGTGAAGTGTCGTTATTAAGTGACTAGAAGGGCTGTAGCCTTTGTGCCGGGGGACCTGGGAGGGTGGAGTTCACAAATCTCAGGGGTGCAAGGCTTGCCTGGGGCAGGGAAGGATTGAAAGACTTGTAATTGACAATCACCGTGGCCTTATTTGAGTGCCTTTTCCACAACGTGGGCTCAGAGGATGGAGACCCGGAGTTAAGGATCCTTTCCATGCAGCCCGTAAGAAGGGGCTTGGCCGAGAGTCATGCAGCTGGAACCACCTGGTGGAGGACCTGCGAGATGCTAAGGGTTAGGACTCCATCGACCTCCCAGGCACCACGATTCCATCTATTTGAAATTAAGAACCAGCAAAACTAACCTAGGATGATAGAAACCATGGTTCCCTATGGCTCGGACAGGGGGCTGACTGGCCAGGAGGCATGGTGGGTCTTCCAAGGGATGCTCTTCAAAATTCATCAGATCATACATATAAGATATGTGTATCTCACTGTCTGTAAATTAAAAAAAAAACAGTAGGGAAAACTATATAGAAATATCCCTGGATGGCCCATATTTCAAAAGGGAAAGAGTGTCTCCTGAGGGGACAGCACCAACCTTGAGAGGGTGACGGGGCAGGTAACAGGGATGCAGAGGACCCCGATTCTAGACCCGGCTCTGCTGTCCATTCATCATGGATCATCGTCTTTCCCTCCACCTCTGCCTTTTACAAGGGGAGGGCTAAGCCCTGCAGACACAGACGCCCTGTCCCTGCTTTCTGAGACAGGCTGGGCCAGATGAACCACAGGTGTGACCCGATTTGTAGATTCTTGTGATCTGAATCTCTTCCACATGCCTGGTGTCAGCCCAGCGCAGGCCGAGGGAGTCCGATACCTCCAGGAAGCCCAGGGCTCTGTGTGGCTAAAATTAGAAGCAGGCTGCAGCTGAGACCTGGGCCGTCCCTCTCCCAGCCCCATGGGGCGCCGAGCCTCTCCCTCCACTCTGAGCCCTGAAAATGCTCTTCTAATCGCAGCGACCCACCGTGAGCGCCTGTGCTCCACCAGGGAAAGAAGCAGAGAGGGCATTCCGGTCTTTGAGATAAGGAGACCCTGACCCTCTTAGATAAGGAGACTGGAGAGGAGGGGGAGGAGAAACATGGAACAACAGAGGGGAAGGAGGAAGGAAAGAAGACAGAGACAAACGAAGAGATGTGATTGGTTCCTGCCTGGGAGGGGGCTTAGCTGCTGTGCTCAGGCACCCCCAAGGGCTTCCCCACGAGAGCAGGCTATCCTTTTGCTTAAGGAAAAAACTCCAAAAAATGAAGTTCTGATCTTTCCTGATGGGTGTTTCAGTGGCCCGTGTGTGTGCGCGCCAGCCAGGGGCAGGTGCCAGGGCTGCGCTTGAAACGCAGCTTTGTTACACATTAACCAGGACCTTGAGCGGTTTACTCAATCGTTTGCACCTCATTTTCTTTATTAGCAAAGCAGAGAGGTCGGACTGGAAGGGCATGGGGAGGATGAAAGGACGGGAAGTATGAGGGCACCTGGCGGCCAGGCGGGCCGGCTGACCTTCAGACGCGTTGGAAACACCTGTAGATGATTTTCTGTCTGGCTGGGTCTTGTGGATTCTGCCTCTGGGGATCTCGCTGCTGTGGGTCTCCATGTCTGCAGGTGCTCCCAGAGCCATTTCTTCTTCTCTGATTTCCCAGTGGTCCTTTAGGTTTGCACGCAGAGTGCAGGAGGCGGGTGCATGCGGCTGTACCCTCCCTTCTGGCCGCCGGTGCCATGGTGACACGCGGCTTCCCCGGGCCCCGCGGGCCCGGCGCTCTGCTGCATCCCTTCCCCTGCGAGAGGGGGTAGATGTGCCCCTCAGGGTTGCCGTGCACATCCAGCGCCAGGCTGACTGTAGGCGCCTGAAGCAGCAGAGGACGCGCAGATGGTTGAGATGACGCCCGTTGAACAGGGTGAGTTATTAAGAATGTTTTAAAAGTCACTTAATCAGCCAACTAATTAATGTGATGCTCTGGACTTTTTGGCTGAATGAAACATGTCTAATTTCTTTTGGGAAAACATGTCGCGGTTCTGTGCTGACTGCCGAGCCACTCACGGCCTCCGTGCTTGGCGTTGTGGCTGACGGCAGAGTGACAGCAATGGTGTGACGGGCGCGAAGCCGAGGTGTGCTCCGGCTCTGCTGTCCTGGCCTGGGGACAGGACGCAGTTTTCCCTCTCCGGCCCGTCCGCAGCCTAGGGACCCACCCCGCCTGCGGGCTCAGCTTGTGGTGTGTCTGCAGTCCTACCCGCTGGACACTGCTGAACAAAACCCCGAGAAGCTGCTTCCCAGAACTACCCAGGCATGGTTGTGGCCCGCCAGGGAGCCGCCACATCGACAGGGAAGGGAGCACAGAGGTGCGTCTCCTTCCCGGGGCCCCCGTCCATGAGGTCCACAGGGGCCCGAGGACCACGCTGTCCTCGTTCTCAGGCCTCACCGGAGTCACATACTGAGCGGCTGGCCTTCCCCGCAGTCAGAAGTGTCTTCAGAGAGGAGGGCCCAGGCTCCTGGCCTTGTGTGAGGAGGGGTTGAACAGGTGTTTCAGGAGGCGCTGCGGCAGCTGTAGGCCCAAAAGGGGAGAGAGAAAGAGGGAAACAGTTCCTCCTGGAGTAAACCTCGTAGGCTGAGAGCCCTGAGACAGTTCAGCCATCAACTCTTGAGAAGGCACTGCTTTTCTGGGGCACACACAGGCCCTGGGAGGCAGGCGGGGGCCCCGGGAGGCCAGCGTCGCCTCTTCTACGTGGAGACAAGGCAGCCGGCCGGGAGCGCGGGTCGTGAGAGAATTCCGTGTGTGGCAGCCGCAGGAGGGAGCATGGGGCTGTGGTCCCTCCGGGCCTCCACAACTCCCATCATAAAGTGAGGTGGTCCGTTGACTCGGTCAGCTGCCGCCTTTCTTTCTGGCCTGTGAAGCGCACAGGCGGCCACGGCCAGGCCCCACACTCTGGTCAGCCCTGCTGAGGCAGGGCACAGGCATTCTTGTGCACCGTCTTTGGAGTCTTGGTGTCTACCTGTTCCTTTAGACCTGGGGCCTGCTGGACTGTCCAGGGGCGTCCCCCCAGGTCTCCTTCCTCACCTGGCATGATGTCTCTGAGGCTTCCACGGCTCTCTTGAGTCTCCTAGGGGGCTAACGAGGGCTGGGCATGCCCTTGGGGACCGGTGGGTCTCTTGACATCATCCGGTGTAGGTGTCCAGGAGAGGACGGACGCGGGCTGCCCTTGAACACAGAGCCCTGCCCACCTGGGAGCTTACCAGCCCTTCTGGAGTCTGCCTCTTGAGGGGGTAAGCCTGATCCTTGCTCGGGTTCTCGCCCTCCCTTGAGCTGTTACAAGCTGGCCGCCAAGGTCTTTGATGTGGATCTAGACATGCATGTGAGATCTGATATTAAACAGACACAAACCAATTCTTATTTTTCCTAGGCGCTCAGGACTTCTACAAATGTAGAGAAAGCTCTGGCTATGAGCCGCACTGTCTCATTTCCTTGTAGAAATCCCCCCTCTCTGAACTGCAGGCAAGCCCAAGAACCACTTGGCGGAAGGCATTTGTGTCCTTTGACCAAGTGCTGGTTGGAGATGCAGTTCATGTGTTACCTCATGTCTGTTACATAAGGACTCACTCGATAAATTTCTCCTTGAACACGGTGCCAGGAAAAATTTCTCTTTCCAATCTGATTCCAAAGTTGTTATACAATGAGAAGCATAAGAGCCAGTGCGTTTCCCTCTCATCCAGGAAATTCAGAAAGAAATCCAGCGCTCAGATGTAGTGAAAGGCTCGTCCCAGGTGCCTGGAAACGTTGTTCTTGTCTCCTCTCACTTGCTTGAGTTGGATTCAGGTTTTCAAGTTTCCTTTTGGGATTTAGTGAGGTGTAAATTTCCTCCAGAGAAATTCGCGCATACGGACACGTACAAGGCATAGATGGCTCCCGTCCCCTCTTACTACAACACAGCGTGTCCCTGGCTAAATGCCACACACTGGGGGTTAGCGATGAAAGGACGCTGCCCAGGAACTGGATGCGGTGGGCGTATTGGGAAGATACGCAGATGCACAGGGAACCTGAACGTAAGGCAGAGCAGGCTCAGTGCTGAAACCGGGGTGGACGAGAGGCTAGCAGTGTTGTGAAAGAGACGGACTCTGGAAAAGACTCCCGAGTGGGGAAGGCTTCTGGGGAGGAGACAGGGAGCTTGAGCTGGTCTGAGAAGGATGGAGCGGATTCTGGGGGCAGAGGTGGAGGAGGAGGAGCATTTCTGACTTAGCAGTGTGACCACAGACGGGTGTAGGGAAAAATAAATCGCCCTCCACATTTGGCAAAAACATTAGGACTCTAATTCAGTCGGCAGGTAAGACCGTGAAGGAGGCAGGGGGCCGAGGGTGAGGTTCTGTCTCGCGGTGCCCACTTTGCATTTCATGAACAGGCCTGGGTTCCACGTACTCTTCTGTCCCGCTGCCCTGTGAGGCAGGCAGACGGGAACTGTTGGTTCCCTTTTATGGCTCAGGTGCTCGGGCTATGGAGCCGCTAAGTCACTTATTCTGAGCGACACAGCCTGGAGGCGGGAAACCCGTCCCCCAGACCTAAATCCAGTGCCTCCTTCACTTCACTACGATAGTTTCATTTCTGGAAATACAGGAGGGGATCCGCGGGGCCAGGCTAGTGAAGCTTACCTGGGAAATACCATGCTTTTCATTTTTTCCCTGAAGGGGTTGGGGGGTGGGGGTTACTGCAAGGAGGGAGCCCTGAGCGTATTCACAGCAGCGGCTCCGTCAGCAGCCGCGCACACGGGCAAGCTTGCAGGGCGAGGTCGCAGGGCAAGTTTGCCGCCGCCAGCCCGGTTCTCGGTGCCTTTGGTCGCTGAAGAGCAGGGGTGTTTATCTTTCCAGCTCTGAGCTTCCAGATGCTGGAATCCCCCAGGGCTGGGAGGAGGGGGTGGGGTCACTTCCCACCACGCTGAAGGCGGGAGACGCAGCAACCCCGCTGGGGAAGAGGGGGTGTGATTTCCTCCGAAATAGGAAATGTATCTCCCAAATGGGAGGCTGCCGACAGTTGTCGAGGACTTATCTCCAGAAGCAGACGCCGGAGAGGAGCCCTGCCCAGCCCTTCACCCCGGAGGGAGCGGCCGCCCGGAGGAGGGCGAGGGAGGCCCAGGAGCTCCTGTGCGGTCAGGGCAGAATCCTTCCCGGGACCCCACGGGGAGGGGGCGGAGGGGGTGTCCCAGCAGCCCCTCCCAGGATGCTGGTGGCACTGGGACTGGAGGGGCCAAGGTCACGTGTGGAATTGAGAGCAGACGGGGATTCTGGTCCTTCCTTCCCCCTGAGTCCAGAGTGCCGGGATGGGCACCTCGGCTCCCAGGAGTGGGGCTGCAGGGGTTCCCAGAGCCGCAGGGCTGTTCGTGGGGAAGAAGCGTCCTCTCAGGCACTTCAGCCCGACGGCAGGAGGACGTCCCAGCCCCTCTCACAGACGGAGAAACTGAGAGCCAGAGGCTAAATACATATTGTCAGCTTTATTAAGGATGTCATTTCAGTGTTTCTAAATCCTTACATCAAAAAACCTATTTTAGTAGACATTAAGGTATACAGTCTCCCACCTTCCTCCTGGTGTTTGCCTTATTTCTAAAGGTTTTTTTTTCCTTTTATTTATGCAAATAATTTACTTACTGTCTGTCATCTGTGGCGTGAGGAAATCTTTACCTCATTGATGTGTGAGATTAAAGTAAATAAGACAATACTTGTGCAGTATTTATTTTATTTTATTTTATTTTTGATGTTGAAGTTTTTTTTTCTTTTTTTTTTTAACAATTTATTTTATTTTAGTATCATTAACCTACAATTACATGAGCAATACCGTGATGATTAAACTACCCCCTTCATCAGGTCCCCCCCACCAACCCTATTACAGTCACTGTCCATCAGTGCAGTGAGATGAGAATCACTACTTGTCTTCTCTGAGCTGTACAGTCCCCCCCGTGCCCCCCCACCCTATGCCTGCCAATCGTAATGCCCCTTTTACCCTCTTATCCCTCCCTTCCCACCCATCTCCCCAGTCCCTTTCCCTTTGGTAACTGTTAGTCCATTCGTGGGTTCTGTGAGTCTGCTGCTGTTTTGTTCCTTCATTTTTTTTTTCTTTGTTCTTATACTCCACATATGAGTGAGATCATTTGGTACTTGTCTTTTTCGGCCTGGCTTATTTCACTGAGCATAATACCCTCCAGCTCCATCCATGTTGTTGCAAATGGTAGGATTTGTTTTTTTCTTATTGCTGCGTAATATTCCATTGTGTATATGTACCACATCTTCTTAATCCATTCATCTACTGTGCAGTGTTTAAAGCAGTTTGTGGACTTCAATCCATGGTGCCACAGGGGAGAAATTTTCCAGTTTTAATTTCTTCCATCTCTGCCTGACTTCCAAGGTTTTGGTATAGTCTGAGATTTTAACAGTTTCGTGCTCATTCTTAAGCATTTTTTTCTTCAGGAGTTATATAACAGAGAATTGTTTTGTCACTCTATTCACTATAGTAATTATTTTTTCTTTGTTCTCTGTTTAAAGTATTTCTGTGCTTGAGTGTTGTCAGGCGGCTGCGTCTGGGGAGGTCCGTCCCTGCTCACCAGTGAGGCCCCAGCCCTGGGATGGGGAGGGTTCTTGACTGTGAAAGAGAGATTCTCGAGCAGGTCAGAGGACTGCAGGTAAGGAAGGAATTCATTAAAGCGAGAGTAGCAGGGGGAAGATGGATGGGAAGGGAGGGATAAGACGGGAAAAGGGGCATTACGATTAGCAGACGTAAGGTGGGGGGGGCACGGGGAGGGCTGTACAACTCAGAGAAGACAAGTAGTGACTCTATAGCATCTCACTACGCTGATGGACAGTGGCTGTAATGGGGTTGGTGGGGGGACCTGATGAAGGGGGTAGTTTAATCACCATAATATTGCACATGTAATTGTAGATTAATGATACCAAAATAAATTATTAAAAAAAAAAAGCGAGAGTAGCAGGAATGGAGCTGCCCTGCAGGCAGCAGAGAGAAGGAGCTGAGGGAGGAGAGGGGGCTCACTGAGCTCCTGCCCTGCACAGAGCAGATCCTGCGCCAGCTCCAGCAGCCAGGCTCACCTGGCGTCCAGTGTCTGCTTGGATCTGCACAGTGTGGGGACTAAGGCCCCACCCCAGGGTTTGGGGGAGCCACAGAGCCCTGGATAGAGTGAGATTATGTGCTGAGAACTTCCCAAAGGCAAAGACAGGAGATGTTCAGGCAGGCTGCTGAAGAGCTGGACTGTATAACTGCAGTCCTGGCTGGGCCCCCAGGGGACGGGAGCTTGCAAACCCAAATCAGAGCTCTCAGTAGCCCCTCCCTACTTGTCGGGGGGAGAACAGAGACAGAGGGCAGACTTGTGCTTAGGTCTAGAAAATAGAATGAAATAGCACAGTGACAAAGACGCCCACCATTGGAAGGGGGCAGAGACAAAACCCAGTAAGCGGAGCAGCAAGGGTTTATTTAAGGCAGAATACACCCTTGAAGAAAGGGGAGGGTGGGTGACCTCAGGAGAGGATGTGGGGGGGGGCATAGGTTTGACTCGTGGTCTCATGATGTTTGTTTCCAGTGAGAGACATTATGTCACCATCTACAGTCAATCCTCCAGATATTCTGTAAGATAAACTTCCCACAAGGCATTTATTGGTACTGCTCTTCTCCAAGATAGTGGTTTCCCTGAAGCATGGGCGACATATGAGGACCGCTCCCCCCACCTTGAGACAGGTTGCTGGCTGATGACCAAAGACTATGTCAGGAATCTTACTTCCCAAGTCCATGGTTTTTAAAACGGAATCTTAGCCTTAAGATGGGGTCCCTCCTGTTCTTCCTGCACTGTTTCTATCTCGGCATTTTTCATCATAGGCAGGAAAAGTTCATCAGGGTGCTTGTCCCAGGTCCCTGCCCTCCCTCATCTGTGACATATAGATTCTCAGTGTTTATCTATTAAGTCCTTTTGTACTACACCCTCCCTATTGAGTTCTTTAACTTGATTTATAGCCCAACTGTATGATATTTTTCAGGAAAGTTACCTAAGAGGCATGTCCTGAGCTGACATATTCCTTAGAATGTCTTTCTGTCACTTTGAATCATGAATTCAAAGGCGTCTTGCTGGGTTCTGAATCTTGCTTGGCAGACTCTCCCCCTTGGAGTTTTATCGATCCATTAAATGAGGAGTTTGAGGCCAGCTGTGTTTTCCTTCCTTTGCCAGTGTTGTCTGATGTCCCTGCCTAGATGATCAGAGGCATCTAACTTTATCCGTGAAGTTAGAAAAAAAGAGTCTGCCCCCTTTGTCTCTTAGGACTTCTCATTCTTGACACAGAGAGGTTCACCTTGCCTGGGGATTTCCTCCCCAAGCCTGTGTCGGTCATTTTCTTGGGCCCCCAGCTGATCTGTCTTCCTGAATGTGGGTAGTACCTTCCTTCCCTCCATGGGGGATGACTGGCTCATCAGGTCTGCGGGACCAGCTCGGGGGTTTGGCCACTGGCTGGAGAAAGTTTAGAAAGCCCCTAGATCCATGTGTTTTGTTTTTTATAATTCTACTTTACTGGGGCAAACTTTTCCCCCTCAAACTTCGGATCAATTCAGCCTTCTGTTTGTGGGTGGGCCCAGCCAGGGTAGCCAGAATGTTCAACAACCTGCCTAGACTATTCAGAGAGGAGCACAGGGCCTGTGGGAGCGCAGATGTAAGGCCCCCACCCTGTGCCAAATATTTATCCTTAACTGTTGAATGATGGTGGTGTGGCTGGATGATGTCTGGGTGACCTGAGAGGGAAGGGCTGGGGAAGACATTGTAGCAGAGAGATGGGAGGCACATTTGGGACAACAGCTCTTTGCCACCAGTCTGGAAGCGAATCAGTTGTTAAAACCAGAATAGCCATGCGGGTGCGTGTCCAGCCTCTGGTGCCAGGGACCATTCCTCTGCTCGGTCTCCCCGGGTTCACCATCGGCGCCTCTGGCAAGGGTGTTGCACAATGCCACCTGAGTACCAGTGGCATCTTCCAGAGCTCAGGGTAAGGCCAGACAACGATGCGACATTCTTGGGGAATCTAAGCCCGTGCCTGGCCAACTGACCTCACCACACGGCTGCAGACTGCACCCTTCCTCCTGTGCATGGTAGAAGGTGCAGCTCTGAGGGTACTTCTGCGGATGGTGAGTACCATCTGCACAGTGAACTGAGGTTGGCCTTTAATTATTACTGAATCTCACCATGCCCCAGAACTGAGCCAAAGCATGACTCTATCACATGGCAGACAAACTGTTAGGAGAAGGGTGCCAGGACATACGGCTCATTTGGCATCGGCAGTAATGTGCTCAGAATATTCTCACAGAGGGAGGGGATCAGGAAAATAGCAGGCTCTTGGTACCTGAGCAACAGGGTGGGGTTGGGCCTGGGTGCGGGGTCCGGGTCAGGACCAGTGCCTGCATGAGACCTCTTGCAGGAGACGTGAGGGGAGAGGGTCCACGCGGAGTGTCATAGGAACCCAATACGGACTTGGCTTGCAGGGCTTCGTGGACATTGGGCTGCTTCTGGGGGAGGCAGGCAAACCCCAAGGGACACAGGCTTAGCTTGCAGACTCTCAAGACCCAGGGGTGTTAGGTAGGACAGGTGACCAGGCAGGAGGCACTGTGATGTGGGATCCTCAGACTGGGAATTAATTTAGAAGGAAAAATGCAATCTATGGGATTGACAATAAGCATGGAGCATCCTAAGGGTTGAGGATAAATAAGTGTTACTCCGAGTCTGCCGGATGGATGCTATGGCAGGTGCTCGGCGCCAAAGACCGTCTCACCATCTCCTGCAGGACCGGTGGCCGAGGAAGCGCGTCACGGCGGTGGTGGTGATGGCGGCATGCCGGGCAACACTCACCGGGCACTTAGCAGGAGCCTGGCTCTAAAACCCACGAGCTCGCGGGCTCGCTGCTTTACATGAACAAAGTAAGTGGCACTTCTTTCCCCATTTTATGAATGAGAAAACAGCAAGGAGAAGAGCAAACCCCTGCTCGAGAGACACAGCCAGTAACAAGGAGGAGGCCACCAAGGTCTTTCCCACTGGGGCAGACGGGCGAACAGACTCCCGATGAACTGATGAGACTCAGGACTTCTGTAAAGTAGAGAAAATAGCGGCAGAATTCAGCACAAAAAACAGGATTGGCCCAATCGAATGCTGCCAGGAGGCATCCACGGACAGGCACTGCCGGCCAGCTCCCTCCCATTTCTTCCTTCTCCTGCTAATGCAGCGAAGCTGGGTGGGAGCTGGAAAGCCGCCCAGCGGGCACCCGGTGGAGATGGCAGAGACCTTCACCAAGGCTCCCGGGCTGGCGCGGAGGCACCTGACCGAGGCAGGCTGCAGCACTGGAAGCTAGTCGCCAGACAGTGGGCGCTCAGAGCCTCTTCGTGGAGAAGGTGGGCTTGGGATGAAGCCCAGACCGCCTCACAGTAAGGTGGACCTGTATTTTGTTACCAGTGTGGGGATGGACACGTGATGGCCAACGGAAACTTCTCACAGAATCCCTCGTCGGTGTAGACGAGTCTTGCCTTTTGGAAGACAGTTTCAGATCACGGGCTCTGGCTGGCTGGAGTCATAGCACGTCAGGTCTAGCCCTGCCCGGGTGCTCCGGATTCCTGCCTTATACCAGCTGCCCTGGAAACGTAAGCCCTTCCCGTTGCGGCTGGCGAGGCCATGGCAAAGAGCCGAGCCTGAAGAGGTGAGGTGCTTGCCATGGACAGCAGGACTGTGGGTCATTTCCACCTCATCTGCGAGAGGCACTTGGCCCATGTTTCTCAGTAGGAACATGCAGGGAAGGTACATGTTGGTAAACCTGGAATTTCTGAAGAATTGTGATAATATAAGAAATAGTGGGTATGGCTGTGTATGGGTCTGGTGGGAGGGGCTGAACCCAGACTTTTCTGGAAGTTCTGGACATACGTGTCGTCCATGGGCTGGGAGTCGGGTTCAGCCCAGCTCCCAGCCCAGGCTCCATGTGCCAGCTGGTGCCTGAGGTCGTCTGGGAGCGGAGGGCAATGGAAACTGCCTCCCTCGCTCCCCAGGGGATGCGGTGAGGAAGCGAGGTGAGGCAGCCCTGAACTGAACCACAGAAAGTCTTCACGAGGAGAGGACAGACAACGGGAAGCTGGGAGCTATGAGGAAGGCATTTTCTCCCATAGGAGGGCCTCAGGTTGTGCCCAAGGGAGGCAGTGCCCATGATTTACAAGGCACCTTCTGCTCGTCTGTGGAATGTTCTGGAATGATTGCCTTTGGAGATTACATACTGAGAAACTGCATGAAAGAATTCTTTCCAAATGTCTTATATCTAAGTCTTGTATCTGAAACTTTGGAAAAGTTAAAACATACTGAGAGGAATCAGCTACCTATGCCCCAAAAATCTTGAGCTAGTTAAGGAGTCAGTGGCTTTTAGTGGTTTTAAGTTTAAGAACAGGATGTTATTAGCTGTTGAATTCCAAGGTGGTTGGGCACATAGACTGGCCAGAGCGCTGCTCACCTTGAGTGAAGCAGTGGGATCCTGGCTTTTGACCCACCTATGCAGGGGTCAGGAAGGGTTACCTGTTGGGAGTGCAAACTTTGAGGATAGGGTGTTTGGAAGTGTGAGAGATGGTAGTAGGCTACGCTGCATGACCCACTTCTTCCCTTTACACACAGACGTCATCAATGAAGTCACTAAATTCACAAGATACTTAGAGTTGGTGGATTATTATTTTTTCCAACACAGGGCAGAACTGAGAAGGGAGGCTCCGGGGACCCATAAATGGTGTCACACCCAGATGCGGAATTTTTATTTACGACCTGATCCTCATAGTAACTATAAATAAAGGATAAATCCTTAAGTACTCCTTTATTAGACACTTATTATGTGCCAGTAACTATGGCAAACTCTTTTACAGATTACCTTATGTGACCTCTATGACACCCTCATGAGATGCATGTTCATCTCTTAATTTCACAGAGACTACTAAGGCATGGAGCTCAGTGACTTAACCTCCCGGGGACCTAGGGTTGGAACCCAGCCCCATCTAACTGCAGGACCCCTGCTCTTAGCCAGCTGTTTGTCTTTTCCAAAGCACAGTGGCTTTTCAGTTTACTTGGCTTGAAGAACACGGGTATAATAAAATGCAGAACTTCTTTCCTGCGTGTGGGAATACCCAGACCACCTACCTGCCTTTCTGCCGTCCACTGGACACACAGCGCATATGGACTGAAGTGTGTCCCCTCAGAATTCCTATGGTGATGACTTCACCCGAATGTGGTGCATTTGGAAGGGGAGCCTTTGAGAGCTGATTCGTCCGGGTGAGGTCGTGAGGGAGTGCCCTAATCAGAGGAAGAGACGGCAGAGCTTCCGCTCTCGGCCAAGTGAGGACACAGCAAGCAGGTGGCCGTCTGCCACCCAGGAAGGGTCCTCCCAGGAACCAAGATGGTCAGCACCTTGACCTTGCACTTCCCAGGCTCCAGATCGGTGAGAAATAAAGTTCAGGTGTGTAAGCCACCCAGCCCGTGGTATTTTGTTACGGCAGCCTGAGGTGACTAATCTATGTTTACCTATTTGCCTTTGGAAAACAGCTTTACTGTTTTTGAAAAGAAAACATTCTTGTAAACAACTCAAGCAGCATGAAAACACAATAAGGGAAAATTATTCCAAATTCCACTACTCAGAGAGAATCACCAGAATGAATCTGCCGAAGATCCTTGCAGGCATCCCTTTAGGCTCCTGGACACGTGTATCGGTTTGTACAAAATCTGACACAAATAGGATCAAACTTATATGATATTCTCTAGTTCGCTATGTGCACGGTGTGTTGGTTCCTAAGGCCGCTGTCACAAACTGCCACACCCCGGGTGGCCGCGATGGAAATGTGTGCCCCACAGTTCTGGGGTCGGAAGTCGGAAGTCAGGGATCCTTCTGGAGGCTTCGAGGCCGAAACTTTTCTCGCTTTTTGCGGTTCCTGACGATCTCTGGCATCCCTTGGCGTAAAGATTCGTCACTGCAATCTCTGTCCCCACCGTCAGGTGGCGTTTTCCCCGTGTGTCTGTATCCAGATTTCCCTCTTCTCACACAGCCACCACCGGATCAGGACCCTCCTTAAAACAGCACGACCTCCTCTCAGCTTGATTGCTTCTGCTGAGGCCCTGTTTCTAATACTGTCACCCTCACAGGCACCAGGTAAACGTGAACTTGGCGGGGCCAGCACTCATCTCAGTACACATGGATATATGTTTATGTAAATAAATGTAGAGACCCATTATTATTTTTAAGGACACTATAATATTTTGGTGTAGCTAGATATCATAATTTTCTCACTCCAATCTAGGTTTTTTTATTTTTCTTTTTGGCTATTTTCAGCATCTGCTTGATACACACCCTGCACATAGATTTTATACTTGTACAGTTCTTCTCAGAGCAATACCATAAATAGGGGTGGTGAGGTAAAGGGCGTGCACGTTCATGGTCTTGGTAGCTCTTGACTGGGGTCCTCTGGGGGACGGTCCCAGCGAAGGGTGGGAGGAGTGCCAGGCCAGGGGGCTCCTCTCACACACCGGCTGTGTGGTCCCTGGAGGCCTTCCAGAGCCTCACTGTAGCTCATTTCAACACATAGAATTATAGGCCTGTATCTGACTTAAAACGGGCATTTAATAAGTGTTTATTGAATGAATATGGGTATTTATAAAACCCAAAAATTTCCAGGGAAAAATAAATAACTTTCCTGATTGCTGCATTGGGTAGAGAGACGTCCCGGCATGTTCCACAGTGACTTTTCTCTGGGAACCAAATGCGCGGGAGGGCGGAGAGCAGATGCTGGCAGTGGCTGGGGGTGGGGTGCTGTCCTGGCACTCTTGGGGTGGTGGGGCCAGCCCCCCCGAGGGCACGGCATGGTCTCCAGCTGGACTGGGTGGCAGTCCCTCCGTCTGTGCAGGAGCCTGTCCCAGGGCCCCCAGGCTACAGGAACAGGGGAATCCATTCGGTAAGCAAAGGCCAATCTCCCTCTGCCCTCCAGAGGCGGGTGGAGGAGGGTGCCTGGGCTTGTGGGCAGAGGCACGGGGCTCCCCGGGAGCCTGGGAAGACGGCGTGTGACTTCGGAAGGCAAGAAAGCAGCCCCGCACTGGACCGTCACTTGGGAAGCTGACTGGCAGAAGGAGGGGACAGTGATTCACTGGGCAGGACGGGGTTTCCAGCCAGCCCCCAGGAGCCGGAGCGTGTGGCTGGGTATTTTCAGTGGATGAGGTCAAGGCGGTAGCTCTGGTGTGGGAGTGCCTGTACCGCACTGCACCAAAGGCGGCCCCGAGGGAGCCGGAAAGCAGGAGCACGTGGCTGAATGATTCACGGACCCACGCGGCCCCGTGGACGCCCGCCACGTATCAGACACTGTGCTTAGGAGGCACCGATGGAACAAGAGCCCCCTTGGAGCTTATAGTCACCCTAGTTGCTCATTGCTGAGAACAATGGCTCATAAACTGTGATTTCAGAGAAAATACAAAGTGCCACGTGAGCCAGGGGACGGGGAGCTGGCTTGATCCGGTGTGGGGACGTTGAGGGAGGTGAACAGGACAGGCTGGATGAGTGGGTGGGAATCACACAGGGAAGAAGGGTCCTAAGTGAGGAAATTCAAGCAGAGGAAACAAGAAGGGCAATAAGAACATTGTGCTGGGCGGTCAGACCCGGTAGTCTTAGAGCAAAACGTCAGACAGCATCATTTACCGGAGAGGAGAGGAGACTATTGCAAGTAGACAATTCTGACCTCTGACTGGCCCTTAACCTCAAAGTTTACCATTCTGAGGGAGATGCGTTAAAATTTCCAGAAGCCCAGTTTAACAACTCCCTTTGGAAACAGAGACCTGCTTTAAACTGGGGCCTCCTTCCCTGAGGCCAGAGCAGCTAGTCGAAAATCATTTTTTCTGGTAGGGACAGAAAACTACTCATGACACATCACACGAGGGCGCAGTTGCCCAACTACGGAATCAAACTCCCAAGAAAGGTCGGAAGAGACGTTGTCCTCCCAAACTCTTCTGAATGACAAATTACGGTGAGTGGGAGAAATGGTCCAACGTGATTGCAGTGAAGTTGCCAACATCTGCCGAGCAGGGTGCTTGGAAGAATTTGAGCAGGAAACTGGCCCTTTGTCCACTATTCCTGCTGTTGTGGCCCCATCAGAGCTTTAGCTTAGGTGTGCATGCAGTGCCACCAGGCCAGAATGTTTTCAGAATATTTTCTTATTTGTATGATCACAGAAACAGTCGCATGCTCATCACAGAAAAGAATCTATCTCATGCTTATGCAGAAAGCCTCATGCTAATCGCCTACACATATGTGGATTATAGATGTGTCTAGATTATGCCAAATAGATTATACAAGATATGATTATATATGGTATTATATATTATGTTCTGTTACATATGCATTTCATTGTACAAATAAATGTACACACTTACTATACACATTTATTTATGAACTATGTTGCTTTTTCCTATGAATACACATTTTTGCAAAATGGATGGCTTATGTTGTAAACAGCCTGGTTTATGCTTTATGCTTCTGGGTAGTTGAGGTCACCCCACTGGGCCACTGTCTCACCCTGAGACAGAATGATACCTTCACAGATAATTAACTCCCCAAATGGATTTTTCTTTGTACCATATGGAGCCCTGATAGTAGGCATTTACTGCCATGACTATTTGTAAATTATGTATTGAAGACATGCTTCATTTTCCAGGATCTTACTTGGAACCTTCTAGTCTATCAGGAGAATTGGGAGTCCTGAGTTTTGGCTCTGACAACACTGGTTGCCTGACTGTTGCTACTTCTCTTCCCCTGGCTGAGTCTTTGTTTTCCCATTTGCAAAATGAAATATCCCTTGAACTTTAAACTTGTAATTCTTGCAAACATGAAACTACCTGGTTAAGCAACTCTTAAGGTCAGTCTTTTCGGAACAATAAGCAGCATTATGCCCCTTGTGGTTCCCGTGTCCCAGGCGTCGTGTCAAGGGTGTTACCTGCATCATCTCACATGTCACAATAACTGTATGAGGTGAGCGTCATTAGCTCCTTTACAGATGGAGAAACTGAGTCATACAGCGGCTGTGACCTTGCCTGAGGGTCACAAACTGTGAGTGGTTAGTTCTGGGATTTGAACAGAACGTCTGACTCCAGCGAGCCTGGGTCTTTAATCACAGAGCAGCCATAGAGCGCAGACATTTTCCAGCCTTTTGCAGTGGCCACGCCCAGATGGAGTGGTGTGTGGAAGGGGGCCTGAGACCTGCTCTTCCTGATTTCTCATGGTGGGTTTTAGTTCTGGCCCTGAGGCTAATGTGGGTACTTCCCCTAACCATTCTGGGCTTCCGTTTCCTTGTCTGTAAAGCGAAGGGACGCCCTATCTTTTCCCATCAGATTAAAGGAACTGGAAAAGCTGACGGTTTGGGGAAATGTGTTTTTGTGTTGATACTCTCTGTGCACATTTACCCCGTATCTTTGAGAATTTCCTGGAACCGGTCCGTTTCTTAACTTTGTCCTATTGTACTGTGTTTGAAGGATTGCACCACTTTCAGAACACTCTTATAGTTACTGGCTTTTAGATTGCAAGAGAATGGGAGAAATTGAACTGAATAGGTTCTGAGACCAATCACAAAGCGTGTGCGTGTGTCTGTGTGGCAGGGGCTCCCCCCACGCGTGACACCAGGCAGCTCTCAGACCCCAGCCGGATATCTGGGAGTTCAGCTCGGTTCTGACACTATCTGCCCAGGCCGAGGGCTCCGTCTACACCACTGCCCCCACCCCACTCCAGACCCCGGTCAGCCCCGGGCTGTTACCTGTGCTCCTGACCGACAGCTGCAGGCTGGAGGTTCCCACGGCCTCCCCGTAGATCCCATTACTTGGCTAGAGCGGCTCACAGACTCAGGAAACACTTTCCTATGTTTATCAGTCTATTAAAGGACGTGACAAGGGACACCAATGAACAGCCAGATGCAGAGATGCATAAGGTGAGTCCCGAACATGGGATCTCGTGGGCCCTGGAGCCCGGGGCCCGGCTCAGTGGCTCCTGGAAGCATTCTGGTTCTGGTTCCCCAAGCCTGGAAGTTCTCTGAAAAAGGAGGGAAAGGGGAAAGGCCCAGGAAGATCGCCTCTTGGGCTTGTATGGAGGCTTCATTACGTAGTCTGACTAAGTCATCGGCCATTCAACCTCCAGCCCCTGGGGTGGGGGGATGGGACTGAAAGTTCCCACCTTTTAATCACAGGGTTGATTCTCTGTAGCCAGCCCCAGCCCACTAACATTACTAGACCCCTACACCCACCTCACCTTTACGGCTCTCAACATTTTCAGGAACTGTGGATGAAGACCAAGTATATCTGAGAAATAGTCGGATGGCCAAATACATATTTCTTTTAAATCATTTTATGGCAGACCCAAATTTATCCTTATTGCATCCTAAACCTTGCCCTCTATGTATGAAATGCTTCTATTTCTATCTTTCTGAGGCCATAAAGGCCACAGATTTCTTTTGACCAGGAAGACAAGACAAAGGTCAGGGGCAACACACGAGTGGTCCCACGAGTGGGTGTAGGTGAGGGCTGGATGCAGAAAAACCCTGGACCTCAAGGCAGGTGACATGGATTCCAACCTCTGCTCCCTCTCCCAACAAGCTCGTAACACTCAGAACCGAGTCCCTCAACCTTGACTCCTTGCCTGTAAAATAGGGCAAATGCTAGGTCAGTGGTTCTCAAACTGCACTGTGCAGACTCAGGGGCCTCCAGCCAGGCAAAGGGGAGCTTTGGCGCTAACCACTGGGTCAGCCAGAAGACCACCCTGTCATCTGATTCACGCAACTGAGTTGTGTCCTGCATTTGTTGACTTGCGTCCTCTTCTCACGATTCCTACCTCTCTGTTCCCACTGCACCACACGGGGCTCCTGTCCCCAGGCTGTCTCCCGACTGCCTTTCCTGCCCCCACCTGCCTGGAATCCGTGCCACAGCCTGCGGTCCCAGCACACTTCCCAGAGGGCTGCTCTGCCTTCGTCAGTTTCCTCTTGAGAAACTCCCAGAGGTTTTCCCCGACTTACAGGAGAAAATTCACAGTCCCCACCGTGGGACCACAGGCCCTCGGGCACGTCCCTCCCTCTCTCCCTCGCTGCTCTGTGTTCCTCTCTGGCCCCTTAGATACTGGTTTCTTGCATCCGTGCCTCATCAACAACCTGTGCAAAGTGCTACCTCAATTCCTTAATCTGCATGTCCAAATCCTACCTGCTTTTCACGTTATTGTGTCCTTGGAGCCTCATAATATCTCTGAGTTGTTGTTCTTAAAACATCGGTCTTATAAGATGATTCTTAAAAAAAAAAAGAATTCCAAGGAATTAAGTTGTAATTAGCTTGGGCAGCGTAGTGTGTTAGCATCTTCCTGGGGGTTAGAGTTTGCGCCTTGCGTCCACGGCTCTGAGGAGGCCTGCAGCGAGGACACCTGTCCCACGCAGCACCTCTTAAACGGAGTAACCACAGAACTCCTCCGCCCTCCACGTCTACTAACACCCTGTGGAGTATTGTGGAACTGCATCCTGGAGGCTTATCCGTGAAGTTAGTCTTAACTTACCTTTATCTATGAAGACACGGAGACTCAGAGAGAGACAAAGTGCTCAGATGACCCAAAGCGGCTTCGATCCCTGTTTTTTCCTTCGCTAGACTATGGTGACCTCCAGTGCTGGTCACCCAATGAGGACTTTGAGAGTTATTTTCAGAGCCTTGGACGTTACTCGCCTCTAAAAACTCTCATGTCTTTCCTGATATCTGAACTTTGTCTTCTCTTTTCTAAAAATAATTGTGTCCAAGGATTTCTTTGGCGTTTCTTTTCCTGCCCCATGTTTCACAAGTGAGTAACAAAAGGCCCTGATTTAATTTTTCCAAGAGTCTCATCAAATCATGAAAAAGTAAGTAGCAGATACATTTTCCAGGATACACCTGATTTACATCAAAATCAGTAACTGTGAAGAGGAAGGAGTGGTGGCCTGATTTCAAGGTGATATTTATTGCTAAATAAGGACTGCATAAATTCAATGGTGGCTGGTGATGTATGCGTGTATTTCTGTTTTAATCTTAGCTTTGAGGGTTTTTATGTATAAAATAAACATTTTATAATTTTTCAAAAATAAAAGTAATCAGTAAATTTTTGAAAAAAAATTTTGCATATATGTTTACCATTTTATTATTATCACTTGGTTTTTAAATCCACCTGTTGTAAGTTATGAGATCATTCTCTGTTACTTTCTTTCTCATATTAAGAGTCATTTGCCTGGTCAGGGCACCCGTGCCTGCCCAAGGCTATACCCCAAAGAGTGACATCAGAGGCCTGCACATTGTTGGGGACCAGATCTTGCTGAACTAGTCTGGCCAAGGTCACTAGGCAGACACCTAAGCCAAACAAGCAAACAACAATAATGGCAACAGGCACTGGGAAATAAATATACGGAGTGGCTACAGTGTTATCTGAAAAGTCCAGTGTTCAACAAAAAATTATGAGACCTGCAAAGAAACAGGAATAGGTGACCCACGCACAGGGAGACAAACAAGATTTGGGAGGGTCCAGATGTCGGACTTAGTGGACAAAGACTTTGGAGCAGTTATCAGTGAGTTCAAAGAGCTAAAGAAAACCATGATTAAGGAATTTAAGGAAGGTATAATAACAATGTCTTATCAAACATAGATTATCTATCAAGAAATGATTAAAAAAAAAAAGAGCCAAGTAAAAATTCTGGAGTTGAAAAGCATCATGACTAAATGGAAAATTCACTAGACATATGAAGCAATAGGTCATAAGAAGAAATAAGCAAACTTGAAGATAAATCAATAGAAACCATGCAATCTGAAAAACAGAAAAATGAATACAGCCTTAGAGAAATGTAGGACATAATTGATTACACCAACATACACATAAGGAGTCCCAGAAGAAAAGGAGATATAGAAAGGAGCAGAAAATAATATTCAAAGAAATAATGGGAAAATATGATTAAAAAACCCCATTAATCTACACACTCAAGAAGCTCGGCAAATTGCAAGCAGGATAAATGCAATGAACAGTCACCAGAGCATATCAGATGATGATAGACAAAGACAATGAGAACATCTTGACAGCAGGAAGAGCCCTGACAAGACACTTTGTAGATATCCCAGGGAACCACAAAAAGAGTGATAGCTATTTGTCATTAGAAATAAAGGAGGTGAGAAGGCAGGAGAATGGCGTGGTTAAAGTGTTGAAAGAAAAATATTGTAACCAAGAATCTTTTATCCAGTAGACCACTTTACAAAAGTGGCAGTGAAATAAATGGTAAGCAAAAGCTGAGAGAACATGTTGTTTGCAGACCTGCCTTACAAGAAGTACTTTCAAGTTAAAAGCAGGTAACACCAGGCAGTAATTATATCCACATGAAAAAAACAAAGAGCACCAGGAAAGATAATGATGCATGAAATTATAAAATTACATAGTTGCATATTTTTTTTCTCCTGACTTGTCTGAAAAGCAATTTCATAAAACAATATGTACGCAATTGTATTGTTGGGCCTAGAACATGCTGAAATGTAATATACTGACAATGATAACATAAAGGAAGTAGGTGAGAGCAGAGCAGTATTGGTGTTAGGACTTACCAAATAACCAAATCACTAGAACCAAATGTGGAGACCCAAACTGCCTTATCATAGTCCTGATTTTACAGGGAACCTGCAAACACTTAAAGGGAAAAGCTGGACTTCGAAGTCAGAAAATCTGGGCGAATCTTTGCTTTGAGCAACGTTTAGCAGCTTGAACTTGGATATGTTGGTAGCTTCTTTGCGTGTCCGTTTTGGGACAGAGCAGATGCATTTAGTGGTATAATATCTGACTTACCTTTGTCCCATTTATCCATTTGAGGTATCCTAGAATGTGCTGATGTATTGACAAGGCTAGTGGATTTGCAAATGGGTGAGAATGTTTCTATTTGTATCCCCCACTGCAGCCTGCCAGCTCAAATCCTGCCAGGTCCAGTTCCAAAGCCCCCCTTCCCTCAGTGACCTCCCAAGCGTCTCCCAAACCGCATTCTCTCAAGCCCCCAAGGCAGAACTGAATCTTCCCCGAACAGCAGGCACAGCTTTAATTGCGCTTCATTCCATTCTCGCTGTCACGAGGTATCTTCCCTTCCGGACTGGGTATGCCTTTCATTTCTGTCCTGTCTTAGGAGGCACTAAATGCAGATGAATTCCGGACCACATTAGATCAGCACCAAGCTCCAGGTAGTCCTATAGTAACTGCTTACCTCTCCTCTTCATAAAATATTTTGTTTCAAAAATGTTGCCTCCAGCGCATTTCAGCTTTATCAGGAGTTCTTTTCATCACAGACTTGGAGACTGGGGAGGGAGGAAGAAGCTGCGAAGCCCCTAAAAGGATGGGCTTCTGGAAACATACAAAGCGGAATCTGCTCCTGTGATCTGTTTCTTACCCTCGGAGGCAGTGCGTCCTGAGCGGTGCCCCCTCCTCCCTTTCTTCTGTGTTATTTGGTTTCCAAATGCCTACACGGGACGCGTTCTTTCATGATCACAGTGAGACTGCGGCAGATCATGAAAACAGGCTGCAGCCAAGCCCTGCTTCCAGGGGAAAGCTCCTCTCTGCTGCCTCAACAAGAAAGGGACGCTCTCCTTTCAGAGCACTTTTCGTTTAGAACCTGAAAAGAAAAGGACACGGAGAAGTTAAGTTTCTCTCCGGGGAGCATTTGGCACACTGACGCCTGCGGCTTGGAGTCGCCCCGCCCCGCGCGCCCCGCCCCCAGCACGCGCCGTCTCTCATTGGCCGGCGGGTCTCGGCCCTGACCAATCGCACGCGCCCCCGTCGTCATGGCGACGGCCGGCGCGTCGGGCTGCGGGGACCAGACAGGACCAGTGCGGGGACCATGGCGCGAAACCTGTACGGCCCTCGCGTCCGGATGGGCAACTGGAACGAGGACGTCTACCTGGAGGAGGTACGCGGGCCTCCCCGAGCACCCTGCCTCCTCTCGCTCCGCTCCCCTCGGGACGCGGGGGACTTGCACCTGCTGCCCCGCAGCCCCGGCCTCACGCCCTCCCACCATTCCGGCGGGACCCTCGGCCCCTGACTCCGGGCCTCCGCTCTCCAGCCCCCGCTCCACGTGCGTCCCGCTGCGGTGGTCGCCCAGCGAGGAGGCACCTGGCGGAAACACTGTATGTTGAAGTAGGAAACACTAAGCAGGAACGGCCCCACGACTGCCCCCTGCTGAGTGACCCCGTGTCCCTTCATGGACCTTGTACTCCTGCCTTGATTTCTCCCATGGTGGTTTGACAAGGCCCGCGGCCGTCTGTGTGTGCATGTACTTGGTGGGGGTGGGCTTCCAGCGTCCCCCGTCACAAGGGGACCTCAGCTGGGGGGCACATGGCCCCCAAAGGGCACTCACGGGGTTCTCTGGCCGGAGGAATTTCAGGTACGTTTCTCTTTTGTGTCCTTCTCATTTTTCCAAATATTCTACCATGAAATAAAAGTATTACAGTAAGGCTAAAAAGCTTTCCACCTTTCCCATTATGCCCACATTTGTTTTTCTGTCGTCAAATCTTGCTTTTTCGATTTGATATCCTTCTGAACAAACGGCTGCGGTAGGTATATTATTCAGGACTGTCGCTGACCCTTTGGGTTTCGTTCTTTTTTCTCTTTAATCAGGAGCTCATGAAAGACTTCCTAGAGAAGAGGGATAAGGGCCAGCTTCTCATACAGAGAAGCAGAAGACTGAAAGAGAATCTTCTGAGACAGGTAGCTCTAAATTCAAGCACTGCTTTCAAAATTCTATGGAATTAAGTGTGAGCACATGTTAAGCAAGCAAAAATTCCACAAGTGAGTTATCATTTGGAAAAATCCAAGTTTTTCTTGTTAGATCAGAAAACCACCATGTTTAAGATTCCTTAAGCATTTTAGAAACAAGGCAAGTACACTCTCAATTATGCTTACCTGCATTTTCCAAATTAAGGAATGAACAGATTAATACATGAATAAGTAAAATGCCCCTTAGTCGGTGTTCAATAAATTCTTAATGAATTTGAATAAATTAATAATGGAGCCAACCCCTGTGATTTTTCATCAGCTTTATTTTGCTTCTTTTGGAATTACTGGAGGCTTTGCTTTGGCAAAGTGGGAGGAGCTCTGTGGCAAGACAAGGAAGAAAATTAAGGACTTGAGGGGATGCAAGACCTGATGCCTCCCTTACTGAAATGGGTCCCAGACTGAGAGGGAAAGAAGGATCCGGCAGCAGCCTTCGCTCCGGCTGTTCAGGATTTGCACAGTTTACCTGAAACCCTCCTATTTAAATTGCAGATGCAGCTTTCCATCTCCCAAGACGGATACATTCACTTTGGCGATAAAGTGATGCTGGTGAATCCCGACCATCCTGAGGTAGAAGCTGATCTGTTTCTCTGTGGGGACCTGAGCCTATGTATGACTCCAGATGAAATCAAACCCCGTCTAAGTGATGCATTAGAGGTGCCCTGTGGCCTGAGCGTGGCTCCAGCCAAGAACCCACTTGGCAGAAACACTTTTGTCATTTTGAGGTACAGATGCTTTAATTTTCAGCTCATTTGCATCATAAAGATGTCTTCCCGTGCAGCCACAGGACGCCCTGGGGCTGGAGCAGTGCCGGTTGCAGGCCTGGGTCATACCAGCATTCTCTGTGATTCTCATGTTTTTCTCCTACCTTGAGGACAATCGTCAAGGGGCTTTTATGATCCTTTTACCTTAAACATCAGGATAATTAGTAATTCGTATTCAACTAAAAATGCTTGATTCAAGGGTATTGGATCCAGGGAACTAAATTCATATTCTGCCCAGAAGCTGGGCTTTCCTAATAACATCTCAGCATGCTTTGAGCTAATGTGAGTGCTTTTACTGCTATTAGTGTTATTTTTACATTAAAATAGATAGTTCAACGCAAGGTGGAATTCCATGGGATTGCTATTTTAAAATTAATCGTCCACTAAAAATGTGCTTGATGGGATTTTGAAAATGAGCAATGGAATCCTTAGAGAACAGGATACTGACTGCAGTGAAACAATGTTGCTTTCAGTTTGTGAACTAAATATTTGATAGTAATGTTTCTATTACAATAGCCAATCCGTTAAGTCTAGATTTCTTTTGACTACAGGTAATTTACATTAAGACAACTAAAAGTTGATGACAGCTTGTGTTTCCTAAAGGATTAAGAAGGAAGGCTGCATTAAATGTCCACCAATGTTTAGAAAGAAACTTGGTGCAGGAGGCTTCCTGTAGAATAGCATGACGGGCTCGGTCCCCTCTAGGCTCGCAGTGGGGGCGGTGTTGCGGTTCCTGGGGAGAGTAGGCAGTAGGGAGCCACTGGATTTGAAGGCTGAAAGAAAAGACCTTTTGGTTACTTACTTAATTCAGTGATGGTGCATGAACACACAATCAAGGAAATTGATTTTAAACAAAATATCGAAGTGCAGAGTGAATCTAACACAGACAGTTTACATTACACTTATTCTTCACTGACAGTGTAGACAGAGATGCTGATGGTCAAGTTCTGCGATTCGGGCAGAACTTCCGCCTTGGGATAACAGGAGGATTTGAGGACAAAATGGTGAGTCGCCAGGTGGCACGTGTACTTGGAAGCAGCCGTTTTTGTCCAGGTAGGCTAGCGGGCACTGTTGAAGTGGACAGAGAGCTCTCCATCCTGGCTTCAGTATCTTTTCAGCCTGTAGCTTTTCACAGGCAGCTTGGAGCAAATTCTTACCTTCTAACTTTGCAAATTATGAAAATACACCCTTAAATGCTAGAGTAAGGGAGAAAAACCTTTTGGTAAGGTAGCTGGCAAAAAGAAAAAAAAGTGACACCCCCTCCACCACATAAATAAATGATTGGATTAATTAATAATCATCTGATAGCTGGCTAATGTCTGCAGGGCCAGCAAGGTATATTAACAGATAACTTTTTATTACCAAACTTCTGTCTAATATGGGAGAAGGATAATATGACAGTCATTTCAGCTTCCAAGGATGACAATTTTATCTCTTCTCAAATTCCCATCCCTCTTATTTTTATCCTTTGTATCTGAAATAGCAAGCACTTCTGGGGCATTCTAAAAAGTCTGGTGATCACGGCTTTTGAAATTTGTGCCTGACATAATATTATTTCTCTTCACATTAACGACAAAGAGCTTGTGGTCTGGCATAGCTATTCTTGGCCACCTGAAGTCCTGCTTTCCTGTTGCTCTGAAAGGCACATCTCCCCATTCCCCGGGGCCGAAGCCATAGCACATCCGGGACCCATCTCTCTTTCTGACCCACATCTGGCCGGTCGCCCAGGCCCATGCCGCTCCCTCCACGACGCATGCTTTCCTGTCTTTCATGCCCAGTGCCAGGGCCTCAGTCCGCGCCCCCATGGTTTGACTCCTCTGGTCTATTCTGACTTCAGAGCATAGTAGACTGGGGACTGCCAGACTGATCCTTCAAAGGTCAGGTCTGGTCACCTCCCATCCCCACTGAAAAGTTACTAGTGGCTCCCCTAGGCCTCTGAATTAAGGGCTGCTGTTTGCGGTGGCATTTAAGGCCCTCTAACGTGTCCACACTTCTCCCCTTGGCTCCCAAGCACCACGCCACCTCCTCCTGGGAGCCTCTCCTGAGCCGCTGGGAGAGCCCGTGCCTGCACCTCGGCCCCCCTTCAGCTCTCCGCCCCTCTGCTGACAGGTGCTTCGCGCTTCTGTACGCAGTCATCCCTCCTGCTGGTCAGAAGCTTCCTGAAGATAGCAGCTCATTTCTGCCTGCTCCATAATGAGATGCTTTGCATGTGAAAACCTGTCAAAATATGCAGAAATGGCCCCGAGGTTTGGGGTAGGAGGTGGATCAGTAAAGGACCAAAAAGCAGCTAACAGTTCAGATTTTTCGGCAGAGTGGGGCACTTGGCAGGGTCCCGGGCAGCCAGGTAGCGAGCTGCCTGAATGGGTCCAAGTGTGGCACCTTCCCGAGGGGCGCAGGCGCCCGTGGAGGCTCACGAGTGATCGCCAGCTGCTATGGCGTTGCTTCAGGAGCACGTTGCTTCATGTACCAAGTTTCATGCAACAGAATTTATAATAAATACAATTTTGATCCAGGCCCTGTGCCCTGAAAAAGCAGAAGACAGGAGCGGGGTGGGCATGAGAAGCGAGAGGGAGTTTGGCGTTTAAAGGGCGGAAGAGCGGCCTGAAGGGGTGGGGTGGTGGCCCCGCATCCCGAGGGGGCCTCTCTAAGCCCAGGGGCGCTGGGCACTCAGGCTCAGGAAGAGCAGGAGTTTGAACACACCTGCCGTCACGCCCGTTGACCGCTCCTCATTCCCCAGCTTTCCGAGCAGTATCATGTGGTTCACCTGCTTGCTGCTGTTTTCAGTTATATTTATCCAGCGACCACAGGACCCTCCTGAAGTCGTCTAAGAGGTCCTGGCTCCAGGAAGTGTACCTGACGGATGAGAGCTCCTACCTCAACTGCTGGCAGGCTACCTACCTGGACCCGCAGCTGCGCCTGGAATACGAGGGCTTCCCCGTTCCGGTGAGCGGAGCCCAGGAGGACCCCTGCAGTCCCTGGGCGTGGCTTACCGTCTGTGAAGTGGGGCTGGTCATGGCTCCAGAGCCCACCCTTCTCTGTATTTCTCTCTCCTTTTCGCTCATAACTCAAGCTCTGAAGGCACTACGTGGTCTGTGGCCGCATCCGGCCTTGGATTTCCCGACTGTGGTTCACGTTCGAATCCTCTAGACAGTATCATGGAACTGGGGGGCCCAGGCCCTGCCACGGGGCCCGGCTGAGAACAGGGCACGCTTCTTCCAGGCCTCTGCCATGTCCTCATTTCCAAAGAGACGGGGCGTCCTGGGGAATGAAGGGGCCAGCAGGGCAGCCACACAGGTGAATGTGGAGATCCCACAGGCCAGCACCTTCTCATTCTCATCGATGGGCTTTTTCTCAGGGGCCTGGGCCCTGCGGGGCTGGAGCCCGAGGCCTGATTCTGACGGAATGGCAAGCTGGGGGCACAGGGCTGTTTGGAGGGCCAGAGGCGTGGCTCCTTGCTCCTGAGGTAGCCTGCAGACGGGGAGCGAGTTGTTAAAGCCCCTGGAGTGTGGAACTTACAGCAGGGAAGGGCTAGGGGCAGGCCAGGCTGAGTCTGCCCAACCCCGTGGGCACCTCTCCTGAGCTCTGCGGGCTCTGTGGGCCCCAGGTGGTTCTCCCAGCACGGGAGGCCCACACGCGGCCCACCAGCACCATGCTCGCCTGCTTCTTCTCCTCAGCAGGCCTTTGCCAGCCTTTGCTCTAATTCCCATGATTCATATGTCAGTGTCTCAGTTCCTTCTCCCTGAAATGGGGTGATGATAACATCTATTAATGAGTTTTTGCGAAGAGTAGGTGGTCAGGACATTTATGGGCCTTCCCAGCAGTGCAGCTGGCCGGCTTGCATGCAGGCAGCCCCCAGGTATGCACCGTTGTGGAGGTGGTGCTGGTTAGATTGAAGATCCGTGGCCCGGCACTGGCCCTTCTCGCCGTCGCTAACCCAGGCCAGAGCCTGAGGCCGGTCTCTGAGCCTCGCTCACACTCTGCCGCACGTCTGCAAATCAGGAACCTCATACCTGTCCAGGCTGCTTGGCCGCTTCGGTGCCCTCTGGCCAGGGGCCATCTGGGGCACTTGTGGTTGAACACGTCACCCCGTGGGCGTGTCTGCAAGAGGGTGCTTGGAAGGGGGCTCTGCTCCTGATGGATGCTGTCGGGAGCAGGCAGTTCTGTGATGGGGCCTGTCAGCTCACGCGGTCATTCAGGGGAGCAGTGGCCGCTCACAGGAGCTGGGCCGTGGGTCTGTGGTGTCCTGCAGCTGCACACGCTCGTGTTCTGTGCTCTGATACGGTCCCAGAGGGGTTTTGTTTTCCCGTTGCTGCATCACGGTCATAGAGTGGCTAATATGGGCAACCTGAGAGATGGATTCTGTCCCAGGAAAGCGCCCAGCCCAGCCCTGAGCGCCAGGCCAGCTGTGGATGTGATGGCCGCTCCTTTCTTACGCACACAACTTTCAGCTTATACGGCAGGATATTGAAATGATGTGCACTTCTTTCCAGTTACAAACATAATATGTGTTCACTGAGGAAAGCTGGAGGAGTACAGCGGCCATCACCAGTAGGTCTGTCCTTCAGGGAAAGCCACTGCTGGTATCTTCTCCACCCTTTCCCAAGCATATATTTTTTATTTTTTATTTATTATTTTTTTTCCCATGCATATATTTTGTACTTACTTTTTACAAAATGGAATGTCAGGAATATCATTGTTTTCCACTTAGAAGTACTACTGACTGCATCTCATGTCAGAGACTTCCAGTGTGACTTCAGGTGACTGTAGAGTGTCCTGTCCTGTGTGTATTCACAGGAGTGAGTTAATCTGTCTGTTGTGGTTTGGCTTCTCTCTCTCTATCTATCTATATATATAGAGCAAATTTAAATGAATACATAATACATTTCCAAATGTTTGCTTTCAGGAAATCAGAAGCCTTAGTTCAGTAGGGAAATAATGCGCTCTCTTTACCTCTAAGGCAAATGCCAAAGTCCTCGTCACTCACTGCCGCACGAACCGGGGCCTGGCGGCCCACCGGCACCTTCTCTTAAGGTCTGTGTCCCGGGGCTCAGCAAAATGCCAGGAATGGCGGGTGGTGGCTGTGCCTATTAGCAAAGGAGCTCGATTTAAAGAGTGTCCACACACACAAAAGGTCCTTTGATGAAAAAATACTGTCCCATTGAACTTTGATGGTGTGAAAAATCCTACTGGCATCTGCCCCCTGAGACAAGTTCCTCTCCACAAGTGGGTTTTGGCTGTCATGGGGTCCTACCCACCTCATGCTTGACCACACAGGGGAAACTTCTGGCAAGCATGTACTTTAGAGACCCCTAGGGGTGTAGATAGCTGAGGTAGGTGATTCTGGGGTAAGCAAGCACTTACGGAGAGCTGGCATTCCATCCCCGTGTTTCTTCTTTCTCACCCCAGGACCTACTTTGGAAAGGAGGCTGAGGTCGCTGCTCACACACACCTGGATTCACACAGAGTCGAAAAGGCCAGGAACCACTGGATGCTGGTGACCGGGAGTCCCAGGAAAGACTCGTCCACCATGTTGGACCTGCCCAAGCCGCCAGCCCAGGACACCCGGGCCCTGGAATGGGCGGCGGACCCGGGGTGCAGTAACCCGCCGTAAAATGGGAGATCAACAGTCTCGGTCAGACCCCAAGCTATTTTTAAGTATGGCATAGAGCTTTCTGTATACTACACTGAAACAGAGGCTATATTAAAAACTATTAAATTAGTCGTGGGGTCTAGGACACAAAAAACCTGGCTCTGGGGAACAGCTCCTAATAGTGTTTGAAGGTGACAGGTGATAGTCCTCGGTTGATTGTGGATTCTCTACTTAGACACTAGAGGGCAGCAGCGTCTCCAAGGATGATGGATGATGTGTGATGTTTTTAAGCTAAGTCTGCCTGTGCAATAAAACTATGCCGAATCTTGGGGACCACCTTCTTCCCCCGACTCTGCACAACGTACTAAGAAACCCACAGTGTGTAGCTGTGAGCTGTGGCCTTACCTTGGAGTTAAATGTTTTTCCCTCGTATTTTCGTTTCTACCTCTGGCTTGGGGGTGCGGGTGTGAAGGGTGTCAGTATCTCTACCTGGCCAGTTACCTTATTTCGTAATGATTTTTGAACCACAGAACCTCTTTATTTCTATCTTATCTTTGAAACTGGCACATTAGTTGTTCCATGTAATCAAGAAATTTCTGAAAAATAAACGTGTCCCTCCATGTGTTTGTCCAGCTTTGCAATTCTGTTGGGCCCTGTGGTGTGTAAGGTATTGTCACAGGGTGCCGAGTCCCCCACCTGTAGGTAAAGGTGAGCTCGAAGGCTGGTTCACCTATGAATGTGCCAAGGGACAGAAAGTAAACCGCAGGTGAGGTACATGCATCTTAAATAGATGCAGCTTCAAGCCAGCGTGCACGCACCTCTTCAAGGGGCAGGTGCTGCAGGAGGGCGGCGGTTCCTGCCCTGGGCTGGGCCTGGGACTCACCTGGAGAGCTTCCACAGTTGCAGATGCCTGGGTCCCAGCTCAGGAGTCCTGGTTCCGTGGTCAGTGGCACAGCCTGGGCACCGGCTAGCAGCTCTTCCGATGGCTTCAGCCTGCAGCCCAGGTCCAGACCCACCGAGTTAGGAGATGGGGAAGGGCGCAGCGGTTCCTTGAGGGGGCCGGGGAGGGCTTGCCTCCGTGGGTCTCCACCTGGATGCACTTTAGAATCCCCTGAAGAATGTGGAACAAGCCCGAGGCCCAGGCTGCATCCAGACCACGAAATCAGTTCTGGCCCGGGCCCACATCCAGAGAGTCACATGTACTTAACTGATTTGGAGTGGAGCTCAGGTATCAGTGTAAAGACTTGCTAATTTATTTTAATGTGCAGCCTGGATGGAGAAGGGCGGACTTGGGTGGGCAGGGTCAGGTCTACCTGTGTGTCTCCTAAAGGCCAAACCAGGGCCACAGGCAGGTGGTTGGGCTCCACCCGGGAAGGATGTCTGTGGATAAAGTGAGAGTTCCTGTGGCCAGGATTCCCACCTGGCCCTGGTTGACTAGCTCACTGCACACCTGTGGGCAATATGGCTGTTGACTTATATAAAGAGCTCCACCCAGTGCTCTGCGTGCGACATGGTGGTATGGCTGCAAGGCTGCAGGAGAGCAGAGCAGAGGACAGAGGCCCAGAGGACCAGCTGTGCAGGACCATTGTGCAGAGAGGCCCAGAGGACAACTGTGCGGGACGGCTGTGCAGACAGAGGGGTCCAGAGGCAGAGACCGGCATGCTGCATGCAGACTCGCTCTGAGTGAACGGGATTTTAGTGACTGACCTGCCACCTGGAAATAAAGTTGGGTATAACCCTTCCACCCCAAGAACAGTTGTGCTGTCAATTTCTTTGGTCACATTGAATCCATAGCAAACTTGCCTGGGGCTGAAACGCATTGGCAAGACGACATCCTTTCACAGTCTGACCTGTCAAAGGTCTGGACCCTTCTGGATTCCAGCTCTGGCCATCAGGTGTTCAGGGAAAGCCTTCCTTTCCTCCTCCAGCGGCATCCTGACTGAACCGCCGAAGGGTCAGCCCTGGGAAGGCGGGTCCAGCGTGCCTGCTTGGAGCTTGGGACACCGGAGCATAGCTTCCACCTGGCTGATGGCGACGGTATTGCACAGCTGTTCTACCTCAGAGATGCCCAAATGGGAAAGAGGCTCTCTTCCATCTTGGTGTAGATGAGATCCGGCCAACGGCCAGAAAGTTAGCTCCGCTGAGCTGAGCATGCTGACAGGTACGTCCCCTGTGTGACCTCATCAGTGCTGCTGCCTCGGGTCTGCTGCACACATCACAAAATTATACGGGGTTTTTATGCTCAGTTACTCATTTGGTTCCCACTACTCTGTGGGGTCAGAGCAGATGCTGTTCATTGCTGTATCCCAATGTCTTGAAAAATGTCTGTGGAGTGAGTGAAGGAATGAACACACAGATGGACCTATGCCTTTTCCAGAGGCGGCAGTTGGCTTGTAGACATTATGTTGTGTGCTCAAGGCCACGCAGCTCGTAAATAGCAGAACTGGGGCAGGACAAGTCAGGTAAGACCTTCCCCTAAACCGAGCTTCCCTGACCTGGGCGCTCTCCATTGTTTTGGTCCAGATAATTCTCTGTTATGGGCGCCGTGCACTGTGACATGTCTGGCAGCCTCTCTGGCCTCTGCCCACCAGGTGATGCAGCCCAACTAAAAATGTCTCTAGACGTTGCCCTCTGTCCGTGGGAGGGAAACCCACCCTCTGGGTGCCACGGTCCCAGATCCCTTAGAGATCTTCCTTTACCATCTATAGAGCATTCCATGAAGGATTTGTTTCCTTTCTGTTTTTATTTTCTATAGAGTGATGCAATACAGAATATGTGGTCTCTAAGGTAGCTTCCAGGTATGCCAATAATCTGCTGTTAACATCTGATCTGGGCCGTGTGGACACCCAGGATTTTGTCGGGGTTGGCCCCCTGGGACAAGGGTGCCATGCGGACCTGTGTACAGTGCCAGGAGGCAGACAGGCGGGATACACAGGTGGGCCCCTGAGATGTAGAAAAAGTTCAGAAAATGTATATTATTATTTTATCCTTTCAAATACATTCATATGCATGTGGTTTCTGCTGTTCAAAATGTTTTTAATGTACATAATAGTTTAATAGGCCTAAGTAAAATTTGTAAGTGTAAGTATATGAATGTGTGTGTGTCTAGCTAATGCTCAGACCCATGGGAAGGTGTGCGGCGGCAGGCTGTGGGGGCCGTTCTGTGCGCTGTGCGCCGCCGAGTCACGGTTATGGCGCAGCTGTATCCTGAGCCACGGACTAGAGGCTCCCCCTCTGCTCAGCTGAACTCATGGATCATTTCCTGGGTGCCAGGGTGGTGGAGACCGTGAAAGACAAGGCCGAGACCCCGCAGATGGGGGAGGGGAGCGTGGCTGTGCGCTGAGCCCCCCAGGACGCCCTGGAAGGACGGGAAGCCTGCCCTCCAAGGAGCCTTGAGATAGGCCTGACCTGGGGAGAGCTGAGCTGCTCTCTGATTGGTGGGTTTGGCCAGATGAATTCTTTTTTTTCCTTCGATCTCCTCACCAAAGGCAAAGATAGTAGAAACACGGTTTCTCCATTAGTAAACTTATGCAACAGCTCTTGATGCCACCCAGAGCCCAGGTGGGAGGAGGGGCTCCCCGGAGGCAGGCTGGGCTGAGCCCGCCCCTGGAGGACAGTGGTGCCGCCGGCCAGCCCCCCAACCTCACCGCCATTCAGCGCCCCGGAGGGGGCGCTGCCGGGGCAGAGGCCTGGAGCTGCCAGGGTGCCCCTGGGGACCGGGGTTCCCTCCGGCGGGTTTGGGCTTGGCGCTTCCCAAAGTGGCCACAAGGTGTCAATGTTAAAAACGCTGAGTCAATACAGTTGCTCAACCATTGAACTTAATTTCAAAATACCAGGGAGTTTCCAGTTTTCAAATGTCCATTTTAAGAGGAGAAACCGTAGGAGCATGGCGGTCAGGTGTCAGCTCCTTTCTTTTCTTGTAGAGATGGGTATCCGGCTCATGTAAACGCTGCTTTCCACGGCGCCCGGGGTTGTGCCTTGGAGGCTGGGCGGGGGTGCAGCCCCGGGGCTGCTGGTCTGTGTTCTGCCTGAGGTCCGCTGTCGCCGGGAAGCCTGTCTCTGAACGCAGACCTGGGGCCCCGGATCCGCCCAGGAGGTGGCCGCGGGTGTCTGTGGGGTAGGGCCCAATGCTCCCCTTGCCTGCTTCCCAGAACTGCCTCAGTTTCTCCCCAGGGCCACTAACACCCTCTCAGAGCTGTGTGGAAGGTTAAACAGTTTGGGACGATGTACCTGGGACAGGCAGGAGGGGTGGGGGTTCTGAGCCCCTGCTCTGTGTGACCCTGGGTGTCACTGCACCTCTCTGAACCTCCCTTGCCCATAGGGTAAAAAGGCGCAAACATATCAGCCATCCACGGGGCTCGCTGTGCCCCAGCGCGCGCTGCAGGCCCTGAGCACCCTGCATCCCGCCCAGCACCGGATCGGAGCTCATGTGATGATCAGCACGACAGGGGCGTCTTGTGCCGTCCCTGCTGCCCTCTGATTCCTGGCTTCCCCACGTGCCTCTGGGCTCCCCAAACACAGAGCCTGTGTGCTATACGAATACCGTTTTATCTCTCTGTCCCCCGTGTCCGTATCTCCAGATGTTAGCTCCTTCTCCTCCCTCATTTTACCAGTAAACAAACAAGCCCAGGGAGGGGAAGGGACTCACCCAGCGCTGCCCATGAACCAGCACGTCCCCATCACGGTGCTTGTCCCTCTGGACGGTGTGCTTGCCTCTCTGTCTGCCAAGCTTGACTAAGCTCCCTGGGGACAGGGAAATGGATTCCAAGTTGTGTCCCCTTCCTCCTCACACCACATTCATGGAGCATTTACTGGGGGCCAGGCTTCATGGGCCGACCGACTGAACCCCTACATCAGGCCAGCGAGGTAAGCAGCCCTGTTATTGGGACTCCGCAGGAGAGGAAACAGACCTGGAAAGGCTGATGTATCCAGTGCTGGACCACTTGGCGGGGAGCTGGGCAGCCCTCAGCCGCCAAGCAGTACTGCCCCTCAGCAGTCTTCAGTGTGCTGCTGCGGGATCACACGTGATCAGGCCGGTCGGGAACGGCGCGATGTTAGAGGGCATCGCGGGGCCACCACAAGTGTGCATTCCAGTTCTGGGTGTACACCTGCGTTAGATGTGCCATTCAAGGGGCACAGGGGTGCCCTGCCTGTAGGTACTGAGGGAGGAAGAGGGAAGGTGTGGGGGAACTTCTCGGCTCCGAGGCCACCCAGTCCTGGGCCCCAGAGGACTGAGGGCTGCTGCGGGCCCAGGGACAGACCGCAGGAAACTCTTCTCAGCAGAAGGTTCGCTCAGTTCCCGAGCACCCCCGGGCTGCCTGGGCTCCCCTGGGGGCCCTATCGTCCCACCACACCCCCAAGTCCAGGGGTGTCGGTCCCAGGGAGAGAGCGTTGGAGCTGCCCCCTGCATCCAGGAGGGGCCGTGGGCTGCATCTTAGCTAGCTGGGTCCCAAGCCTGCCTCCCTGATAGACCAAATTCCTGCAGCTGCTCCGGCCCCGGGGCAGCCAGGCTGCCTGGCACTGGGGCTGTGGACTCGGTCTGGTTGCTGAGCGCAACAGGCTGACCCACCCAGGGCTCCGCCTCGGAATATGGCCCCGTGCACCCCACGGGCTAACTCAGCACATGCAAGCCGCACACACAGACGTCCTCCCTCCCTCTAGCCCACTGGCCTGGGAGGGGTGGCTGTCCCCAGCTGCTGGGCAAGTGGCCCCTCCTTCCCCTCCCTGCAGTGTCTCTGCTGTTATTGTCGGCCCACATGAACAAGGCTGAGCATCTGCCAGACATCTGCTCATGGCTCTGAATGTGCTGCCAAACAGGCCGGTGAAGGAGAGCCACCCTGGGGCGGAAGTCCCAGGGCCTGTGAGCTGCCACCCTGGGGCGCTGCCTGGCTCGCTGGCTGCTGGTGGGATCCCTCGTGGAGACGGTCCCTTTGGGGGCCTGGAAGGGTGGCGGGGGAGGCCACTTGGCTCTCCACCCTAACCTTCCTCCCCAGAAGGGACAATGCTATGGGCCGGGGACAGTCGACAGAAGGGAGGCCTGGTGGAGACGCCTGGAGGGACTACAGCTCCCCCTACCCTTAGGACTGATGTGGGAGGGGGCATGCCTCAGGCTGAGAGACCGGAGGGGCCTCAACTACCCCGCCTGGGGGTGGGCATGGGGGAGATTCCTTCCTCGACCCCTCTCCATCACTGACTGGGAGCTGCTCTGGCCACATCAGGCTCCTAGAAAGCCTGCAGCCTGGGATGGGGGAGAGAGAGCCCCAGGAGCAGGCAGTGAGAAGCCCCAGAGCAGAAATGGGCAGCACTGGACAGTTCCTGCTAGAGGGGACGGGAGGGTCAGAGGTTAAGGACCGCTGGGGCGCTGAGCACGCCGGTTCTCTCCTGCCCTCTTCCCTGGGAGCTGCCCCCTCTCCCCCTGCCCCCTCTCACTCTTTCCGCCTTGTGCCCACCTTCCCTCACCCCTAACACTGACAAGCACATGGTGAGGCCGTGTAAGCGCTTCATCCTGGTCTATGGGGCTTGCACCTTCCCGTCCCCCCGGGTGAAGACGCCGCCACCCCCCTTGAGGAGAGCATCCTCGGACCACTTGCGTTGCTAAGCGCTCACACACCCTCAGCTGAGCAGTTCACGTGCTGCTCCTCCGTGTGACAGTCAGCTTCTGGCCTCCCTGGGAAGATGGGTCCTCTCTCCCTGTCCAGCTTGGCTCTCTGCTGGCAGGAGGCCCCTGCTAGGTCTCCTTTCCCATCCTACCAGCTGCAGTTTCTGGCCCTTTTGGGGCTGGAGCTCTGAAGAAGAGCAAGGTCTCAGGGCATCAGGGAAGTCCTTTCCCCACAGGCGCTGCGGGGAGCCCTGCTTCTGGGTCCCCAGCCTTGGCAGATGGCCCAGGGCACTGCCATCTTGAGGGTGTCGATGGGCCCTCAGGGATATTTCCCTCCCCTGGAGATCTTACCCAGAGCTGCCCATTGACAGCAAATGAGTTTCTTCCAACTCGTTGCTTACTCTCAGCCCCTGGGCACCCCCTGCACGCAGTTTATGCCTCCTGATGTCTGGCTGTTCTTCCGAGACAGCTTCTGGGTGGGACCTAAGACGACCCCACTTCTTCCCCCTCATGTGGCCACAGCTGACCCACAGGGACCGTCGTGGATTCTTTGAGTCCCACCGAGTCCAGGGAGCGCAGAGCCATCCCGGTGCAGCCACGTCTTTTTGCCATCGATGTAGCAAGCACCCCTCGCCTCCTGGCCAGAGCTTAGCTCCTTCTCCTGAGTGTCTCCTCACTGTCCGACCCCATCCTGGCCCCTGACAGCACGCGAGCTCGACGGTGAGGCTAGTCTGCCTGCCCACGTCCTGCAGAGATCTGGGGAGGAGGCACCACGGTCGCTCACTGAGGTGTCTCCAGCCGGTGCCTGGCATTAGCTGATGCTCGGCATGTGTTTGTTGAGCAACCGAGCGAGTCTGTCAGTTTGGTTCGGCCCCAGCCTGGCCCAGAAGGGAGCCTCAGGTGGGATGCTGCAGCAGGCCCCGTGCATGAGGACCTTGCAGGCACCTTTTATCGAGGCTGAGGTTAAGGTCAGATCCCCTGCGGCGTCAGATGGGGTGTGGGGGGCGTGTAAGGACCCAGCGGCGGGCCTGAGTCTGTGACCACAGGGTTGTGAATGGCAGCTTTACCTTCTCCTTTGTTTCAAATGAGCCACTGAAGGCCCGTCTCGAGCATCAGGCTCAGATGCACTTTGGCGTCCCTGACTTGTACACTCAGGTACTGAAACAACTGGGTTCTCTGGCTCCTGGTTTTCCTTTCTCACTCAGCACAGTGTTTGTTTGAAACATTGGGCAGCCTCTGCTTTTCCAAAAGCTGAGATTTCCTCCGGTCGTGTCCTCTTTGCTGCCTCATTATTGCCAAGACCTGCTCAGCCCCTGAGGCCTTCGGGTTCCCGTTCTCCAGGTCTCCAGGGAAGCTGATTTTGGGGGAGAAGCTTTGGATGAAAGGCTGCCGAGCTGGCAGAGTGGTCCACAGCCACGACTCCTCTTGCTTCCACCTCTGCAGGGGGTTCAAGAGACCAGGCCTCAAATGAACCGTGATGGAACCCCACCAACCGATAGCCGCATGTTTGGAAAATTGGGTCAAAACAGCTGTTTCAGTCAAATAGTTTCATATTGAGGTTTGTTTATTTACTCATTCATTCATTCATCGAGCCCCTGGTTGTGTCCCAGATGTTGGGGAGCTAAGAGACAGGCAGATGTAACGTCGCTGACATCCTCCTCCTAGATTCTCAAGTAGTCCTCAACACACGCGCGAACCCCATGAAAAGGAGGCTCTCGCTCCCCGTCGCCCCTGAGCCTTCCGTGCACCTGCTGGCAACTTGCTTCCCGTCCTCTGGCCACTGACCATGTGGCCTGTTCTGGTGTTCTTGCTTTGTCTCTGTGCCTACTTTTAGCCTGCATTCCTGCCCACAAGGATTCTGAGTGGTCCTGCCTTCTGGATGCTCACAAGGGCCTCCCTGGACCCATAAGTGACATATTATCTGAGGCTGAAGAGGTCACAGAGGTGTGGACTATAAGAATAAGTGAATGTGGTAGGGTCAGATCGCTTACCTGGCACTGCAGTTTGAGGGACTCTTAGACTCTGCGGCCCTTATGGTCTTCTTCCCAAAACCTTACCTCCCTGTAAGGGTGAAGAGGGGGATGCTGATGAGAGCTGATCCGACCTTGGAGGCTTACTCCCAAGCAGGAGTCCCAGCAGCCCTGTAGGCACCATCTCTGGTCCCTTCAGCCCAGCCCACTGTCTGTCTGGGCCCCGAGATGGCCTCTGGGGCACGTGGGGGCTTACTAGGCATGCCTGACAGCTGGGAGAAGTGGTCTTGGAGTCCGTGGGCTGCCCTCTTGGGTTCTCGCGGAGCCCTGCCCTGCAGCACCCGGGCAGCTCTGCGCCCTGGACTGAGAGCAGCCCCCTCCCGGCCTCCCGTGGGCATTGGTAATGGGAGTCTGAGGCTGAGGGTGTCAATGAGCTGGTCCTCCATTGGCCTGCTTGGGATTCCGCTGTCCTTCCTGGCGACCTGGCAGCACCTCGGCTCTCAGTGGCTCTGGGGCTGTCCTGGTGCCTTCAGGCACAGGCCAGCGCGTCCTTGCCGCAGGGACCTCTGTGGCGAGCCTCCTGGCTGAGCCCAGCTACGCTCTGCTCGCCCTCTGACCGACTGGGACTGTTGGTCTGGCGCACAGCACCCAGGGTCAGGAAGCAGCTCACTTTCCTGCACCCGAGGCTCCATCTCTGCAGGCCTGCTGCTCCAGCTGCGCTCAGTCCTCTCTGGTGGGGTTTCCCTCTGAGCCGGGCAGGCCGTCCTCTCCCTGCTGTGGAACCTGAGGGGACAGGTCCAGGTCAGACGGGGCAAAAGCATTCTCCTCGACTTCCCTGGCATGGGATCTGTCTGTCGCGCCCCCTTCCCTGCTCCTGCCAGGGTCTCCCCCGCCCATTATCCTTTGGGACCAGAGGTGTGGCCCCCAATTTCTCCACTTCCTGTGGAGCAGCAGCTTGGGCCCCGGTCTCCCTCATAGGCCGGAAGTATTTTCTCTCTATTCTGGAACAGACTAAGGAATATTGCATCCAGACCTGCTTCCTGGTAAGCGCGGGAGGGATGGGGTGGAAAACTAGCTGGGAAACGCCTTTCTTGCAGCATCTCTAGCTCACAGGACTCCCGTGGGACCGGAGAGCCTGAAGCTCTGTGTGAGGTGCCTGAGGCCGAGGGGCTGGCTTTGCTGTCCCACCTGGCTGGCTGCCCCGCCTGCCTTCTCTCTCTTCTCCGGGAGGGTGTTGGCTTCAGGCTGTCTGGGAAAAGCAGGGGAACGGAACTGCAAACCCTAAAGATCGTGGCCTTGACACGCTGGCCAGGCCCCCATAGCGAGGGACTGACGCGGAGGAAGCCCCCCGCCCCCGTGTGCGCTGGTAGGATGTCTGTAAGCCTCGTGGTTCGTGGTGATGAGGCAGGCAGGCGCACGGGCACCTAAGGTGCGGGCAGCTCAGGGACGGGCCCAGGACATGGCATGCGGCTGGCATGCGCTGGCTGGCTGGCTGGGTTTAACAAGGTGCTCTGAGGCCAAGATGAGCACAGGAAAGAACTGACTGGTCTCCAGGGGTAATAAAAGGGGAGGAGAAAGGCCAGAAATGAACGTTGGAAAAACTGTCTCTAGGTGATAGAGCAAGAACGGAGTTCAGGAAGATGTTGAGCGGCCAAAGGCAAATATCTGATTCAGGGTGCGGCGCCCCCTGCCAGCAGGGCCAGGCAAATCCTAGAAGAGGGCTGTGGACTTCGCGCACTTGCTGCTGGCTGCCTTCAGGGAGCCGCTGTTACCCTGAAGGAGGGTGATTTGGAGGCAGTAAAGCGCAGAGGTAGACCTGGGAAGTGAATCTTGGAAGAACAATGGGTGTGGTTCCTGGACCTGAAACCCACCACCGAGTGCGAGAGTCATATTGCCAAGAAAGAGAAGCCTGTGGTTTTTCTGGGCCTTAACACTGTAGCTGCCCGGGGACTCCAACCGTGCTGAGAAATCTATGCAGCCCCCGCGGGGCACATGCCTTCCAAAGCCTGCTGCGCATGGCCGAGGAGGTCAGGGGGCAGGAGGAACTTTCAGGCGTGTCCTTGGGGAAGCAGTGAACGAGCCACGGCCTCCCAAGCAGGGGACAGGGCGCCTCAGTGAGCATCACCCGTCCTCAGGCCGGAGGTCTTCACAGTGGCTGTCCAGCAGGATGTCTGAATTCCTGTGGGCCAGTGATGGCTGCGTGTCCCCCGTTTTCCTCTTCATTGAATGCGAATGTCTATGGATATTGTCCTGTCCCTGTAGGCCACTAGGTAGGCAGAGACCAGCCACCTTGGCCTTAGATAGGTCGGTGGTCAGCCGCTGCTTGCTGCCTGACTGTATGAATTAAGTCTGATCGGAACGGCCACACTCACGCATTTACAGATTGTCCTGATGATTTGGGGTCCCAAAGGCAGAGTTAAGTCACTGCAACTGAGACCTATGGCCCACAGGCTTCACATATTTACTCTCTGGCCCTTTAGAAAAAAGTTTGCTCGTGTCTGTTGTAGAGCGATGATCCCCTGGACCCAGCGGAGCCACGTCGGCCGCGATGCAGAGCCTGCTCTTTGGGGCTGGGGCCTAGGACCGGCGGGGACGGGGTCCCAGCCCGGGGACCGGGAGGGTTTTCTTTCTGGGGGAAAGCAGGGAAAACAGAAACTGGCAACCAGACTCTGGCTGAGATTTGAGGGCTTGCTGAACGTCCGTGCGCTCCTCCTGGCTGCCCTGAAGTCGGGCGTGGTCCGAGGGCGCATTCTAGGCAGCAGGTCGTGAGTGAGAATGACATGGGTCACTTCTGGCCTGGGACCCAGAAAAGCCCCTGTCAGTCTCCTGGGCTCTCATTCCTGCTGTGAATCTCGGCTGGTGCCAGGCTGAGATGCTGGAGACAGAGGAGAGGGGCAGCCTGGGGCCCCACGTCGCCTCTGGGGAGGTGCTGCCTTGGAAGGTGGCCTGACGTGCTTCAGACATCGTCTGAACAAGCAGTAAACTTTGCTGGGCTGAAAGACTGAGATTTGAGGATTAATTTTGTTATTGTCTCTGAAGCTGCTGTTCTGACTGATACACTATGCATTACACTCACATCATGATTTAAATAAAATTGAGTTTATACTTGCATACAATTGTTACTCAGTTATACAATTTTATGTTTCTATTATTGATAGCCTCCTATACTAGGCAAAGTCATCTTTGAAACATGACGTTTAATAACTTCATATTTCCTTGGAGTACTCTATTGGTAACATACAAAGGTTGGGAAATAAGGTGAGAAAGACAAGTTATTTCCTGTGCATAAGAGAAATTCAGTGCAATTTTTTCTGAAATGCAACTTAACAACATGCTTATCCCTTTGATCCTGGAAACTTATCCTCAGAAGATAATGAGAGATGTGGACAAAATTTTATAGGCACAGATTTTTGTTTGAGCTTTATTTACAATATCAAAATTGGAGATAATGTAAATGCCCAACAGTAACCAGAGAGTTACAAAAATAATAGCACCTCTCCAGCGATTTCCTGCTTCTCGATGTGGCTTCTCTGGCGTCAGATGCCTGCAGCTTGAGACCCAGAACATGGATCTGGCTTAATAACTAGCCCGTCAGGGGCCTCTGTCTTTCCCGCTGTACCTAGTCGTTCCCTGCTGGCCGCCTCGGATCACGCATGCCCTGGCCAAGGGTTGTCTACTTTCCATTTCCTTGGCCACTCATGACTTCTGGCTGCAGAGATTCTTCAAATGGTCTCTTGGACATCAAACGATGACAGCCCAACATTTGGTTACATAAAGTGCAAATGAATCCTGAACACATGGATTCCATTTCCCTTCAAATACACAGGGGTTTCAGTTTATGGGAAACGGACTGCGGGGTGCTGGGCTGTGCAGCCGACCACTAGGCTTGGGAAATGGGTTGAGTCGCTGACCGGATCCTCAGTTTAGTTTTGTCCATCTGCTCTTCCTCCCAAATCCCCTCCTCAGCACCCTAGAAATGACAGCTGTTTCATTCCAGGGGATGCTGAAAGCTAGTCTTTTGTCCAAGAAAGAGGGGAAGCTGAATGCATTTGCCAAAGGTTCCTGGGGTTTGCTTGTTTTGTTCCAATGCTGGTGAAGCTAAATAAAACGCAGAACGGACCCTCCCTTCCCCTTGGCTTCTGTGCTGGAACTTTGTGAAATCTTGTCTCTTCCTTTAGGCTCTTCTCTGCCTGGATGTTACACATCTCTTCCTTCTTTTGCCTCTTGCTTGTTGGAATTTCCTGAGGCTTCATCCTTAGCCCGTTGTTCTTACCACACTTTCTAGGTTATTTTCCATCTGAACTCTTGGCTTGACAGCTTTCTCTACACCGATGCTGCTCTGGCTGCTGCCCCAGCCCAGGTCTCTCCCCGGGCCTCCGTCCTGCATCCATACACCCTCCGGGCACCTCTAGGCCCTGGAGCGCACAGAAGTCCCAAACTCACCGTGTCCCAGCTTCACTTCTCTTCCTCCTCCCCAAACCAGCTGATCTCCCTCCATTCACTAGTAACTAGAGTTCATTTTAGTAACTAGAAGTACCAGCCACTCAGTCACCAATGCTACCATTGAATTAGTTCAGAAAACTGTGAGTTCTCCCTGCATGCCATGTGCAGAGCTCAGTACGGGGACATTAAGATGAATAAGACCGAGTTCTTGCCCTCGGTGTGCTCATAACCTGGTGGGGGGCATGGCGGGCATGTGAGGGATGACAGGGTGCCAGGGAGCTCAGCAGTGGAAACAGGCAGAGAATCCTACGTAGTGTGGGGAGGGGGCGTGGACCACATCGGCTGTGGGGGGCATTCACAGGAGGGTTGGAGAAGGGTGGTGCTTGAGCTGAGAATCAGAGAGGGCCTTAGGTAAAGTAAGAGACTGGGGAGCACTGGGGAAACAGGGAGGTGAGAGCAGCATGGGGGAGCAGGCGTCTCGTGGTTACCGGATGGCTGGGCAGGGAGTTGGGGCAGGTGAGGGCTTAGCTGAGGCTTCCGGGGTGCATGGGGTAGGGGAGGATGGAGGGCGTATATCTCTGGGCACAGGTGTGGCTCTCATCAGACAGTTTATGTGGAGTCTCAGAGGAGGGTAGGTGGAGGGTGTAAAGGCCCGATTTCTGCAGGTGTGGGAGAGGATAGATTTGAGGAGAGTGAGACGGAGGAAGGTAGGAGTTGGGAGACTGGGGTTATCCTGGGTGCATGGTGTCAAGCATAAGCCAGCAACTGGCAGAGGGGGCAGAGAGAAGGCAGGGCGTCCAAGAGATGAAGGAAGTGGTCATAAGGATGAGAGTTCCTCAGGGGTGACTTGGAGACATCAGGCTTGGGAGACGGGGAATGTAGTGACGCTGCCAGGGACCAGACACAGGGCTCAAAGCCGCCTCCTGCATTCCACACAACCCGATTCGGGTCCCTGTATTGGGGCACACGCTGGTCCCTCCAGCTCGGGCATGCCTGTCACCTGATCTCCCAGACCTCCGGAGCTGCCCCAGCCGCCCAGGGCCTCTCCCGCCCGATGACGGGCATGTGCCCCCAGACCTCCCGGCGAGAAGGTTCTTCTCGAGCCCACCCACTGCATGCACCTGCCTCGCGTCCCTCTGTCCTTGCCTGCTGGGGCCCCTGAGCAGCTGCCGAGTGCTGGGCCCACCTGGGGGGGAGTGAAGCTGTTCTCTGTGGCTGTAGAATGGAGATGCCCAGTGCTGGAGAAATGAGGACGTCACGGAGGAATCCGGGATTTGAATCCGTGGCAGTTGTTACCCGGGTGGTCTAGGGGGGTTGGTGGGTGGTGGCCGTCTGGGGGCCCTCTGGGGGCTGTAGCAACTTCCCCGAGTCCTGTCTGCCTATTAGGGGATTTCACCTGTGCAAGTAAGCGGCCGACACCCTGGAGGCAGAGGCCAGTGACTGCAGGGTGGACACAGGCTTTTCAGAGACTGGTGTGGGAGCACGAGGCCAGAGGCGGGGAGAGCGTGAAAGCGCCGGGCAGCCACAGCCGGGGCCCAGGTGTGGGGCCCTTTGACCCCCCGGCAGTGCAGGACGAGTGTCAGCCACGGGGGGCCTCACAAAGGATGAAGACAGGAATGGACTAAGGTGCTGGGGACAGAGGGAAGGCAAGGCAGAGACTAGGACGTGGAGGGAGGGGGAAGCGAATAGTGCCTCCCTAGAGAAGCGGGGGCCATGCCCACTGCAGACAGTGTAGCCTGCGCCCCTGCAGGGCGGCTGATGCCAGGGGACTCCAGGCCTGATGGCCTGACTGGCGATTCTGCCAGCTCTGTGGCCAGTGTCTGCAGAGCTGGGGCAGGCACGTGAAGAGGCCTGGGACGGTTGGGGAAGGCAGCCTGGGGGGATGCGGTAGCTCTGAGGTTGAGCTCGGCCTCCTCCGCGAAGCTCAGCCTGTGTGTCCAGGAGCCAGTCCGATCCGCCCGCACACCAGCCCCCTGATGTTGTTCCACTCTGCCCACTGGACAAGGGCTGGGAGCTCGGTCTGCAGCTTGACCCTCGGGCCTCCCTGGAGGACTGAGCCCCGGACTTGGTGCCAGCTGCCTGTACTTCAAGCTGCCCCACAGGGGAGACCTGGCCCTGGGTGGGCCGTTGGCCTCTTCTAGGTCGGCATCCACCCAAGGACATCCAGGTCTCCCTGGAGAGGTGGGATGCAGAGACAGTGATCCTTTGTCCCCCGGTTTAGCATTCTGTGTCAGCCTGACTCAGCGTCCCTGCCAAGCCTCTGCCTCCCCCGGCTCTCCCTAGCTGGACCCGCTGAGTAATCTCTCCACTGGAGGACCCAGCTGCCTTGGGGTAGGAAGAGTGTCCAAACGGTGGGCTTATTCCTGTCCACTCCAACAAGGGAGAGCCAAGCCAGGACGCCCCGGGTTTGCCGCAGGGTCTCCAGGCTGGTTCTGGTTCCCGAGTCATTCCTGCGCCCCTCACCACTTTCTGGCACCCCTGCCCAGGCCGGTACTGGAGTCACCGTCCTGCCTGCTCCTTGGGCTGCAGCAGACAGCCCGGCGGGGCCTTCCTGGTCAGTGGGCAGCAGAGGATGGGTGTCAGTACCCACTGATAGCCTGTCAGGTCCTTACCTGCTTCTCGTTCACGTTGGAGGAGAGGACCAAGCTTTGCCGGAGACATTCTGCAACGGGCTGCCAATCACGCCTGCCTTAGTCAAGAGCAGCAACGAACACGAAGCGGCCTGCGCAGTGCCTGACGCAGCAGATACCCGGGAGGCGGCGGCGGTCCTCTCCTGTCGCCATCACACCGTCATTCCTGCTCATCTCCACCCTCCCCGCCACCACCACCACCATCGCTGCTCATTACAGTTACTCGTATGGGATCCCCCCGCCTCCCAGGCCCAGCCGAGGACCCTGCCATCATACGGAACTCCATCAGGGGTCTGCTCCAGAGCGGAGTGAGCCACACACCCAGAGGGAGACACGACGAGCCGGAGCGAAGCCGGAGGCCTTACAGTCGGGAGCTCACCGAGTTCAGCCCATCCGCTGTCAGTCTCGGGCTGGGAAGAGGTTGGAGAGAAAAGGCAAGGCTAGGCCCACCGAGGGCAGAGGCCAGGAGAAGGGGAGCGGGGCAGGCGGGGGCTGGCTCTGAGGCCTCTAGTGCTGCTGTCCTACTGCGCGGCGGCTGGGGCCGGACCTGCGGGAGCGGCAGAGGGTGCTGTGGAGGGCAGGCACCTGAGTTGCTTGTCGGCGGCCTCACAGCCTGGTGCCTGGTTCGGTACAGATGACCAGGAAGTCCTCGTGGCCGCGAAGGGGCTTCCTGACACCGGGTGTTACCGTGAGTTTTCCCCTGTTGACCTGTGCTGGCTCCTGGGTTACTCTCGGGAACTCGCAGGTTGTCAGCTTAATATGTGGGAATTTTGTGTGTTGTCTATGGGTAAAATAATGGTAAAATGTAGGTATATGCGCGTCTGTGTACATGCATGGTGTAAGGCATGCATACACACATGCTTAATAAAAGATTTGCATTAAAACAATAAAAGGTTTCCAGAATAAATGAGACTTTATATCTTTGGCTCTGCAGAAAATATTATCTGCTTCCAAAAGCACAAGCCAGTGCAAGGTTTGTGAGCAAGTTCTCGTCATCTCTGTGATTTGCTGGGCTGTCTGGCTGTCTCCCTGCTGAGGGAGCCCCGTGAACAAAGGAGACGGACCAGGGCTGCTCACCGAGGGGCTGACAGAGGACTGGTTGGCATGGGGGAGCCTTTGGACTCTCACCATGTCTGTGATCTTCTGTCTTTGAATCGGTAATTCTCCCCAGGCCTCGGCGTCCCCGTGTGTGCGATGGGAGGGTTGCTTTGGGACAGGGGTCTCACAGATGTGCTTGGCTGAGCTCTAGGGGGCTACTGAGGAGTGCTGGAGAGCACCAGGGGCCGGGGCCACAGACTGGTCAGCCTGCTTTCAGCCAGAGCAACTTCACACTGATCTGTTTTATCTATTGATGTTCCATGCAACATGTTTGAAAAAACCCATCTGGTCCTCCTGAAAGTTTGCAAATCATGTGGACTGGCTCGCCCTGCGCCCTTCCAGCTCCGGCTTGCATGGCTCCATGACTGCTCTCCCAAGGCTTGGAGCCGGTACCAAAGATCGCTGCTTTCCCTTCTGGGCACCGTGGGGCAGGCCCTTTTCACTGCTGCAGTAACTCTTTAGTTCTTGATTGGGACCCGGAATAGACATATTTCTGGTCTGTATAAGGACACCAGGTATATCACCTCCATTATTTCTCACTTCTGTGGCCCCAGGCAAGTTCCCCAATCTCTCAGAGCCCACACTTCCACGTCGTCAAATCGAGAAACATCCGGAACAGGACAATTCTTTCTAATCCGCGTGGAGGATGGTATTGCCCATCAGTGTTGAGTGGTTAAAATCACAAAGCATTTTAATGCCATAAATTGGCAAAATAGGCTGTCCGTATAATTTTCTAAATGCAGAGTAAAATTTGAAGGCAGTGGACAATTAAAAATTAATGGGTTAGTTGAACAAGGAAATTGATTTTTAGGTTCATTTACCATCCATAGGGACGAAGGCGTTTGGGTCAATGATTGCACATCAGACCGAAAAACAGCTTTACTGAGCTACACCAGGCTCCCTTGGGGTCACTGTCATGCAGCCTGTCACGTGTCCCTCCGTGCAGCGCGGCAGCCCCATCTGTGAGGATGTGTGGGAGACCATGCGGGCCTCCTCTGACAGGAGAGCAGGCCGTCTCTGCCCAGGGCCTGATGGGGAGCAGAGAAGGGAAGCCTGGGGGGTTTGTCGCTCTGGAAGGTGCTGGCGGGCCCTCGGCCAGCTCTGTCCTAAGTGTTAAGTGTGCTCTGACGATGTCACCTGGGGGCTCAGAGGCCCCGCCAGAGGGAAACGGGGGGAAGTGGGCTGTGGGCGTGGGTCCTGCAGCCTCTGTGCAAGGGGAATGGTGGAGCCAGGCTGCTGGGGGCCATCCAGCAGGCGGAGGGGCCTGTGCTGGATCTGTGGGGGCAGCACCCTGTGTTAGAGGGGCAGGGACACAGTGCGGTCTCACCTCCTAGCTGGTGGCCACCAAGCTAGATGGCATACACAGTCACGGGCAGGGTTAAGGGCAGGTCTGGGTCCAGCAGGGAGCGGACGGGCCAGCCAATGGAAGCGGGAGGTACTTGGCAGATCCGAACAACACGGGGAGCAGGGAGGACTCTGGGCTCCTCCAGAGACAGCCGACCCCTCACGCATGGCAGTGAGCAGCGAGGGCTGAGGGGCTGGCCAGCCAAGCTCCCTGGACCTCCAGTATCCAGCTGCCTGGTCAGAATGGGCTCAGGACCAGGCAGGGCCATTTCTCAGCTGGAGGTGTCTGTGTCTGCAACCCTGAGGGGCTGGGAGACACAAGGACCAGCTAAGGAAAGGGACAATCCTCTGCAGTGAGCAAATCTAGGGGGCCCGCTGAGTGCTGGGGGTGCCCTCTAGTTCTCAGTCCAGGACCCTAGAGGGCCAGTAAGGGGGCACCATGGGGGAGCATCGGCAGAGGTGACAGCTGGGCAGGGAGTTGGACCTCAGGTGGTCGAGGTGTCATGCAATGGCCGGCACGGGGAAGGAACACACGGCTCTGGTCGCCCCTCTGGGGCATTCACTGTGGACGGAGCCTCTCCTTTGCCTGAGGGCTGCATCCTCACCGCCGAGGCATCCAGTTCTCCCATCCACACAGGCCACCCTTCCTCCTCCACGTCATGCCGTCCAGAGCTTCCAGGCTGAGCTAGCCTCTTCAGGCGCTTTAGGGGACCTTCTCGAGGCACAGGGAACTTGCGGCACTCCGCCCCCTGTAGGACACTCAGAGGAGTGTCCCGGGATCTCGGTCCAAGCGGCCCAGGTGACATTCCCACGTGGGCAGGCCCCTCCTCAGGTCCCACCCTGTGGCCTCTGAAACCCACCCTCCCTGCAGGCAGGCAGGCTTCAACATCCTTCTGGAAAGGTGATGATAAAAAGTCTCTTTTATCACCACACGTTCTCCCCAAATCTAAGTTTATGGTATGAATTTTGTGATCTGAATCCTCCAGGTTTGCTCTTTACAGTCAAAGCCACACTTTTCAGATCAAAGAAACAGAAAATAAAACCAGCCTGAATATGTCAGTTTCCTCTGGCTGCTGTGACAAACTGCCCCAAAACTAGTGCTGGAAACAATAAAAATGTATTATCTTACTGTTCTGGAGGTCGGATGTCCAGAGGGGCAGAGCCACGCTCCTCCCTGGAGGCTGGAGCGGACAGCCTGTGTCCCTGCGGCTTCTGGCTCCTGGACGCCACCCGCCTCCCTCCTCACAGCCACGTGGCTCCTTCTGGTCCCTCTCTCACCCCCTCTTCTGCCTCCTTGTCCCACCATTAAAGACCCCGGTGGTTACATCGGCCCACCTGGACCATCCTGGATAATCCCTTTACCTTGAAGTCAGCTGGCTGGCTACCACGATTCCCTCCCCATGGAACATAACGTGTCCACAGGTTCCTGGGAAGATGTGGACACCTTTGGAGGCACCCTTATACTGCCTTCCATGGCAAATACTAATTCTTTTGCCAAATGCTTAATTCATATGCTCAAAAGCTATGACTTCCAAAATTATAGTCTTTGCTATTATTGATTTAACAAAATCTGTTGAGTTCCAAAGCCAATGACTCGACCTAAAAAGTCTTTTTTCATTAACATATTTTCCTGTCATCCTCTAGGCGGTATGAGTGGAAAGCTATGGCTACTCTGAATTGTAGGGATGACATAAAGGGTGCAGAAAAGCCCACGTGGGTATTGGAAGCTCACACACATCCTCAATTTTCTTTCTCCAAATTGAATCTCATTTCATGTATATAGGTCTTGCTAAACTCTTTGTGTTTGCAACCTAATTTATTCACTTAGCAATATAATGCAGACATCTTTCTGTGACAATACATCTTACTGTATCACATCGTTTTAATTTCTGCAACGCGCTGCCTAGGTATCTAGCACGCGCCCATGGCGGCAGCACCCGGACTAGAATGAAGGCCAGTTTCCCGCCCTCCTGGTGCTGGCCGCACGGCTGCAGCGACCTGCAGGCCCGGGGCCTGGACAGTCAGCTCCTAGTTATTCTGGGCAGGGAGGAGCTGCAGCAGGGCAATGCCGGCTCTGGGTCCCATCCGTAGTCCTGGAACGGGGAGGCCTCTCAGGGAGCTGTTCTGGCTCCAGGTGCTGACAGCAGAGGTTTCTCTGGCGGCCTGTGGCACTGCCCAGAGAAGCTCTTAGTGAAGGTGTACATGGGGAGGTGGGCACTGCGGGGGGCAGAGTGACCTGGAGGTGAGACTGGGGCCCTGAGCGGTGGGAGTGACATCCATTGAGGCGCCAGAGGCAGCCACGGCTAGGGACACTCCTGGGAGACTCAGGGCGCTAAGCTGGTGGCAGGTGACTCAGGAACTGGGCCAGGTCTGCCTCACCTGCCTTCCCGGCGGGTCCCTCTCTCTCACAAACACAGCAGCCTCTCCCTTCAGTCCTGTTTCACCCTGCTGGTCCTGAAAACCGTCACATTCTTCCCTGGGTTTCAGCCCTGACTCTTTGCCTGCTTATTGTATATTCTTTTGGTCTTTTTGGTGAGGAGTCCAAGGATTTATTTAACCCAGCAATCAAATTGGTCATTTAAAATAATAGTACATCTTGTCCAAGTCTAAAAATAAAATCTCCTGGTACGAGAAGGCAAGCCGGGGAAACCGGGTGGGGGGGGCGCGGGATAGCGGGCGAAAGGAGTTTCACAGCCCAGTTCCCCGGGCTCGCGTCCACTTTTCTTTCATCCGTCCTGGTCCTGACATGGGCGGGAGTCAGCGTGCCTTCTGTTTTGCCTTGATTAAAGTCAGCCTCCACCTTCCCTGGAGCCCAGCTGCCCTTCTGGGGACACAGGCTGCATTCACCACGAGCCGTGCCGCCCAGGCCCTGTGCAGATTTTATGAAAGGCGTTTTCACTTGGATTAAACAGGCACTGTGTTTGTGTGTGGTGTGTGCGAAGGAGAAAATGAATCACTTCGACTTTGGGCAAGGATTGTAGGTGTTGTGTTTGTCCCTGCAATTATATAAACACACCAGAACTCATTAAAGAAAGTGTGTGTGGGGGTGGGTGGGTTGAGCGCCTGGGGGATCGGACGCAGTGGCCCACTTTCCGTACCTTAGACCCCAGAAGGAGCTGTGCTCAGCCCTCTCAGAACAGACTCCGAGGCCAAAGGAAAGTTTGAGGTTTTGCATTTCTGTTTGTGGTAGAGGAAAAGGCTTATGATCCGAGGGCTTGATTCAGTGAAATAACATTGCCTTTATACACATTTGCTTCGTAAGGAGGGCAGGAGTTGGAAGCGACCGTCCGGAGACGTTAAAGATTTGCTGGCAGAGGGAAAGGGATTTTTTCCCCTCCCTCCCTGCTGAGGAAAAACAGTTCTAACGAGCAGTTACTTTGTAGTTTTAACGCAAATTCAAATCCTCTCAGCCCCAGAGCTGCCGAGGTTCCCCCAGGACTTGGTGATCGGGCTCCGGGGAACCTTCCCCAGCGCCCCCCATCCTCACAGCCAGGGCATGAGTTTGCAGAAGAGCATCTTCCACTGGAGGGAGAGTGGTAAGTGCACTGTCTCTCCGGGGACTTGGGGGAGGTGGGGCTGCTGGGCTGACCCTTTTGGACCCCCTCCTGGAGTGGTGGGAGCACAGCCTGGTTATGCCGTGGGGTGCGTGTGTGCGCGCGCCTGCATGTGCGACGCAGCAGGACAGGGTCCCTGTGTGTCTGCGTTGTCTTTGAGGAGGCTGGCTGGGCGCTCACCGGGCTGCTTGGGAAAGGGAGAGGGGTGGGGGCTTGGCAGGACTTCAAGGGGGTAAGAGATAGCTCTGCAGGGCGGCAGGCTCCGCGTGCCCCTCAGTCCTCTGCGGGTGCTGCTGGCATCAGTGTCTGCATGCCGGCTGTCGGGGGCCCCACTGGCTGCGCCCTGGTTCCAGCCTGAAGCGGACAGCAGAGGGAGCTGCTCAGCCTCCGGGGGCCAGGGGAGCGCAGGTGTCTGCAGCAGGGACCTCAGCACTGGGAGGGGCCCCCGGATACCCTGGCCCAGCTGCAGGGACAGCCCAGGAGACCTGGTCATTCCTTATAACAACCTCCTCCTTTGGCTCCAGAAACATAAATAAACAGGCATCAGAGAAAATGATTTTAACCCCTTTGCCCAACTTTTAAAGTCAACACTGGCAAAGCTTCAGCTGTGTTGTGGTGTAAGAGAATGAACACATGGTTTTCTTTAAGAAGGAAAACAGGAAAGTCAAAGGCACAGTCTGACTTTCTAGCTCCAGAAAGGCCCGGAAGATAAGGCTTAGAACTCTGGGACCCATTTGTTGAGGTTCCGTGAGAGCATCTCTGAACTCTGCAGAAAGGCTGTGGAACATGGGGACCGAGCAGTGGGACCGTGGGGTCCAGCCACAGGGGCGGGAACCTCAGCCCCGAGATTCACAGGCTAGTGGACCTTGGGAAGCTCCTCCCCTCTCTACAGCTCAGCTCCTCCTGGGCGAGGCAGGAGTCACGGCTCTTCCTCACGATGGGGGGAAGCGGTGAGGCACAGCTTGGGAAATGGCCTGCGCAGCATGCATGTGATGCAGGTGCCCCCTCGGTGGCCCCGGGTGGCACAGTGGCCCCGTCACCTGCAGAGAGTGGGCTGAGCATTAGGAATGTCCCCCTCTGGGGCTGGACCACAGGGATGCATTTTCACTGGGGACTCTCCGAGGGCTGGACTTAACCTGGTACTTAGCTGGCACTCAATGGTTGGCGAAACATTTTACTCACAGGGAGGTCTTGCCACTTCCTGTCCCTGGCGGCCTCTCTGCCTTTGGTTGGGTTTCCCTGGTAACAGATGCCAGGACAGGGATTTGTGTGTGGGAGGGTCACTGGGGAGTGTTCTGGGCACAGCACCCGGGAGCGCGGTAGAGGGAGAAGCCGGGCTGGGATGCAGCGAGGATCCAGCCGACCCCGTGGGGTCTGTCCCCCTGTGATGGCTGGGGATTGCACGCTGTCCCCGGGACTAGGCATAACCTGGGCCGAGCGGCTCTCTTCCTGGAGGGAGATTCAGGCGTGGGTTGTCACAGCAGCCCCCGCGTCAGCCGTGGGGAGTGAGTGCCCCGCCTGGGGCTGGGAGCGCACTCCATCTGGGTGACTCCTGGCATAGTCACTCAGGGACACCAGTCAAGTCTCTTTCTGTGGAAGACTGGGGATTAGATGCATGCGTGCCTGTCCAGCTAGGTCCTTACAGGGCAATGGGACCTGGGAAAAGCCCCTTCTTGTATCGGAGACCCACTCTAGAAAGTGGATGGAGGGCGGTTGGAGTAGACACGGCCTCTGCAAAGCCTTCCGGCCCTGCCCTCCAGTACAGATTCTGGACATGGACACGGCAGCTGGCTGTGTCCCCAGCATTGGTCACATGATGACCTCCACAGGCACCTCAATTCCTTCCTCTGGGAATGGAACCGAGGCACCTGGGCCCCGGGGCTGCCCATGGCCAGCTGTCAGCAGGGCGGGTTGGGGCTGGGGAGAAGCAGAGGGAGGCTCTACGGAGGCAGGGAGGGTGGGGAGTGGGCTCTGCACCCCACGCCCCGCACCTGCCGTTCCTCCCAAGGAAGAAGTAAAGCCGTATGGGAGGCCGCCGTGAGACTCTGGCACTCAGGTGCTGTACGAACACTGCCCTGGACTTATTGTATTGCCCTCTTCACCCGCATCACCCATTTTCTGCTTATTTTTCTATCTACAAAGAATGAAGTCACTTTGTTAAACACTTGGAACTCGTTTTCAACAGATTATTTATTTAGAGCATTCTGCACTGCAGGCAGCGGGCTGGGCTCTGGGGACGTCACGGGACACATGCAGAACTATGACAACAGAGGGGTGAGGTCCATGTGAGGCTCTGGCCCAGGCTGTGGCTCAGGTGGGCTTCCCCGGAGGGCTGCTGTGCGAGCTGTTTCCTGAAGGGGGCTTGGGAGTCAGGCCAGGCGCAACCCGGAGAAACAAGCCCCGGTAAAGGGGACGGACGGTTAGAGCAGGGATGAGAGGAGAGAAGTGTCTCTCATCTTCCCAGCTTCACCAGGCGTGGTGAGAGTCCCTCGGGCACTTCCTCTGTCTTTCCTGCAGCATCTTTTAAAAAAATCATGGTGACACATTAGCTCAGGGAATAAGAGCTTTTGCTGGGGAGAGGAAGGCCTCAAAGAGCTTTTCTCTCTGTGTATCGGCCAGATCTGGTGGCCGACCCCAAGCGGGCATCCCGGAACTCTCTCTGTGACCCAGCATCTCCCCCCCACCGGGCGCTCTGCAGCACCGGGTCCCGATTTACGACCCTTATGGGCTCTGACTCCTCTGATCCTGCCACAGCCCCATGAGGTGCCATTGTCTTTATTTCACAGGTGAACAAAAATCAGGCTGTGGTGCTTATCCAGATGGTGAGTGGCAGGACTGAGATTTGAACCCAGGCCGATCTGTTTCATTTCAAAGCCCGTGTTCTCAGGGCTGAATTGCAGCTGAGAAGTGACCCTGCTGGTCCTTATACACATACACTGACTCTCACGCCAACGTTCCCACGGGCCTTGGGCTTCTCAGCTCCTGTGAGTTATCAAAACCACCACTTTCATGGCCTCAAAACCTTCTCAGGTGTCTGCACGAGTCATCTAACCATTCCCCAGATTACTGAGTCTTTAGCTCGCTTTCAGTGGTATTTTTTCCAAAATAGTATTATTAAAAATGTTCGAACATTCAGGACAACGGGAAGGATGGTTGTCAGCAAACACATACCCACTGTCTAGATTCTACAAGTGCCATTTATATGCTCTTTGTCCCATCGCCTTTCCATCCACCTCTCTGTCCTTCCCCATCCATGTGTCTATCTTATTTTTCTATACACTTCCAAATAAGTTTCAAGCATTGCAACACTGCACGTTGAAACACTCCAGCATGTATATAATTAACTTGAATTTGGTATTTGTTCTTCTCTAAGGTAAAATGTACAAACAGGGAAATGTGCCTATCTTAAGCACACTATTCAGTTGGTTTTGAAAAATGGGTACAGTTGTGTAAGACAAGCTCTCAGCCCAATACAGAGCATTACCATTACCCCAGAAAGCTCTCCCACGCCCCTTCTTGATTGCTTTTGGTTTTTTACTAACAATGTGTAACGCATCCCTAAATTTAAAGTCCTGGCTTATTAAAGAACAGTCACTGCTCGGTCTTGTCCTCCTCGTGGGCTAGAATCCTAGGTCGTAAAGGCCCCCATATCTATCGGGCAGGTGTCGCGATGGGCTCAGGCTTGGCTGGGGTTCCAGTGGGGAGAAGCACCATGCAACAGGCTATTCTGGGCTGAAGGGAAGGTGGTGAGGTTGTCCCTGAGCATGGGGCTCAGGTGGGGCTGGGGCTCAGGGTTCTGATAGTGGGATTAGTACCAGGCCAGACAGCTGTTGTCATGGGAACTGGTCTGATGGGTGGAAGGACTGCCAAGGCTCTATATACACATGTGTCCTAGGGCCTCACATGGGATCTCCTGGGTCCTGAGTCAGGGAGACGGTGCCCGGCTGGGCTGTGAGTGCGGCCGTGTTGTCTAGATGCAGTCTGATTGGCCCAGGGAGTGGGTGCGGTGAGAACATCTTTCACTGGGAAGGTGAGCACAGAAGCAGCCCAAGTGGGTTGTAGGCTACGTAGAGTGGGTATTTCCACCTGTCTGAAGTGCTGCGATGGTATGAGACCCCAGGATACAGGGACTCCCGGAGCCTGCAGCCTGTCCTGTGCCCTTCCCTCTGAGGATGGAGTTTGGGGCCCTGCCGCGGAGCGGGGCTGAGGGAACGCAGAGCTGATGTTTGCGGCACCACCAGCACGGGTCAGACAGGGACGGCATTCTTAAGTCTCATAAGAATGCCTTTGACAAATGAGGAACCTGCAGCTGAGAGGGGTGAGTGGCTGATCCCAGGTCACCCGGCCAGTTAGCAGCAGCCTGGATCCTGGGCCAGGGCCCTTTCACCGCCCGCTCTGCCTCTGGCAGCGGGACTGCATGTGGAGACCCTGGCCAGCAGCTGGTTACGGCCCTCTGTCTGGAGGGCTGCATCTGGGTCCCCGTCTCCCTTTCCTCCCTGCCTTTTCTCCTCTTTCTTTTCCTCATCTCGTCCCTTCCTCTAACAGCTCTTTGGCATTGCCTTCGCGCCAGTGACCGTGTAGGGCTACAGAGAGAGAGGTCAGACACGGTACCTGGCATTAAGAACTCACACTCACTGGATAAGACACGGGTGCAAGAGGTTGGCATGGAGCGCTGTGAGGGTACAGACAGCTGCTAGCTCAGTCCGTGCGTGGGGAGGGCTGTCAAGGAAGACTTCCTGGAGGAGGTGGCTCTGAGTTGGCTGGGATGCAGGGTGTCTGTGAGTGGAAAGGGCGGCGTGTGTGCGCGTGTGCCCCAGGCTTGGAGGTGGGAGGAGGCGTGGGGCTCTGGAGGAGCTCAGGCAGGAGGGAGGCCAGCCTGTGACCCCGGGCAGGGACTTAACATTTTTACTTCTTGAGTCAGTTGTGTCACAACAATAACAAGTTAAGAGAGAAAGAAGGGATTTCTTCAAGTTTAAAAAGGTTGCCTTCTGGTGCGAGGCAGGAAGTGGTTCCTGGCAGCTGTGGGGGCGGCGGCTGCAGGGAGCAGGCCATGGCCACGGGGCCGGCCCGCGCCGCCGAGGACCCTCGGGACCGGCCTTGGCTGGCATCTGTCGGTCGTGGGGGGTACAGGAGCGTGAGGGACTCAGTGGTCTCCCTGCCCTTGCCAAGGGAGAGACCCCACACTGAGCACGCATCGCTGCCAGAGTCATGCTGAGCGGGGCGGCCGCCCCTCCGCCCCTGGCGGCCCCGTTACCGCCCCGCAGAGCCTCCTCACCTGGCCCTGCCCCCGCCCTCCTGGAAGCCTCCCCATCCCGCCCTGGGGCTGGCTGACCCCGAGGGCTAGGGTTTCCAGCCTGCTCAGCACGTCCGGTTTATTTATTCAGTCTTTACTCCAAGGCTGAGAACTGCCTGGACTCTGTAGTCGGAGAGCCTGGGCTGCAGTCGTGGCCCTGTGCCTTGGTGAGGCTGCGCCCTCCACAGCCCTCCCCGGGCTTCCCCTCTCCCTTCCTCCTCAGGGGAATCCGGAGGGGTGGTGGCAGCGCAGGACAGGTTAATGGTGGGGAGGGAGGCCACGCCGCCAGCGCACATCGCAGCAGACGGTAGCTGTTGCCATGATATGGGGTTGACAACCCCAGGCCCCGTGTGCATCCTTCATATCAGCCGTGGGTCAGACCAAACGGCTGTGCTCGCGCCGTCTGGGGCGTCGACGAAGCTCTCCCTCTGGAGAGAACATTCTCACTGCTCCTTAACCTGTGGCCTTCAGGACCTAGGAAAGACAGTGTCAGCGTGTTCTTTAAGTTCCATTTAAATCTGTGCCTGATCACATAAATTAGATCAAGGAAAAGTCTGTAAGAGCTCCTTGTAAACTCTCAAACACAAATGCCAAAGCGCATTAGGCGGCATTCGTCATTTATTTATTCATTCAGTTATAGGTTGATTCACTCAGTATGTGTTTGTTGAGCCCTCATGGGCCGGACCTGTCCTCGAGCCCGAGACCCTCAGTGAGCGAGGTGAGGATGCCTGACGGGGGAGCTCAGGGTGGAGACGGGACATGGAGGCGATGCCCGAGAACCAAGCAGATGACGCAGCTGCCTCCGAGGGTGACAGGTTCCAGGGAGAAAGGAACCAGAGGGATGTTATACGGGTGGCAGGGGGCCAGTTCAGACCGGGGTGGGGAGCAGGGAAGGCCGCCTCTAGGACAGCAAAGCAGGGAGGAAACAGCCGTATGAGGATCTGGAACTTCCTAGAAGAGGGAATGGCTTGGACAAAAGCCTTAGGGTGGCCTGGGCTTGGCTCCTCCAGGGAAGGGGAGACAAACAGGCAACACTCTGGAAACCATCTGGGACATGGTAAGGAATTTCGATTTTATTTTGAGAAAGCAATGCAGTCTTGGGGAGGGATGAATGCGTGGGCACAGGGCACTTTTAGGGCAGAGGCGTGCTTTCCTGTAAGGCACTACAATGGTGGGCATGTGACAGGCGCTTGTCCAAGTTTGTGGGCCTCCTGCCGACGATCCCGAGTATGCCAACACGGACTCGCCCATTGTGCGCCACGCGGATGCAGGGCATTCATAACGGGAGAGGCTGCGGGAGTGTGTGGGAACAGGCTGCACGTGCCCAGCAACTTTTCTGTAAACTTAAAACTGCTCTAAAACCGAAGTTTTTTTTTTTTTAATTAAAAAAATTAAAGCCAAGTCTTTGGAGGACACTGTCTAGGTGAGTGTTATGATTCCTCACATTCTCCAAAAAACCTACCCGGTATTGTGTGGACATGGGTTCCGGGGGCCCAGGTAGAAGCCAGAAGTCCACTGGAAGGTGAGTGTGGTCCTGAGGCTAGAGGCCCTGGGCTGAGTTAGGAGGGCGGCAGTGCAGAGGGAGGGGCCGATGGACTGGGAGCAGGAGAAGTCAGCGGGACTGACAGCTGACGTCCAGGGGGTTTGCTGTGGCAGCCACCCTCTGGGACCCTTACAGGGTCCTCTTGCAGCCCCCGGAAGAGAGGTCCTGGTGCCATGACCTTCCCATAGACGGGTCAGCTAGCCCCCAGGCACAGGCTCTTCACCCACCCGTGTTTAGTATCTGCCCACGGCCAGTCCTGACCCCGGATTCTGGCTTCAGAGCCCAGGTGCCCTTAACCCCTCGGGCCTGGGTTTTCTGTCCTGTGCAAGTGAGTGGGTGATGGTGAAACTACCAAAATGTGAAAGCCGGGAGGACTAGATTTCAGTGGGGGACATCCAGAGTGCAGTTTAATGGTGTTAATTTTGAAATAGCTGTCTGGCGCCCAGGTGGAGATGTTAAGCAGATGGCAGGTAAAAAGAATTCAGACTCTGAGGCAAGTCTAGGGCCAGAGTCGTGTGTCTGGGAGCTGTGGGCACGTGGGTGACACGTGGGTGACATGATGGGGTTCGCGCACCACTCTGCCCCAGCCGCGGTGAGCCCCGGACAGGTGTGCTATTGGCTCTGTGCGCTCTGGTCACTCCACCTGTAAAATGCACGTGAAAACAGCCTCCTTCACGGAGCTGATGAGAGGGCAAATGAAATACAGTGGGCACGAGAGCCTCTGACCCACGGTCTGTGGGCACGTGGTCAGCATTCCTACAGGAAGCAGAGATGTGCATGTGCCCGCAGGGGCGCGTGTGAGGCCTCCTGGGCCATCACACGGGGGGAATTCTGATTGGTTTTGATGCTAAGGAAAAGTGAAACTAACGGGGAATGGAGCGCGAGGCTCTCCTGACATCACACGTCTGCACGGCCGTTAGCGGGTGCTTCCTGGCCTGTTGTCTCCCTCTGACGCAGGAGTTTTCCATCCCGTTTGGTGAGTGAGTGCGCTGAAGCTGAGACATGACCAGGACCCGTAGGAGGACCTTGGCTGGGCCTGGCGAGCAGCGAGGGGCCCGGTTCTCGCTGAGCCGGCTGCGCCTCCCTCCCTTCCGCAGGCCCGCCGTCAGCTGGCTCGTGGGGCGCGCCTGGGGCTCTCCTTCTCTGCAGGACGGCCTGGAGGGCGAGGATGGGTCATTTCCACCCAGAGGTGGAATGTAAGGATCTGGCAAGGTTTCCAGTCTAGTTTGGAACTAATTCACCTTCCGAGGGTGGGCCACACCTTCAGCTGGTGATGGAGGGCGGGGCGGGGGCTGGGCTCAGGGCTGGTGTGTGAGGGAGGCCGGGGGCCCTCCCAGGCCTCAGCGTCTGGGGAGGAGGATGCTGGCTGCCCAGGCTGGGGTACCGCATGGCCTCCAGGCTTTCTGCCCCAGTGAGACAGCCCTGGGCCACTGCCTGGCCTGAGCCTCGGCTACACGGTGCCCAGAAAACCAAGAGACTCGGGTGTGAGCAGAGCAGGCGGCCCTGACTGGGGCCCACGTTTCCCGCTCTCGAGAAGTGCCCCTGCTGCCCTCCAGCCACAGGCCTCAGTGCGGGACCGTCCCCTGCGCCCGCTGACAGAGGCAGGTTTCTCTCCAACGCGCCTCCCTGTGACCGTGGCCTGGGCACCCCAGCAGGGTCTGGGTCTCTACACAGAATGCCAGGAGCTTCCTACATCCCGCCTACACCCTCATTAAAGCCCCAGGAAGCCCCGAGGCATGTGGGGTGAGCGCTGGGAACATTCCATTCTTCAGAAGAGAGGGCCACGCACAGGCGGGGCCGGCGCACTCGCAGCTCACGGAGAGAAGCGTGCGACGCTCTCCAGGGCAGCGGGGTCAGATGTCGCCTGTGCGGGGGAGAGGCGCCCGGTCGCCCGGCCATGACCCCGACAGGATGGACAGAAGCTCCTTGTCCCCGGCTCTGTGGAGCTTATGTCCTCCCTTCTCACATGTGAGTGGGCACCACACCACCTGGAGGGCTTGTGAGAACAGGGCCGGGGCCCCTCAGCGCCGCTGATTCAGCCTGGGAACCGGGGGCCGCTTGAGAGTTTGCGTTTTTAGCAGGGCCCCATTGAGAACCACTGCGTAGCGCCAGCTCCTGAGAGACAGTTGGAAATTCTAGGTTCGGCCTGGCTCAGGGAGGCGACGCGATGCTCTGGAAGGAGCCTGGCCTTTGGCATCGGGTGGCTCTTGATAAAACTCCTGGCTGACAACTTGCCGGCTGGGTGACCTCGGGGACGCTACTGGGCCCCACTGAGCCGGTGACGGGCTAGGACCGCCGGTCCCCAGGCCTGGTGCAGGGTGGGTGCTCGATGAACTCTCGTGGTGTGACTTTTCACTCGTGAAACGGGCGTGATGATGTTTACGAGATTGATGGCGGGATTGCGGGGGCTGATGTTCATGTTGAGCTCCCCGCGGCCTGCCGGGCACCTGTAGGCACTGAGGTGACACGTCCATTACCTTCCTGCTCCCAGCCGCTCCCAGGCTGCCCAAGGAGGGCAGGGGCCAGCTGGTTGAGGCCGGAACCCCTTGCTAGGGCTCTGGGCTGGCCTCGTGGGCGTTCTCTGCCAACGGAGCAGATGGTGGGCCCCCTTCCAAGGCCGGGCTCCCCGGGTCGGCAGCCCCCATTTGCACCAAGTATTTTCACGTAGAGAAGTCAGATGGTGCAGGTCAGGAGTCTCTGAGCAGACTGTGCCAGCTTGCACGCGGCCGCCCAGGTCACCTGTCCGGAGCAGGTGGTGAAGGCGGTGTCTGACTCGGAGCATCCAGGGATCTGACTCAGAGACCTGCCTCTGTGGGAGAAGAGAACATCCATTTCTCATCCTTTGCCTTTGATGGGGCCTCGGCCCCCGGCTGCCGGGATAAGCGATGCCGTGGTCTGGGCCAGGCAGCTGGAGAGAGGAGTGAGGGAGGTGGCAGCCCCGGGGGCTGTGTGCAGGGAGGTAGGTGGGCCCAGGTGAGTGAATGTCCCCGGGGCAGCCAGTCTGACCAGGCGGTGTTAACCAAGGAGGAGGCTGGCCTCTCGGACCCGTGCAGGGGAGGGCCTGTGCTGGAGCTTCATGCCACTGCAGGCAGCTGTGTTGGGCCGGGGTCGCTGGTAGCAGCCGAGTCCACTGGGCACAGGGCCAGGTGGGGTGGGGTGAGGTGTCACTATCCCAGGGCTGCAGCCCCCAAGCTTCTGGTTCTGGGATTTCCAACTTACTGGCCTTGGGCCTGGGGCTGTGGAGGGAGGTGGAAGGCAGGCAGTGCCCACTGCGTCTCCTGCTGCCTGCAGGCTCCTGACCCTGCATCCCTGGTGTTGACCCAAGGCGAGTATTCTCGCCACTGGCCTGCCGGCCGAGGGTCCTGGGGCTGGGGAGCTCGTGCTGGCGGGTGGGCAGGCTTGCTTTGTTTGTGGAAGAACATCCCTTGCTCCCTGTGCCCACAGGAGCCCCCACTCCTCCTGCCCCTGTCCAGGGAACACTTCCTGGTGCAGGCTGAGCCCCTAAAAGGTGGTCCCTGTGTCCCAGAGCCCAGCCCCCAGCCACCAATGGCCTTTCTGAAGCATCCTGGGGAGCTCCCTGCGGGCGGCTTCCTTCCCCTCTCGGGGGTCCCGTGGGAGGGCGGCAGGCTCCACTCTTGCCCTTCATTCCATCCTCCCTTCCACCCTCCTCCTGTCCTCCCTTCGGTCCTGCAGTTTAGTGGCCGTCAACACTCCCAGCCACAGCAGAAGGCGCCCCTCTGCTCCAGACAGGACAGGCGCTCTCAGGGTGCAGAGGCCCCTCCCTCAGGCCGCTGCTGCGTGTGTGTCCAGCCCCCAGTGATGCTTGTCGACAGTACTGAACACTGTGGCCATTTCCTGTGCACTAAAAGTTTTGAACGCTTCATCGTGTTGAACCTTACCACAGCCCAAGTTAGGTAGTGTGTCCCCCATACTGAGAGACGAGGTGACTGGACCAGGACCACCCAGCCAGAAGGTGGCACCTTGAGGACCTGAGTCCTGGCCTGTCTGACTCCCAAAATCCATACTCTTAACTGCTCTGTGACGTGCCTTAACGAACATTTATATTTCCTAAGTGCAAAGATGGTCATATACCCACAGGTTAAAAGAACCCCAAACTGTTGGCTTATAATCACTACAGCGGTTGTTGTGTAGTTCCTTTTATCCACGGGAGCTTTTTAGAATTGACAGTTTTCATGAAGACCCATATGTGAACTGCTGAAAGCTACGTTGTTCAGGCAGAAGGCCGGAGCTTGGGACCCGCCCTGGGCCAACCTCCTCCGCCGTCTCTGGGCCCCAGCAGTGGCCCTGGGGCCCGCAGGCAGAGGGGAGAGGGTGCACTCTGGCATGAAATCCACTCACGGGCATGGCAGGGTCCTCATTCCTGACGGGGCTCCTTGGTTCTCACGATTGCTCGCCCGCCTGAACTGGAAATCAGCCCCTTTCCTCCCTGCCCACAGCCCCGGCTCCAGGGCCACCATGGGATTTGGTCTGCTGTGAATACACAGGGTCTTTTAAGACATTTTGCCTTGTACACATTGTTCTCTGCTTTCAATGCTTTCTCCCGAACCTTCTCTCCTTCCTTCTCCGTGTGGAAAACCCACATTTGCTTTTCAAGCCTCAGCTCAGGGGCTGGGCTCTCGGAGAAGCTTCATCAGGTCACCTGGGACTGTGCTACTTGACTCGGACCTGATTATTAAACTTCCGACACTAGGAATATTATCCATTTATAAATATCTTTTCTCTGATGGGCTGTAAAGGACCATGTGTTCATCCTTTACATCGTCAGAGCCTGGCACGCACACTCTCAGAAAACACTTGTTGCCTAAATAAGTGAATAACATCAGCATAAGAGCGAACTGAGCCATAACAGTACACCTATGTCTGGGCCGCCCATCTGGGCTGGCAACAAATTTTCATATGGAAGATGTTTTTTGATACGAAGACCCTAAGCAACATATTCATATACATGGAAGAAAAAGATCCAGTGAGGCAAAATAAACAGAGTTCTAAGAGCTTAGAGTTGGGGTAGGAAGGCAGCTTGAAATCAGGTATTTATTGCATGTTCTTTTTTTTGATTCTGACTGAAATAGGGACATATCTATGTCAGTCTTGTAAGCTTGGCAAGGTTGCTTAGGGTGTGGCAGGAGCCTGAGGGCTCTCTGCACGAGGGAAGGCAGCAGATGTGGAGCTGAGCACAGCCCCTTGAGGGCAGGTCGCCTGGGAGGCAGGCAGGGCCCACTGGGAGCCACTAGGCTAGCCACACTTGGAGCTGCTGGGGGAGAGGGCCTGCTTAGGGTGGGGGCAGTTCACGGGGCTGGCAGTGCCGCTGCTCGGTCAGCCAGATGCTGGGGACCACCCAAATGGGGGTCTCCACAGGGCTAAATTCTGTCTGAGACGTGGCATGCACAGCTGGGCCAGAGATGCTCTTAAGGACAGCCCTGTCCCATGTACTGGAGGTGGTCACCGCGAGCATGTTTTCAAAAGATCCCGAGGCCCCTCATTGCTGGGATGGCTGGCCTTGGGGTGCCCTCCCTGCCGTCCAGGGGCCCTCATCTGGCAAAGTAAAGCTGGGGTCGGCCCAGACCCCTTCCTCCATCTCCTACCTGCATATGAAGATTAGGGGCAGGGGGTTTTCGAGTCCACCCCTGCCCCCAGATCTGGATAAGGAAGGTCTCTGAGGAGCGTCAGGGAGGCCGAGGCAAGTCTGGTGCACACGGGCAGGCCCAGTGCTCAGAGCACAGGGACTAAGAGGAGAATCAAAACAAATACCCCATAGGAAATTGCTGCAAGAAGCTGGAGAAAATGTCAGGATGGTGGTTTTCGAACATGTCCCATAATTGGGTTTAAAAGTGATTTAGTGGGTTGAGACCAACATTTCTTTTTAAAGAAAAAAAGAATAGCCTATATCAGAATGCATCAGGTTGTTAGCAAAAGCATATTTGATGTCATCTTTGCCATGGCTTTGCTTTGCTATACCACAGTAAGGGTAGCGTTCCATGAAATCTTTGTTTCAGTTGTGCGTATTTATTTATATACTATAGTATATATTTATACACATTTATATACATATACATCTTGTGTGCATTTATGGGTTTGTATTCGATGTAATACATAAATTCTGACTGTAAGATGAGATTTACAAAGTTCCAAAAAACAACGGGTGGTATTTGGAATGGCAGAGATGTGTAGGGAGAGCATTTTAAGCCCCAAATATTTCTCATCTTTTCTTTTAACAAGATGGCCTTCTCCCATCATCCGAGGCAGAGATCCCAGATCTGTCAGCTGCAACTGATCTCTCCTCCTGCTGGTACCATCTCTTAAGTGGATTAGAAGAGCTAGGGTGACAGAAAGGGCCAGGGAAGGTGGGCAGGCACTCAAGCCTGGCACGCCTTCCCTCTCCCTTATCCTTGTCCTCACCCTCCTAGGATGCTGGAGGCAATTCCAACGGACGTGCTGTGGTCCACGCGTGCAGAGCAGCTGCGCACGGAGCCAGGCCTGAGGGGCTGGCCAGCACAAAGTGTGAGCTCAGTGCTTCCCTGCTCTGAGCTAATTGTCCAAGGCAGATAATGAAAGTGTGTGCGTGTGTGTGTTCCAAGGCAGGAATAGAAATCTTGAAAGAGATGATACATAATCTCTTACCAAATGCAGACAAAAGGCAATCATTCTTCACACAGAGCAGCAGCTGGACCACAAAATCTGCAAACTTCTTTCAGGCCAAAGACTCTGTGGTGATCTGTAGTTCTTATTTAGCCTTTCTTTGGATGTCCTGTCAGCTCTACTTAGAGATGCCTGGATGCCGATGTAACGACCCTGCAGTTCGTTCCCAGGAGGGATCTTGGCTGCTTACCCAGGGGTCTGCTGCTAGCAGCTTCCTTGGTCCAGTTCTTCCAGCCAATAAATCAGACTTTGGGTTTGCCTGTTTCAAATTTGTTTTTTGTTTTTTTTTGGTCATTTTTAGATTGTAATTAAGTGAGGTATGAAATTCATTATCGGTGTATGGTATTGCTGCTTTGTGCTTTAACCTTTACTATTAGGTTTTGCTTTTGATACCCAGTGGTTGCAAAGGCACTACAGCAGGTCAAATTCAGGCTTGCTGGTGGAAGCACGGGCCCTCAGGGTGCCCAGAAGGGCACATGAGACAGCACGGGGTCTGCAGAGGGGTGCTCTTATTTTGAGGAAGTGTTATCTAAAATAAGATCTGAAGAGTGATGAGAACTTAGCATAATCAAGGGTTACAGAGAGTATGCGAGGCTTGGAGGAGTGCTTGTGACTAGGCCCAGAGGCCAGAGGATGCCTGGGACCCTCAGCAGATTTGAGGGCTTAGTAGTTCAGCAGGAGCTTGGGAAAGGAGCCGAGCCTGAGGCCGGAGAGGGTGGTCGGACAGGTGGTGCAGAGCGGCCGGTACTGGGCCACAGGGGAGACTCATTTAGTCACTGTTCTTAACAGGATTTTGAGAAAGCGAGGAAAGAAAGACAAGGAGCCACATAAGCAAAACATGTCAGAAGGAAGAGGTCTCAACCAAGATACAAGATATAAGGTTATCTATTAAATACGTATAAGATATATAAGATACAAGGTTATCTATTAAAAAAGGAAGACTCTCAGATTCAGCTTAAGGAAGAGAAATGAAAAAACCTAAGGAAACAAACTCTCCCTTTCAAACCAACTACATTCCACTTTTAAGAGACACCTTTAAAGCCAAATCACTTTAAGTTAAGAACAAGATGGATAAGAACCACGCAAATGCAGATTAAAAGAAAGTGAATAGCAATGTTGACTGTCAGATAGATAAAAAATTTAGGCAACTGTTCAATAGATCAAGTACTTTTACTAAATGATAAAAAGAACACACAATAGAGATTTGAAAATCAGAAAATGTTATGCACCCAATAAAGTCACTTAAATACATAAAACAAAAAATCTTGGAAACAGTTAACACATACAGTGTCAGATTTCAAAGCACACCACTCTGAGGTTTTTCATATTCATTAGACATAATATAAATAGTTTGAGGTTTTGAATTCTATGACTTACAAGATTTGGCATGCATCTATGTATGCTGTATAATATCATATTTGAATATGCACAGTGGAAACCCCAAACAAAATAATCATTCTTCTCAAATATGCGCAGAACATTTAAAGCACTTAGTCACATCGCAAACCAGCTTACAAAGCAGACCTCCATGAATTCTGACAGATAAAAAGTGTCCAGGACATATCCTGTGGCCACGATGCAATTAAACCGGAATTTTCTAATAAAAATTATAGAAACAGTAAAGCTAAATCTTGGAAACTCAACCACAAGACATTTACAGGTAACACTAGCCATCTTCTAAAGAACTGAGTTTAACCTGGGACTCAAACTGCAATTACAGGCCATTTCTAGAATAACAGCCATTAGAACACCACATTGCAAAAGTCATGGGTGGAGGCCGACACCCAGGGGTACCCAGAGGAGGACGTCTGGCTTTAAGAAGTAGTGATGACGACAATGTTGGCAATTACAACCAGCTGAGAAACTACGCCAAGGGATTTACATCTAGTATTTATTTATTATTTATTATCAGAAAGCGGCTGTGAGGTGGCTGCTTCAATCTTCCCCATTGAACAGCTAACAAATCTGAATCACAGGAAGGCTAAGTAGATTTTCAAGGTCAGACAGTAAATAATTGAACTAGGATTTGAATCCAGGTCTAGTTGGCTCTAACCTGGAGCAGGTAATGACGGCATGATCTGCTGTCATTTCTAAAATAGAAAGAATGGATGTGAGGGAATGAAATCTTAAACTCTAGAGGACAGAAAAAAGGACAAAGCAAATATAGTAAATGCAGGAAGGAAAAAGTAACAGAAGTCAAGCGGAAGCAAGGACATTGGTGAGCAGACCCAAAGAGTAGATGATTTCACTAATTCTGAGAAGGAGACCTTTGGAAGGACCAATAGAATGAAGGCTTCAGGCAAGGCTGGATCAAGGCAAAAAGGAGGGCATCCAGGGGAAATGCACCACATGGGCTTGAGAGGCAAAGCGGAGTCAGAGAAACAGTGCTAAATGCTCAGCCTGTGACAGATAACCTCACTGATACACGTGGAAATTTGGATGGAAGGGTGATTTTAGGACAATGTAAGCGGTCACAATTGACAGAGGAAATGATTTTTAAAAGTTGAGAAGACTAATAACCAAGGAGGTGATGGAAGGTTGCACAGAACCACCCGAAAAGTGATGCAAGGACCAAAAGATTTTATGAGAAAATTACATCAAGCTCTTACTAGATTTATTTCAAACTATTAAACTATTTCAGAACATAGGAGGGGATGTCCAGCCTCCCAAACCCTTTTGCGATATCAGCCTAACCTAAGTTAACAGCTCAAAAAGACAACCGGCCATTTCTTTTTGTGAGCATAGACCCAAAGTTCCCGAACAACACACAAGAAAACCGAATCCAGTTCTCTATTAAAAGAATTGCACACGGTAACCCAAGGTGGCTTAAAACAACAGCAAAAGATAAGTGGTTCAGTCTTAGGAAAGCCAGAGGTATGTTTCTGTGCACTGAGCAGTCAAAAGAGCAAAGATGGGCCTGGGGGCTGAAAAAGCATTCGATCAACGACACCCACTCGTGGAGAAAACGCTTCCCAAATTACAGTGTGTAGAGTATTCCCTTATGATAATCACAAGTAATTTTATCTTGATATAGCAGTTGATACCCTACTTAGCATAAGACTCTAGAGGAATTTCCACTAATGTCTAGAAAAGGACATGGAGCATCTCTGTTGTAGTCGTTATCAACGTTCTGGAGACATTAGTCAGTAAAACTGGAAAATAAAAATGGAATAGGTGGTATAAATATTTTATAGTGAAGCAAGTTTATTAATGCTCAGAGGCTACACGAGTAGAAACTCAAGAGAAGCTGTTTATAAGTCACTAGAATAAGAGCTCTGTAATACATTTATGAAATAAATAAAGTGATGAAATACATATGCAAAAGTCAAATTTACTTACATATAAGCAATAACCAACTAGAAAACATATTTCACAAATGGCTCCATTCAGAATAGAAACAGAAGTGCTGAGGAATATATGTAATTAGAGATATTTAGAACCCCTACGAAGAAGAATATAATTGACAACCTGAAAAGAAAATTCAAACCAATATAAAAACAAAACAATTAATTAAAAAATGTCCCTGGATGGGAAGACTTCCTCCCTAAATTCATCTGTAAATCCAAGGCAAGCTCAATAAAAATTTCAACCAGATATTTTGGAATCTGAGAAGATTATTATCCAGTTAATCAGAGTTACTAGTTGACAAAAATTAGCCGTAAATTTCAATTTTATTCCTCAGAATAGAAACCCCTATTTTTCTGGTAATAACTGTGATGTATGATTGTTGTAAAAAGGAAATGAAGCATAAGAAATTATTAAGTAGAAAGAAAAGTCCCTTATGAATACCAACCCCTAGCATTTCACTGTACCTTCCAAAAAAATCATTAACAGTTTGGTGTTTATTCCTACAAGCACAGTTTTGTAAACAAAACTAGTCTCTACAACCGTTTTATGGCATTTCTTAGTCTCATAGTATACTGTGGACGTCTTTTCATAGCCACATAGCTGTTTCATTCTTGGCTGCAAAATGTTCCATTGTGTGCATGCACATAAGATAATTGAATAAAGCCTCTCACTGATGTCCATGTGGGTTGATCCACTATCTTACCTTTTCTGAGTACGTCAGGCATTAAGCACAGCACCTCTCAGGCCGCCCAGCGTCAGCACTGGCCTGACCGCTGTCTGGGTGGCGGGCGGCTAAGGTGCTGACCCGCCTGCACGGGTCGCACTATGATAACCCGGACCCGGCGTGCACACCACGGCGCCTGCAGAGGGGATGTTCTCACGCCCCTGCGCCCCTCCCTGCCTCTCCTCCCAACTGCAGCAGCTTGGGCTTGAGCTTTGTGAGGCCGACTGCCTATTTCACCCACAGCAGTACCCACGGAGGGTCCCCCATGTGTGAGGGGGCCCTGCTTTAGGTGCTGGGGGTCTGAGGGGACCAGCCTCAGACAGCTCCTTCCGAACAGTGGGGCTGACGAGCTCTTTTGAATTTACCCAGATCCTTCCTGAGACTCATTACGCTTTCAGCCTGCACCGTTTGGAGGGGAGACGTGCGGGGAGGAGAAGGCCTTTGCCTCGGAGATGTGGGTCCCGTGGGGGCGTCCTGAAGACCGCACTTGCCCCCGTTGCTGGGTCAGGTGGCCTTTCTGGGTGGCGAGAGGGCAGGTGCACACAAGACCCCGATGGGCTGGCTGGGGACACACAATCGTCTTGCTGCTGGCCCCCAACCTCCTATTAGAGACGCTCCTCTAGGAAGAGAGGGAACCCCACACGTCCTCCCCCCATGTCTTATCTCTGAGTCCCTCTCCAGTTCAAGACCAAAAAATATTCCCTGGCCGGAGCCACCACATGCTATAAACAGCCTTTGATATAGGGCCCTGCTGGAGAATTCGGGCACTTGAGCACATTTCCTCAGCGGCTCCCCCCCCTCCACATGCGGCTCGCCCCAGGCTCTCCAGCGGCCCACGTGTGGTCTGCGCAGGTGAGGCTCCAGGGTCTCTCCGCTGGCGTGTGGCTTTGCCGGCACAGTGCCAGGCGTGCACAGCTTCCCTCGAGGGCTCGCTGAATGCGGCTAATGCCAGTGGGCGTGGAGGCGGGAGGATGGACTTCCTGGCAAGTTTCTCAGGCTCCTTTAAAGGAGGAACTGGCCAGGTCTTTGCATCTCAGCTCTGCCCTTGGCTCTCCGTTTTCTGGGCAGATGGCTGCTCAGCCAAGGCGGGCCTAGACCGGGTCTTTGCATACAGTCCCCTCCTGTGTGGCTGGCAGACCCTTCCAGCCCTCATAGCCTGTGGTACATGTTTGGGGAAGAGGCCTCCGGCCTGGAGGAGCCCTTTGCCGGAGTGAAGCAGACCCTTTGGCATTCTCTGCTGGGAGGAGAAAGCGGCTGGTCCTATTAGCTTGGCCACGTTGGGTCTCTTTGCCGTGCTTCCCAGGAAGCCTTTGGAAGAGATGCACAGGCTGTCCTGCCGAGGATCCCCTGGGGGCCCAGGGAGGCTGACAAGGGCCTGGCAGGTGCTCTCGGATCCTGAGGCACAGTCAGAGAAAGCTCGAGTTCCGGCCTCTTGCAGGGGGATCTGGGGAGGGCTGCGGCCTCCCCCAAGCTCTGCTGGCGTCTGGTTCCCTTGGGGAGCTGTGGCATCAGGTTCTAATGTCCTGAGCACAGTCACAAAGCTGAGCGGAACCACGCACCACAGCCTTCTGTTTTCAATTAGTCTCTCCTCTTTCTCCTTGCCAGGCCTGGGGGGAGAGCAGCCCCCACCGAAGTCCAGTTCGGGCTCCTTCCCTGCAACCCTTTTCGCAATCGCCCCCTTCCTTTTGTATGTTTTCCATAATGAGAAGGATTATTTTGAAAGCCATCTTTGCTCGGAGCAAAGGGCTAAGTGTGTAGCCCTAGAGCGTCGCCAGCATCCCGTCCCAGAGCCCCTGCCGTCCCACCGGAGGGCCACGGCTGCAGGAGTCGAGGCTCCCTCTGTGAAAACTTATTTTTAAAAACAGACGGTACCCATCAAACACTGCTGCAAGCAGTCTGCCGGGAAGAGCGCGGTCTCCACCAAAGATTTTGACCCCTCTGCCTTCCTCAGTCCCACCTGCAGACAGCTTGTTCACCCCTGAGGGAAGCACGCAATCTCGCACCTGGTCCTGAAGGCCCCACATGTTTGTGTCCTGGAAAATGCCCAGGGAGCGAGCTGGCCTCTGCCGGGGCAGCTATTCTGTGTTGGAAGAGGATACGGATGAGAGAGGGAACTGGGTTTGTGTTCTAAGAACCCATGCAGACTGTGGCAATGCTCGGGGGAAAAATAATACAAGAGGCTTTTACATCAGAGCCGAGCATGAGAGGGGAGGAGAGCCTGGGCTGGAATGGGGGTGACTGGCTCCTCTCCTGGGCTTGGGGGCAGATAAAGACAGTTTCAAAAGCCACTTGGCCCTTGAATGTCACTATTTTCCATAACTTGCGTCAGTAGTATCAGAAGGAAAAACAACTATTCCAGGAGGAATTTTTTTTTTTAAGTAGAAAAAGGAATCTATTCGTTTGCTTAAGTGAATGGACAGTTTGGCTTCAGGCATAGCTGGATCTCGGTGCTCGTATTATATCATCCAGTCTCATTTTTCTCACTCTTTCTGTCCGCCTTCCTTTCTCTCTTCTTTCTCGAGACCACTGCCCCAACCTCTGAACGTTCCACCCCCCTGTGCTGGTCCCACTCCCAGGCGTGGTGGCCCCCAGCGCATCCATGTTTATAGCCTCCCTGCTTAGCACCGGGGAAAGCCCCGAAAAACTCTGATGACCTTTCAGGTTTTCAAATGCTGAATGGATGTGTGCTGACTGTGACCATCCACATGCACACACAGGCAGCACACATGACCGTCTCCATGAGCCCCGCATGCGCTGTGGGGCGTCCGAGCAACATGCAGGGAGATTTGGACACCTTAACATTGTTGGGGACATTGGTGTTGAGAGTTACTGGTTCTAGAAAGTTGAGTTGGTGGAAGGCAAAGGAACTCCTGTTTCGGGAGACAGTGGGAGGATGAAGGGCAGTTACAGTTCGGATTTGAAAGGTGACATCTGTAAGTAAAGGGAGGAAATGAGACCAAAAAATTCTAGATGCTTGAATTCTATTTATTCTTCCACCAATGGGGCTGAGCACTGACTGGTATTGAAAAACACAGTCTTCTTTTAAGAAGGGAGGTCTCTGTGGAAGGTCTGTTGGACGGTCTCTGCCTTTCCTAATTCTGCACTGGGTGTGCATACATAGCGGCACGGTGGGCCAAGGGCCTCCCGCAGTTCTGGCAGCAGGTTCTGTTCTGTGGCTTGGGCCTGAGTCACAACTTCGCTGGAGGCAGCCATGGGGCCCCTCTCGCCACCTGCTCGAGAAGCCTGAACTCACAGGTGGCGCCCCTTGGCGAAGCAGAGTTGAGCTTGCTGGGCTGAGAGCGGTGCTGTCGGCCTGATGGGTGAAGCCAGCTGTGGGGTCCTCAGTGGGGGTGGGTGATGGAGAAGGAGCCCCCAGGCCGGGCTGCTCTGCTGGCCGGGCTGACCTGGGGCCCAGCGGGGGGCGCACAGGCCTGTCGGGTGCCCGTCGTGCACAGGTGCTCAGGTGGGCCTGGCCCGCACTGCACCCTGCTTGCTTATGCCCACCCCAGGCCAGCCTCCAGCCTGGGTCGCGGGCTCTCCCTCTGCGGACTGGGGACACGAGTGGGCAGTGTCTGGGCTCCAGGAACTCCAGGGTCTCTATGGAGATGCTACAGGAGTCACCCGGGGGCGGCAAAGGGGCCAGGCAGGCGCAGCTTCCTCCCCGTCCCTCACTGACCTGCCCTGTAGACCAGGGGTCCCTGGAAAGTTTTGTTTGAAGAAGAGCTTTTAGGTTTAATGGCCTCACAGAGTGTAGGTCCACCTGATCTCTGAGATCCATCCGGTGACTCTGACCGCTGGCTTTTCTGCTAGTGCTCTCCGTGGCTCTGGGCTCGCATTTCCCTTCTCTGGGCCTTAGTTTCCCCGTCTGTAGGGCGAGGGTTTGGGTAAGGGAAGCCCAGGAGGAGGGGTGGCAAACGCTTGGGGTCCCTGAACCCCATTTGGCTGGTGCCGCCGAGGGATGGTCTCCCATGTGCCCTGCGTCGCCGGGTCCGGGCACGTGTCCGTGGTTCTGTGCCAGGACTCCGGCCGAGCTCCCTCGTCAGTAGCAAGTGACACGGCTTGTTTGTTTCCTCCTTGCTCCAGGGACCCGCGCAGTGGCGGCCAAGCCCAGCGGAGTCACCACGCGTCAGCCACGGGCCGGAGACCAGGAGGGGATGAAGAGCAGCCTTCCTCCCTCCCTGAGGATGGAGCCTCACAGCCATTCTGGGAAGAGCAGAAAACCTACAAAACCCCGGTCCATCTCGCGGGCCCTGATCCTCTGTGGTGCTAAGGCCAGTGACGACGGCTCCAGCCCCGACGAGAGATGTCCTGACCCGTTCGGGGCCGCCCTGGGCCCAGGTGAGGGGGGCGGCCTCCACTCAGCCATGCACCTGGCAGACCCGCGGGAGGCCGGGCCCAGCAGCGCTCCTGGCCCAACGCGGGCCTCCGAGGCTGCTCAGCTCCCCGCCGCTGCGAGCGATCGAGGCAAGAGCTGCCGGAGGACATTCTTCCTGAAGGTACGCCTGGGGCTCGGGGGCCAGAGGAGGCTGTGGTGGGGTTCTGGTGCCCCGAGGAAGGCACAGAGTTCCACTCTGAATGCAAGAAGTTAGGCAAGGCCTGCTGGAAGGATGGCTGAGCCAGGCCTCTGCCGGGAATGCGGCTGCCGGAGTCGGTATCCCGGGAGGTCTCGGGCCGCTGGCATGAAAGGACGCCCAGGGGAGAACCTGACAGACCCAGCCGAGGGCCAGGCAGGGCAGGGGTGCAGATGGGCCACTCTGCTCCTGAGCACTGACAGGGTGCGTCCGCCGGGTGCCCCTGTGGGTCACAACGGTGTGGGTGCTGAAGGCGGCTGCCACTGAACCCGGGGAGGGGAGACCAGGGTCTGCCAAAATTCAGAATGATCTTCTAAGACGGTGTTCCAACTCTGGGTGTCATGGTGCCCTGGAAGTTGCAAGGTACCCTGAGAGAGGCGATGAAGGCGTTTTGCTCCCAAGTTACTCTGTCAAGTACGGTCTTCAGCCTCCCATCAAAGGCAGGATTTCTCAAGGGCCCAGCCAGCCAGTGTGCACACAGTGATGGACCAGCCCTGAGGGTTTCTCCCACACTTTACTGCCAGGTCCCTCCCGGCACAGGCCACACCTGACAACAGCAGGTATGGAGCGCATCCTGTGCCCTCCGAGGGGCCCACTGTGCAGGACAACCTGTCCCCTCGAGGAGGAGCATCGCTGACCACGTGTATGTTAAATGACATCACGTGATGTTCTGTGACAGGTCGGCAGGCTCCAGAGAGGGGAAGCCCAGCCAGGTGATCTTCAGACACAGGCAGAGTCCTCAAGGGCCCACCTGCCCGGCTGCTCTGTCACCCACCATGTGACATCTATTGATACAACCCGAGATGGACAGAAGGTGGGACCAGCCGCCAGTGCATTTGGGGGAGCCTGGCCAGGCTCCTGATTTGCCGTGAATGACTTGACACGTATCCTATCCGTCCACTGAGAGTCAAATCTATTCGTGACAGTATCAGCTTATCCAGGTTCGAGCTCAGATAAGTGAAGTTCAGAGATGCTTTTGAGGTTCTGGCCGACTGTTAGAGTAAATCATTCACTCATGTCCATTGAACTCCCTGAGAACCAGTGACGTGCGTGTGCTGGGCCCTGTGGAGACCCACTTCTGCTCTCAGGGAAACTGTCTAAAGTGGACTAAAAAACATACTCCAGGAGGGCTGTAGGGGCTCAGAAGGAAGGCGCTCACCCCGGGTACTCAGTCAATACTCACGGACACGGCCGTGCCCTGGGCACTGTTCTAGGGAACGGAGCCAACGGCCTGGGGCCGCATGTACTCTGGTGGGCGATTCAGACGTTACTGGCTTGAGGGATGGTGTGGCATCACGGAGTGAAGGGCTCTGGCGAAGTATAAGCCGGGGAAGGGGGTGTAGAGCGATAGGGAGAGAGTACTGGGGAGCTCTCCTAAAGAAGTGGCATCTGAGCAAAAACAGAGTGAATGAAGCCAAGTGAGTCATAGGCGAACCTGGAAACGCACCGCAGGCAGCGGGAAGAGCGCATGCAAAGACATGGAGAAAGGAGTGCACTGCAGTGCGTCAGAGAAGAGCAGGCGGGGCAGCAGGGGCCAGGAGAATGGACGAGGGAGCGGGGCAGCGGGGGCAGAGAGCTGGGGGCCAGACTTTGCACTTGATTCTGAGAAGGAGGGGAAACACTGGGAGACTGAGCCGCGGAGCCACAGGAACCTCCCGGGACGCCCTGGCTGTGAGCAGGGAGAGGGTCAGGGGCTGGGACACGGCCCAGGCCTGAAGCCACGCCGTCTGGATCAGGATGGTCGCCGCAGAGGCCCCGGAACTGGTCAGGGTGGGGCTTTATTTTCACGGCAGACCTGCAGGACCTGGTGAGGGCTGCAGAGTGGGGATGAGGGGCGGCCACTGCGGCCGTGAGCTGTGACCTGACCAACCCAGGGGAAAGGAGGTGCTGCTCTCAGCTGGGAAACGCCTGGGGCTGGGCAGACGATCAGGAAAAGGTGAGCTGTTCCCGGAGGAGCCAGGATTTGACTAAGCAGGGGCGGGACTTCATCGGCAAAGAGGAGGCGGTGCGGGAGTGTGCGGTGGCTGTGCAGGGCCACCGTGCACAGCAGATGGCCTGGCTTTCTGGGGCACCTGTCCGGCAGCTGGGGGCTGCACACCTGGGGAAAGCCAGACAGACGGCCCAGGGGAGGAAAGTGGCAGCGAATCAAGGACAACTTCACCTTTCTCAGCTCTGTGCACACGATCCACATATGCTCCATACTTTGATTTAAGAGGTGTTTGCACAGCTCTCAGCTCATTGTCCCCCGTCATAAGTATTTGCATAAGAAAATCCACCTGAAACAGTAACTGTGCACATAGTGATGGTTTAATAATACTCCTAGTAATTTCTTTTTAGGAGGGGGACACTGACTGTACTTGGTAATGAAGGCATGAGTTCCCAGCATGCATCGAGTGCCTTCAGTGTGCCAGGCAGTGTGTAAGAGGCGTGGTTTTGTGATGCACACAGGCTAGTGATGTAGACGAGACAGATCACTCGTACTTCAGGGCGTGGGTGCAGATGTGCAAGGGGAACTGTGGGCACCCCGAGGAGGGACGCCCTCCTTTATTTGGGGAGGGCGTCCTGGAGGAGGCGACCTGGGAGCGGGAAACCTGAGATGTGTGGATCACAGTGAGTGGCGCAGAGGGGCAGGGGGTCCCGGGCGGTGTGGGCAGGGGAGGGCCCCGTGCTGGAAAGACGCGCTCTTCGCTGAGGATGAGGAAGGGACGGCATGCATGGTCGAGCCAGAACGGAGGTGGGGATGCACCGGACGGCGCAGGGACTTGGCCTTCTTTCTCTTTTCAAGGAGCACAGCCGATCTCTAGCTGTCCACAAATGAGCCCCAAGCAGGTGAGGGCTCCGGCTGTCTGGGCAGGTCCTGTATCGAAAGTGCCAGGGCAGAAGGTCGAAGGTGGCAGCTGATCCCGGGCTCTGTTCAGAGGCGCCTCAGTAGTGCCTCCCCCACGGGGACACTCTGGCCCCTGCTCATGCCCCGCCCTGCCGCCACGCATGACTCAACTGGCTCAGAGGAACTCCTCAGCTTCAGAAATGCCATGGTTACACTGATTTCAAAACAACATGTGGACAGAGGCCCTGTGACATCAGTCTCTCCTCTAGAAACGCCTAATATGAAAATTGGAGAGGAAGTTAGATGGACAGCCAGCTGAAAAGAAGCCTTAGGGGATGAGCGGAGCTGTGCCAGGGCCGCAGGACGCCGCATCCGGACCAGTGAGCTTTGAATCTGTTGTGCAGTGGGGCACCGCCGGGATGTCCTCTGCAGCGGTCCCCCGCCCCATGGGGGGAAAAGTCAGACACCCTAACCAAACAATCCACAGTTTGTCAGACCTAGACCTTTGGAAAGAGGAAATGCCCAGACTCCAGACCCACTGGAGAGAGAGGGCATTTTATAATGCCCTCTGGGAGACGCAGAGGCCAAAGGGCAGTACGCTCAATCGGGGCACACGCCTGCCTGCACTGTGCCTCTCTTTCCTTTCTCCTCTGGCTTCAGACACGGGCAAAGCCCCTGCCCTGAGCTACCCTCTGGGGATAGCCAAGCACCTTTGATAGGATCCCTCCCTCCCTCAGGGAGCTTGCCGTCTAGAGAAGGAGACGGGGGTGGGCGCAATTGATTCTGTCCCTTGTCCTCTCCTCCATGCCACGGCTCTGCCTCTTTGGTTCTCCCACTGAAGGAGTCCCGCGCGGAGGATCACTAGTCTGGGAATGATACCCTTGAAGGAGCCTTTCATTTCCCAGAGATTCTGCAGTACTAGGATGTAGCCCTTCATTATGGACCTTCCCTAGCAGTGAGCAGGGCCAGCAAAATGACTGTGAAATCATGTTTTCCTAAGGGATCTGTTTTCAGCACACACATCACCTGTGGGCGTTTTTGGGCAATCATAGCTCTGTTTATTCCTCCTAGTTTTGATACGATTCCCCCCTATTTCACTGGCCAGGGCCTACACTATAACGCTGATAGCAGGCATCCCCGACCCATTCCTATTTCAGGGGAAAAGTTTCATTATTTTGCAAGTAAGTGTAATGTTTGCTGCAGTATTTTTGTAGATTGTCCTCATTGGAGTGAGGACGTTTCCCTCTGTTTGGAGCTGGAAAGGAAGTTTTGTTTTTCCCCTCATGAACTGTTGAGTTTTATCACATGATTATTTTTCCACGTTTACGGAATCATATGGATTGTTCTACTTTATTCTTGCTAATGTGATGAATTACACTGACTTTTTTGAATAGACAATGGTGCATACCTGGAATAAATTCAACTTACTTATGATCTATTATCCTTTTAATATAACTGTGCATTTGATATGATAATATCTTTGCCACTTGTGCTTGTGAGAGAAATTAACTTAAAATTTTCCTTTCTTGTTATGTCCTTGATTGGTTTGCATATCATGGGTATGTCGGCCTCATGAAACCAGTTAGGAAATATTTTCTCTTTTCCATCCTCTGGAATAGTTTGACAAATACCAGTGTTACACTTTTTTCAATGGTTGGAAGAATCCACCTATGAGCCATTTGCACCTGGATATTTCTTTGTGTAAAGGTTTTAAATTACCCCTGAATCTATTTAATAGATACAGGAATATTCAGATTTTAAATTTCTTAGGGTATTAGTTTTGTTAAGATGCCTTTTTGTTCTAAGAATTTTTTCATCTGAATTTCTGAATTGATTGGCATAAAGTTGCCCATAAAATCTTACTACATTTTATTGAAATTTTATTTCGATAATCATAGATTTACACGATGTTGTTAAGAATAATGCAGAGGGTGTGTGTATGCTCTCCTAGTTTCCCCCAAAGGGGATAACATTTGCAAAACTGTGTTATAATATCACAGCTGGCATGTTGACATTGATACAGTTTCCTCGTGTTATTCAGATTTCCCCAGCTTTATTCATAATTGTGTGTGTGTGTGTATTTCACCTTTTAGATATTGATAGGAGCTGTGGCCTTTGCTTTCCATTCCCGATATTGATACTGTGTCTTCTCTGTTTTTTAAAAATTAATCTGCCTTTCCAGAGGTATATCAATTTTATATCTTCTCAGAGAATCAGCTTTCAATGTTGAATTTCTCTGTCTCCAATTATTATTATTTAACTATTCTTTGCTGCTCTTATTATTCCTTCTTCTACATTCTTTAGGTCTGATTTTTGGTGCTTTTTTCCCTAACTATTAGAGACGGAAACTTGGATCATTGATTTTCAGCTTTTGGTTTTTTTCCTATCTTAAGGCTGTACATTTTCACATTTAGTAGCTTCATCCAGCAGTTTTGATGTTCTGTCCTTTCATTATTTTTAGATAGATAGATAGATGTAGGCGTGTGTTTTTCTATTGTGATTTGTTGTGTGACTCACAGTTTATTTAGAAGTGTATTGTTTAATTTCCAGGCAGTTAAGGATTTTCTAGTTCTTTTTTTTTTTCTGTTTCTTTCTATTGATTCCTACGTTGATTATTCTGTATCCAGAGAACAGGATGTGAATGATTTTAATTAGTGGACATTTGTTGAGACAGAATATATATATATTGGTGTTGGATGTAGTGTTCTACGTATGCTATTAAGTCAATTCAATAATCACATTTTCCAGATCTTTTTTATCATTTGCAGTTCCATTCTCCTAGTAGTTACTTAGAGAAGTGTGTTAAAATCTCAATTTATTATTGTAGGTCTCTTTCTCCTTTTAGTTTTGTCAGTTTTTGCTTTGTATACTTTCAAGCTATATTTTTACCTGAATAGACATTTAGAATCAAAAAATATTTTCCTGGTGGATTAGCGCCTTTATACTTTTGAAGTATCCCTCTTTTGTCTGGTGATGATCTCGCTGAAAAAATCACCTGGTATTAGTATAGCTCAGCCCACTGCCCCCGGGTTAGTGTTGGTACTGTGCTCTTCTTTTCTCTATCTTCAGTCTGTGTTCATTTAAGGAATATCTCATGTAAGCAGCAGGAGGTTATTTTTCTTCCATCTTGCAATCTTTATCTCACAGTAATAGTGGGCATTGACATTTGATGTCATTCAGATGTGTTGGGTCTGTCTCAGTCTCTTATTGTTTGGATTCTCATTGTCCCAAAATCATTATGATCCATTCTTGGGTTTTAAATATAAGTAGAACTGAAATGCATGACAAAAATAGCCGCAAAAGTGGGCAGGTGTAAATGAAGTTGCGTGTGCTGAGGTCTTAGTATTGTCTGAGAACAAGTCATTACATTCAGTTTTCTCTCTCTTCTTGCCCTCTTTTAGGTTAACATATTATTTTACGACTCCATTTCCCCTTCCATTAGCTGGTTACTTGTTCATTTTTAGTATTCTTTTAACCATTAAAACATACAACATATGTTTTTAGTGCATTAGTCTCATATGCATCAATACTTTGACCAGTTCTCAGACAATACCAAGACCTAGGAACACACACACCTCCACTCACACCTGCCCGCTTTGGGTGTATTATTGTCAGGTGTTTCAATTCTACTTATTTTTAAACCCAAGAATGGATTATAATTATGGTTCACCGTGGAGTCCATATTCACTCACATCAATTCACCTGTTTCCCACCCCAGGGTCCCTCACTCCTCCCTGCATTTCTGTGTCTCTCACTGAGGTCATTGTCCTTCTGCCTCTCACACGGGCAGGACCTGGGACAGCAGGACACATGGACAGCCACATGCCAAACGTCTAAATACTTGTTATAAATCAAGGTAAAATATGTTCAGAAATGTAAGTTTTGACCTCCTTCCTTGATGAATATACCTTCATAAGAACTTGGATAGCCAAGGTCAAGTACGTTGTGGGATGGCTCAGACGTGCTCTGGAGTGTCTTGGCCGCCGGCCACGCCCCCCTCTCCCACTGCCCCCAGCACTGCCCTGCATGCAAGCACTGGGCCCCCGGCAGTTCCCCCATCCACCTCCCAGCAAACGCCCCGTGGTGCCCGTCCAGCCTCGGGCTGCACCAGGGGTGTGACTGGCTCTTGATAGGATAGACTCAAGGGAGAGACGGGGCTGGGACAGAAGCTCCCGTAGTGCAGTCTGGTGCCCCCCACCTGATTTTTCTCAGTTTCTCTCTAGTTAAGTATCAGCAGATCACCAAACAGTCCTGAAGCTCTGTGTTCACTCAGTCCGTGGCTGGCAGTGGTTTATGGTCTTGAATGAGGTTGGGACCTGGCAACCCAGGAAAGGCTCTATAAATATTTGTGGAAAGAATGGTTGCATACATGAGTATAGGAAGGCCACCCTCAAAGCAGGGAGTCTTCGGATTGCACTGGTTTGTGAGCCAGCACCTGGGTTTGCGCTGGCCATTGCTCTGGGCCCTCCCACTGGACACGCCTTTCTGCCGGGAGCCAGTCCCTGAACACCCAGTCTGGGTGCAGCACAGCAGCCGATGAGCCCAGACCCATGGGAGGTCCTCCCCCTGGGGCTGCCTTCCTAAAAGGGTGCAAGATACTTGACTTCACATGGGAATGGCCTCCAGAGGGTGGGAAATCCTGCTTGCTGTTCCAAATTGAGGATACTGGTGAGGCAGTGTCATAGTCATGTAACGCGACTCAGGACGGGAGGAGGCTGGACAGCCGCGTGGGTCTCTGGCGCGTGCTGTGGGCGGGTGGGGCCCCCCACGAGCAGGCAGGGCCCCCCACGAGCAGGCAGGTCCCCTTGTTCTGCTGCCTGTGAGCAGCGCAGCCCGTGGCTTTGAGCCTCAAGCTGCCGTGGCAAGTGGGAAACCCCATCCCTGGGCCTCTTGCCTCTTCCTGCCACAAAAGGGCAGCATGCGGAGGCTGAGAGCCACGCCTGGGAGGGAAGCCGGGGCTCCCGGACTCCCACGGAGCCAGCCAGGGGGCAGGGCAGGGAGGGAGGTGAGGTGGCCCCCGTGCAGGCGGCGGGCAGGTGGCTCATAGGGAGGATGGATGCGCGCCTGCACGCCGCCGCCCCCCCGGCGCCTCCTGCTTTCCAGTTGCTGTTTCCATTGTCAAAAGACATTTGGAGCTACTTGCCTGGAAGCTGGTCTTTTGAATCTTATTGGTCGGGGAGGGCGCCATTTGGTTAGTGAAAAGGGGCTTGGTGCAAAGAAGCAGAAAACAGAGAAATTGGGGGGCAGCAGCGACCCCATCTACCTGCCCAGCTCTGCTCCTCAGGGTTTCAAGAGGGCCCGGGAACGACTGTGGAAGCGTTTTATGACGGCTGCTTTAGAGTCCTTGTCAGATAATCCTGACATCTGATTCATCTCCGTATTGGCATTAGTTGTCTTGTCTAATTCATACGAGAACTCCTGGTTCTTAATGTTCAAAGGGGACTTGAACATTCCCCTTATTCTGTTAGGAGTCTCTTCATGTGATGAGAATCTTCTGTTTTAGCAGGAGACCTCCTGCTTGGGTCCAGCGTGCAGTTCTGGACTCCCGTTGGGGTTTTTCCGTAACGGCATTTCAGTTTGCAGAGCCTTGCCATGGTGCTCTCGTCAACTTCTTTTTCTGGCACTCCTGGAGATCTCACTTCATCCCTGCAGTTCTGCCTGTTGGGGTGGAAAGAGCTTCTCTGGCCTGCCTGGTATCACCTGTGACCATCTGCTGCTCGGGATGGAGCTGGGCAGAAGCTGCCAGGCCTGGTCTCTCTCGCACTGGTGGAAGGCGGGACTCCGGAGTGGTCAGCTGAGGCTGCCCCTCCTGCTTTTCCCTGGTTATGGCGTGGGGCCCGGGTCAGCCTGGAGACTTGCTTACCACCACTGCTGCTGTGGGCTGGACCACCTGCTGATGTCCTAGCTGTCGAGCAGGGGCCGCGACACCTGCCAGAGTTTGCTGTCCTGAGCGGGCATACTGGGCAGCCTGATGGTGCCCTGGCTGTGGGCAGGGGCTCTCCAGCCCCTAGTATGGGTACATAATAGCTGAAACCTCCGAACTCACCATATGGTCATCCCTCAAGTCCACAAGTCCCTAGCCATTCGGCCTTCTCCTTTCTGGCTTTCAGAATCCTTTTACTGCTATCTGTTCAATGATTTCCAGGGTGTTTAGTTGTACTTAGCAGGAAGGACAATGGTGAGCGTTTGCCGTCTTGTCCTGGAACTGGAAGTCTCGGTTCACTTGTTTGGGAAGATGTCCTTGCTTGTCTCCTTTTCTGGTATAAAGGCATTTCTGCCTTGTCAGGTGTCTAAATTTACTACCCTTATAAAATGGCTACACCCCATTAGCTACACTATGGAATATGTTGTCTGTGTTTGGAATGATTTATTTGTTTCTTGAATGGCATGTGTGTGGGATTACTTATTTCTTGAATGATTTGTAGAACTTGCTGTTAAAACCATCTGGCACCAGTGTTTTTCTCATGGAAATATTTTAAACTACCCAGTTTCTTAATTTTTATAGGCCCACGAAGGTTTCCTAGCTTATCTTGTTTTGATTTTGTAAGGTTTAATTTTCTCAGAATTTTCCCAGTTTATCTAATTGTTCAAATATATTCTATAGAGTTGTTTATAATATCCTCTTATCTTTTTAATCTGGACTGCATCTCTAATTATGTCTCCTTTTTATCCTTCATGTTACTCGAATTTCTCTCCTTTTGTTTTCTTGATTATTCTTGCTGGAGTTTCATCAGTATTTTAAAATATTTATCACAGAACCAATTTTTAAATGTCAGTCCCCCTATTGTATGTTTTATAAATTTTACTCTTACCTTTATTATTGTCCCTTTTCTACTTTCTTTAATGAATCGCTGATTGTTATCGACCTGTGTCTTTTTTAATGCAAGCCTTTAAGATGATAACTTTTCCTATATGTCTTCTTTACCATTAGCTGAATTTCCAAGATTGATATCCAGATTTTTATTATCATTCAGTTTGAAATGCTTTCAAATTTCCAATATAATATCTTTTTTCACCTGTGAGCTATTTAGAAGTGGGATTCTTAATTTTCTAACATAGGGGTATTTTCCAGTTAATCTTTAAAAAAAATCATTTTAGTTTGAAATAATTATAGATTCCCAGAAATTTGCATCCAGTACAGATAGTACACCTTGTGCCCAGTGTTCCCAGCGGGTACGTCTTACTTAACTATAGTATAACATCAAAATCAGAAATTTTATATTAGTTCCATGTATGTGTTGTTTTACATTTATTTTATTACACGTGCAGATCTGTGCAACCATCACGTCAATCAAGATACAGATTTGCTCCGTCAGCACAGGGTCTCCCCCGTGCTGCCCTCGCACCAGCCTTATGCCCCCTTTAAGCTCTACAGCACCACCCTACCCTGTGGCAACAGCGAATCTGTTTTCTGTCTCCCCAGTTATCTTTTTTAAAATGTTTGGTAATTAATTAATTGTGTTGTTGTCAGGAAATGTGGTGTTATTTCAGTTCATTGAAATTGTTGAGAATTATTTGATGACCCTGTAGGTGACTTTTGGGGAGTAAACATTTTGTTCATGTTTGAGGAGAAATTGTATTCTTCTCCTGCTAATTAAAAATATTCTATATACTTTCTGATTTTTTAAATAATTTATTTTGGTATCATTAATCTACAATTACATGTGCAATATTATGGTTATTAAACTACCCCCTTCATCACACATTCACTGTCCACCAGCGTAGTGAGATGCTATAGAATCACTACTTGTCTTCTCTGAGTTGTACAGCCCTCCCCGTGCCCCCCCACCCTATGTCTGCTAATCGTAATGCCCCTTTTACCCTCTTATCCCTCCCTTCCCGCCCTTCTTCCCCAGTCCCTGTCCCTTTGGTAACTATTAGTCTGTTCTTGGGTTCTGTGAGTCTGCTGCTGTTTTGTTCCTTCAGTTTTTTTCTTTGTTCTTATGCTCCGCATATGAGATCATTTGATACTTGTCTTTTTCGGCTTGGCTTATTTCACTGAGCATAATACCCTCTGGGTCCATCCATGTTGTTGCAAATGGTAGGATTTGTTTTCTTCTTATGGCTGAATAATATTCCATTGTGTATATGTACTACCTCTTCTTTATCCATTCATCTACTGATGGACACTTAGGTTGCTTCCATTTCTTAGCTATTGTAAATAGTGCTGCAATAAACATAGGGGTGCATCTGTCTTTTTGAAACTGGGCTGCATTCTTGGGGTAAATTCCTAGGAGTGGGATTCCTGGGTCATATGGTATTTCTGTTTTGAGTTTTTTGAGGAACCTCCATACTGCTTTCCACAATGGTTGAACTAATTTGCATTCCCACCAGCAGTGTAGGAGGGTTCCCCTCTCTCCACATCCTCGCCAACATTTGTTGTTGTTTGTGTTTTGGATGTTGGCCATCCTCACTGGTGTGAGGTGATATCTCACTGTGGTTTTAATCTGCATTTCTCTGATGATTAGCGATGTGGAGCATCTTTTCATGTGCCTGTTGGCCATCTGAATTTCTTCTTTAGAGAAGTGTCTATTCATGTCCTCTGCCCATTTCTTAATTGGGTTATTTGCTTTTTGTTTGTTAAGGTGCGTGAGTTCTTTGTATATTTTGGATGTCAACCCCTTATCAGATACATCATTTATGAATATATTTTCCCATATTGTAGGATGTCTTTTTGTTCTACTGATGGTGTCCTTTGCTGTACAGAAGTTTTTCAACTTGATATAGTCCCATTTGTTCATTTTTGCTTTTGTTTCCCTTGCCCGGGGAGATATGTTCATGAAGAAATCACTCATATTTATGTCCAAGAGATTTTTGCCTACGTTTTTTCTAAGAGTTCTATGGTTTCATGACTTACATTCAGGTCTTTGATCCACCTTGAGTTTACCTTTGTGTATGGGGTTAGACAGTAGTCCAGTTTCATTCTCTTACATGTAGCTGTCCAGTTTTTCCAACACCAGCTGCTGAAGAGGCTGTCATCTCCCCATTGTATATCCAAGGCTCCTTTATCAAATATTAATTGACTGTAGATGTTTGGGTTAATGTTTGGATTTTCTATTCTGTTCCACTGGTCTGTGGGTCTGTTTTTGTGCCAGTACCAAATTGTCTTGATTAATGTGGCTTTGTAGTAGAGCTTGAAGTCAGGGAGCGTAATTCCCCCTGTTTGATTCCTCCTTTTAAGGATTGTTTTGGCTATTCGGGGTCTTTTCTGGTTCCATATGAATTTTAGAATTATTTGTTCCAGTTCATTGAAGAAAGTTGTTGGTAGTTTGATGGGGATTGCATTGAATCTGTAGATTGCTTTAGGTAGTATAGCCATTTTGACAATATTTATTCTTCCTAGCCAAGAGCATGGGATGCATTTCCATTTGTTAGTGTCTTCCTTAATTTCTCTTAGGAATGTCTTGTAGTTTTCAGAGTACAGGTCTTTCACTTCCTTCTTTAGGTTTATTCCTAGGTATTTTATTCTTTTAGGTGCAATTGTGAATGGAATTGTTTTTCTGATTTCTCTTTCTGTTAGCTCATCATTAGTGTATAGGAAAGCAACAGATTTCTGTGTGTTAATTTTATATCCTGCAACTTTGCTGAATTCAGATATTAGTTCTAGTAGTTTTGGAGTGGAGTCTTTAGGGTTTTTTATATACAGTATCATGTCATCTGCAAATAGTGACAATTTGACTTCTTCTTTACCAATCTGGATGCCTTGTATGTCTTTGTTTTGTCTGATTGCCGTGGCTAGGACCTCCAGTACTATGTTGAATAATAGTGGAGAGAGTGGGCACCCCTGTCTTGTTCCCGATCTTAGATGAAAAGCTTTCAGCTTCTCGCTATTAAGTATGGTGTTAGCTGTGGGTTTGTCATATATAGCCTTTATGATGTTGAGGTACTTGCCATCTATACCCATTCTGTTGAGAGTTTTAATCAAAAATGGATGCTGAATTTTGTCAAATGCTTTGTGTGTTTAGTTTTTAGTTTTTAAAACATTTTCTCTGAGGGCTCAGAACTTCTGTAACTTTCACTGTGGGAATTTTTACCACGTAAGTTAAAGCTGGTTCCTCCAGAGAAGATTCAGATTTGCTTCTCCCAGGTGGTTGGGACACCACCAGCCTGGAACCATTTTAAACTAAATTCTTGTCTAGAGGTTTTTCAAGACATCCATGTGGTATGAATTAGGGTTGCCAACCTTGTGAGGGCCATCTGGTAATTGTTAATCTTCAGCAAACCAGGGAGGGTTTCCCCCTTCCCTTCAGGGCCATTTCCACACTGACAATTTTCATGCAGTTTCTGAGGATAGGATGGATTTATTTCCAGTCCACATTTAAAATGAGGATGTAATTAGTGGGGGCTCCATCTTTATGCAAGAGAGGTGTCCTGTTACACTCTTCGTTGTGAGAAGGAACTGGGACTTCCTCTTTGCTCCTGACATCCCATGACGCTAAAGATGATGAAGTTTAAATTCAGCCAGTTTATAATATGATCTCAGTGGACCAGCCAGCTTCTGGGCTTGCTTACTTCTTGAGAAAGTTGTGGTGCAGACTTTATTGACTTTTTGGCCTCTGAGTATTCCTTACTCATTTGCTATTTCACTGGCATATTTACATCCCAGTCAACACTTTTATTTATTTTTAGCAGAAGGATCAGAGAAACTAGTTCCTCATCCTGCTGGAAACAGTCTCCTGTCACAGCATCCTCACTCATTTCCCAAACTTTGTTTTCTATTGCTAGTGATCTGATGAAGATCTTTGTACACACATCTTTGTGTATTTTGTTCAACAATTTCCTGTAATAAATTTCTAGAATATGAAAAGGAGGTGACAGAGTTGAGAAATATTTGGGAAATAGATTGGCACCACTTGGCAATGGACTGGATTTTTAGGGTTCTCACTGGACATCAAACCAGGTAATTTGCATGTATTATTTCATTTAATCCTTCCAAAAATCCCACTGGATTTAAGATGAGAAAAAACTCCACAGAGGTATTTTATTAAATGAGTAAAAATACAGACCCTGTTTTTGGGGAAAATATCCAATTAAAAATAAAGTGATATTTGTTAGAGTTATCTTAAAATTTAGGAAAGCTCTCTCAAAATTACTAGGAGGAATAATGTTTTTTTAAACTGGATACCATAATTCTTTAATGTGTTTGGAAAAACACACATGTAAGAATAGTTTGGAAGAAAAGTAATGAAGGGCTAGTCCTGTCAAGCATTAAAACCACCGTAGATGACATCTCAATGCCTTTCTATTTAAGCCTTTCTGGGGTTTGATTCGCAGAGAGACTCCATGATTTTCTCAGGAGGCAGCTGTTTTTTATGGAAATGACTACAAAGGCAAAACACCTAAACTGAATCTTAAAGAATAAAGGGGAACAAGAATAGGTAACAACACAGGACCGGACACAGAAGGGCTCCCTGGTAGGAAGTAAGGCAGACTGGGTACAGGGAGGCTTGAGTCGCCTGTGCCGTGTCAGAGGAGGCGTGAATGACATTCAGGGAGTTCGGATTTCATCTTAAATCTATCAGAGACAGATCCACCAGAGATTTAATCAGAAAGTGTCACAAGTAATGTTTGCCGTTTCACGAAATCATGCCCCCAGGAGAGATTGTGGGCCTGGACAGCTGTGTGTCAGCCCTGCCCACCCACCGCGACGTGAAGGAGTCGCTCCACCAGCTTTTGGTTTTGTCAGAGGGAATCGGTGCGTAGACAGCCGCAGCTTCAGGGCGCCCCAGGGAGGAGGTGAGCTCAGCACCTTCCTACGTGGCACCTTGAACCAGAGCGTCCTCGTGGCGATTGTGAGCCACGTTTCCCTGACGGCTCATGACGCCGAATATTGTTTCACGTGTGCCTTAGCTTCTGTTTATCGTCTTTGGGAAGATACCTATTCATATCCTTTGTCTGCTTAAACTACTGGATAGTCTTTCTATTCCTGAGGCCTAAGAGTTCTTTACATAGTTTCAACACAAGTCCCTTTTCAGATACGTGACTTGCCAATATTTTCTCCAAATCTGAGGATCGTCTTTTCACTTTCTTAATGATGTCCTTTAAAGCACAAAAGCTTTTCATTTGGGTGAAACCCATGTATCTACATTTTTTTGTCACTTCTGTTCTTGATGTTGTATCTAAGAAGTCTTCCCCTAACCTACGTTCATGAAGATATGCTCCTGTATTTTCTTCTAGGAGGTTTATAGTTTCTGCTCTTACATGTAGCTCCCTAATCCAGTATTGTGTGTGGTGTGATGAAGGGGTCCGGCTTAATTTTTTTTACATGTGGTGCTTTTACAGGTGGATATCCAATTGTCCCAGAATCATTTGTTAAAAATATTCTTAAAACATACTTTCCATAGACCCCTGGGCCATTGGAATAGTACAGTCCAAAAGGAATACTTTGAGGAGGTTGAATCACAGAGGTGGTCGTGCAGGAGCCCAGGAGGGGAGGAGGACTCCTGGGTCTCTGGCTTCCACATTTCCTCCCCATATCAGGAGGTCTGTGGCCTCAGCATCCCATGTGGCCACGTGGTCGTCCCTGAGTCAGTCCACTGGGGCCCGGTCTGTTCATCCTCAGGACTTAGAGATCAAAGCCTGTTGCTGCACAATCAACCCAGCCACAGAAAATGAGCCTCGATGAGGACAGTCGAATTATATTCTGTGGTTCCCTTGGACTGGAGCAGCTATAGCATCTCAGTGCAAAGAGAAAATGAAAAGGCTTGTATTTAAGCAGAATGCAGCCAGCAGCCTCCAGAAGCGTCAAGCTCCCTCAGCAACTAGGGACCTGCAAACGGTAGAAACACTCCTAGGAGAGCAATGGAGCCCTCTAACCCCTGGGGGAGGAGTTTGGGTTCCAGAATGATCTTTCTTGTAGGATACAATCCCCCATAATTCTGCATCTTCACTGTGGGTACACTCCCTGGGCAGCCTGGGACTTTTCCAATTTTTGTGATAGTTGTTTGGCCCCAGCAGCCACATGACTGCTCCTCACTTGGGGAAATACACCTCAAAGAGCTTTCTGGACAGTCTCCTTCATTCCTCACTCGGTCATCACTGATAAATACAGAGACTGCAACCCCAGGTAGTGGTGGAGCCCACCACCCGCAGAACTGTTGCCCAAGGCCTCGGTCTCTGAGGAGGACGAGGGCAAATGTGTCTGGAAATGATGTCGCCAGCCCCTGACCTCAGACAGTTCCAGAGCTTTGAGAGCAACCCCACCTTGGGAGCAGGGACAGCAGAGCTCTGTTCTGTGTGCTGGACTGAGAGCTGTGCTGGGCAAGTGTCCTTGGGGTTCCTACAGAGACTCCTTTGACGGGAAACCGCTCCACCCAGCACATCCTTGCCGGAGAGAAACCAGACTCTCCTGGGAGCCGAGGAAAGAGATTTTGTTCTTGTGCATGATCTTCTGATACGTCATCATTTCCGAGAGGACAGCAGCTGTTTAGGTCTTTAGACATAATCATCGGTTACATTCAGAAGTATAAGGCTGAGAACTGATCACCGAGCTTGCTGAGGCCCCTCTCAGCTCACACAGGAGGAAACTGGGTCGAACAATCAAGCAACACCAGGGTCATGAAAGATTCAGTGCTGCTGGTCTCACATCCTCTCTCTGCTTTAGCCACTGCGTGTTCTGGGGAAGGAGCCGTTAAGCTCTGGGTTTTATGGATTAGAAAGGATGAATGATGTCTTGAAATGATCCCAGTTTATGGGTGTGTTTTTGGATCCTTGCTGGTGTTCAGGAAATAGAAGGTCCACAAAATCTGTGCCTCTCTTTCTGGAGTTTTGGGGGCCATATAGTATTTCACGTGTCTGAGAGCAAACTGCTGCTTAGATCTCATTTTGGGTTGACGGCGATGCATTTCCGTCTTCCCCGGTAGCAGTCATCCAGAGAACCAGTTCGCACCGCAGTCGTGTCAAGGTGAAGCTCCTCGGCTTTACACATCCGCCCAAGAGCTCCGCAGTTGCCTGGTTAGACGCAAATTATCGGAGCCTCCGCCTAGTTCAGAGATTGGCTGCATGGCCGGGGCAGAACAGCCCCTGTCACCTGTTTCTGGGGCAGTTCTGGCTGGAGGGCATGGTCAGGAAGGGAAGGGCTCGCCCGCACTGCTGTGGGCGCTCCGTGACCCGCAGGTGCGGTTAGATTCCTGCTCCTGCCGCCGTGAAGAGCGCAGCACCGCTGACCTGCAGAGGACGCTGGGGTCAGGTAGTCCGCCTGGCTGACTTTGGAGAGGGTCTTCCATAGCCAACCTTGAAACCCTGAAAGTGTCCCTCTTCTGAATGTGACATTAAACATTTCCAGGTAATCTGAACAAAAGCAAAACATAAAAGGCCCCACTTTCTATGATTCTCCTGCCATCGGTTGGCTTTATCCGCCAAGCGTTTTCGAAATCACCTTTTGAACAGGATGCTTCCTAAAGAGGATTAAAAGAAAAGAAATTTAACAATAAGCACACTTTGTCTTAAGTCTGCTAACATTACAATCAAAATAAGTGGATTAATCTTTTATTTCTGGTCTACTGTAAAAGTAAGTGTTCATTGTAGAGAGCATGGAAAATAGAGGAAGTTGTAAAAGAAAGAAAATAAATATCCCTCACCCCATCTCCCAAACACACTGCCAGCTCACGATCGCAGGACGTTGGTCTCCCATCCACTGCCGTGTCCAGAAGCCGTCCGTGTGCTTGGAATAGTGCCGAGGACCTAGGAAGTGCTTAATAAACAATCAAATTCCTTTCGTTGAATAAAGAACCATTATTTTAGTGTATTAATTTCCAGTCTTTTTTCTATACCTATTGTACTGTAGTTCAGGCCCTATTTATATCAATCTTTTTTTTTACTTACCATAATAATACAAGGATATCTATATCACAAAACTCTTCATAAAACTTATTTTTCAAGATATTTAGTACATCTCATTTCTGTACTTCATCTCTCTAGGTATTTAGGGGAGATGACAATTTTCAAAATGACTTTGCAAATAAGTCTTCACTTTGGACAAGGAGTCATGGTGGCTATCTCACAAGGCTCCCCTACATTCAGTGAGCCCCAAAGAGCTAGAGTCACATTTTGTTATTTATTTGCACTGTCACCCTGGGGAGCATGAAGAATTGGAATGATGCTGGACGGAAGGTGTGATGCTAGAATCAGATCACGACCCCAGAACTTGTCAGTAAGCATCTTTTGAATATATATTATATGAAGCAATAAATCCAAGGTGTCAGTCATTAGGCTAAGTTTTAGAAATACAACATCTCAAGAGTTCAACTGAACTAAACACCACCTTCAGTAGGATGCTTTTCTCCACTTAAAGGATCCCTGCTAGCCTGGTTAACGGTGACTTTGTTCAGGTTACTATGGCGCCATCTGCTGCTGAGAAAGAAAACAAGTGCCTAGGAAGATGAGTTCACTGATTTCAACACTTGGACATGTGCAAGAAATAAAAGGGAATTGATATACAGTTTTTTGCAAGATCCCCTTATGTCAGAACTGGGTACAGTTTTAAAAAGAAAACTGCAAGTGGTCTTCTGGGTTCAGAGGCTCCAGAGTACACTTTTTTTTTAACTCCCCCACTTCTTAGAAATGTCTATCAAAATTCAAAAAATATATACGTCCGAGTAGGGACAAATGCATGTCAGAGCAGGAAGCAAGGGAAAGCGGCCAGCTGCATCCTGAAAGCCATGAGAACTTTCTGCATGATGTAGTACAGGTGACGTAGTGCAGCCTGAAGGAAGGGCTCCAGCCTCTTGTTGACCCCATGTGAGGGAAATTCTGGGCAATGAATGGGACAGATGTCAGCTCCGTCACTCTCTGTCAACACCTCCCAGTTCACAGCACCAGGGGTGGAGTTGGGGGTGGGCCAGTGGGTACAAAGTAAGGGGCAACAGCTCTCCTGGGGGGCTGCACCCAGTGCTGGCCATCCACACACTCGGCATGTGAACCTGACCGGCACCAATAAGCCTGGCTTAAATAAAGGTAAGTACGCCAGTTAGAAAAGGGGGGTGGGCAGCTTCCCTAAAAAGTCTCTGTCTGGGAACACTGAGTGTAAGTCCCAGGTAGCATTCAAGCCAATGATCATTTCCAGATCAAATATCAAACACCCAAAGATTCTATACTTAGCAAATCTTTCACGTGTGAAGACCACAGAAAAACATTATCAGGTGGGCAAATATTCAGAAAGCTTTCCATCCACATAGCTTTCCTGAAAGAAAACACACACACACACACTTTAGGATTATGGCAGTGAGTAATGAAGCCAAGATAATTCAAGAATTAAGCCAAGATCCTTGTGGCTAATAAAGCTCTGAAATAGAAAAACACTACGAAAAGCAGTCTGGGAAGAGAAGTAAAATAGCTAATACCATCATCCTCATCATCAGCCTCCATCTCTGTCCCACTATCCATGGTCCCTAAAATCCCATGGTGAGGGGAGGTACATGAGAGAAAGTTGTCTCCAATCCTCACCCAACTTGAGGAGGAGTCACAGGCTTTCAGTTTCATTGTTGACCCTGATAGAGAAATGAGTCTGATATGCTGCTTAACATATTGCTAATAAACTCAGTACACGGTGAGGGTTTCCAAGCTGTTAGTCTAAAAAAGGAGCAAGGAAAATTTGATCAGAATGGCAAGGTAGAAAGAAAGAGAGAACCATAACCAAATTTAACTTAAGAATATTGATTTTAAAAGTCCTAAGTGAAATCTTCACAAATAAAAGTCAGCAGGATAACAAAATCATAATCTCTCAAGGATGCATGGATGGTTCAATACTAAGAAATCTATTTATATAACATTCATTCAGGGAGGTTTCCAAATGCCAAGACAATGGGATTTTCTTGATCTTATTCTCCAAATCATATCTCCCAGCGTCCCCATTCATGCCGCTGTTTAGTTCTGCCCTTCAGAGTGTTTGTCATTCTCTCCAATTACCTTTCATCCCTATCTGTTGGTTTGCAGCCAGTGTTCCTTCAGTAAAATTCCATTTCTCCAGGATCAGTGTCTTTGTCTGTCTTGTTCACAACTCTGCTTCCTCAGTGCCGAACAAGGAACCTGGCATGTGAGAGCTGGTGTATTCATTCAACGTGTGTTGCCTCAGTTTAATACCTATGCCATATCTATTCATCCAATATTTTTTACTAAATGAGTGATGATATCTATGAATTAGTGGATGGTGGTGGTTCCACATCCCTGCCCTTATAGAGCCTGTGGTTTAGTGGGGGGCGCAGACAATGCAGCAAGTACTTCCATGGCCAGTGTCAAAATCCCAGTTTTCTAAGTACATTGTTCTGTTTTAATGGACTTTCTGAATAAAAGGTGGGAATTGTTTTGCAGGAAGCATCTACAACTTTTCGAGAAAAGTCTGGAAAAGCAGATGCACAAAGTAGTAACTTCCTGCTTCCCAAAGCCTGTCGCCAGAGGACACGCAGCAACTCGACCAGTAAGTGTGCCGGCAAAGTGTCCTCAGGAACAGGGCTTTGCTGCTGCTGAACGTCAGGAGTCTGAGTGATGTGGGGAGGCGTGGGGAGGGTGGGTCTCTGCTGGAGCTCAGCTCCGCTAGAGCCGGGCTTCAAGTGCGTGCTGGGAAGACCTGATGCAGAGGCTGAAAGACAAGGGCTGTACTGCTTGTCTTCTGACATGCTCCTGGGTTCAGGGAGGCCACCCTCCATCCCAGGGCCTCTGTCCCCCATCTGCTCCAGGATGGGAGACGAGGCTAGAAGGTGCCGTGGCTCTTGGTGGTTGCCGACAGCACAGCCCTAATGTGAAGTTAATTTGAAGAACGCAGAAATGCATGAAGAAATCAGAGCCACACCAAATCCCCTTGTTAGAATAATCTGTGCTAACCTTTTCATTCATTTCCCCTCTACGGAAAGACACAGACACACCCCCCTTTACCATTGGGAGCGGACACATCGTGTTTTGTTGCGTGAATGTGCCTCATCTAGTGAGCCAGCTGCTGATTATTAAAGTTATTCACGTAACCAAGGCTGTTGAGTGTGTAAACGACATTTCGAGTTTGTGGTGATTGTCTCGGGGGAAATGCAAGAAGCAGAGGATTGGCACATGGCTAAGCTCCCTTTTGGGAGCCACGGCACTTGGATTTGGACCCTGCTTCCAGAACTGATCGTCTGCGTGACCTTGGGAAGATCCCTTCAACTCTCTGTCTCATGTTATTCCGTTGCACGATGTATGTCTAACATATCTCCCAGGCTCATTTCCTATCTTTGGACTGCTAGTTGCTTTTTTTTTTTATCATAAACTTTCATTCTTTTCCCCCTTGAGAATAATTTCTTAGAGATGGAGTTTCCAAAGGTAAATGTACCTTAGATTTTGATTTGTGTCGCCCAATGTAACAAGCTAACATTCCAGTAAAGTGTATGAATACCTATTTCTCCAGCCCTCGCCCATAGTGTGTCATAATTAAAACTATATATATTTGCTGTGCGTGTGCTTCCCTAGTCCCTTCTTCCCCCACCCATCATCTGCGTTTCTTTTCTTTCCTGCCCTACTTTGCCCCTCAGATCAGCTACACAGGTTGTGGAGGTCAGTGTAAAATGAAAACGTTTTGAGCCCCTGTTCAAACATTTCAAGGATTTCACAGTGGTGACAGCAGAGCATTACAGCAAACCAAGGTCCTTCCTCCTACGCGTGGGGTCTGCCTCTGTGTGACTTCACAGGTCTCATGCCCGTGAAGCCGGCCCTGCCTGCACCTCGGGCACGTCCTGCTCAGACCCCGTCCCCTGGCCCTCTAGTTCCTCAGTCCACAGAGGATTGGAGGTTGAAGAGAGCCACTGGCGTGTTCCTCCCCGTCCACTCTGCTGCAGCGATGCAGCTCTGGCCATGCTCTGTCCCTCTGTGACCCTCAGTTAGGCGAGGGTGGTCAGCCTCCGTGGCTCCGGCACTCATGGGGCTCTGGTAAAGCCATTTCCCCGCCTTGCCAATTCCGAGGTGTGCGGCGAGACCCACTACTTTCCTAAGCCCTGTCTACCCCCTGGTAAATGGCCCCTTCATTCCATCTGCTCAGAGACCTATCTGGCCGTGCCCTTTGTCATCTGTCAGAACCCTGGCTGACACTTGCCTGTAAAACAGGTGCAAAGAACCCCCGTCCTACAGATAAAGCCAAACGTTTCCTCATTTATTTCTGTCTTTGTGAGTGTTTTTCTATTTTTCTATTGTGATGATCATTTTATCATTAGTTTATAAAAAGCATCTTACTTCAATTAACATCTGACTGTCATGGTTGTTGAAAATACTTTCCTCTGTTTGTTTTTAAGCTTTTTTTTTACATGAAAGTGTTCTCATCTTTACAAAATCAAATCTATTGATTTTTTTTCCGTTCTAAATGTAAAGTTACATCGAGAGGACTATTAAGTATTTAGCTCTATTTTCTTCTAGGTTGTAAATGATTTACCTCTTTTTTTCCAGATTTACTCTAATCTGTCACTTATTGTTGGTGTTTGATAAGAAGCAAGAAACTAGATAGACTTTTTTTAAGAGGCCAGCTGGTTCCAGAACCACTTGTTGGTAATATTTTTGCCCAACCTTGGCTTCACTCTTTTAGTTTATTTTGTTTATCGCTTGCAAATGATACACAGTTACATCTTGAAAGCACATCTGGCGATCTTTTTAAAGAGACGCTCCAGCCATTGGCATTAGTATTTTAAATAATATTTGCTTTTATTTATCTTCTTTTTAAACTTTCTGCTTTTATGGTCACATTTATTTGCTTGTTTTCTGCCTCTTGGTGTGTGTGTGTGTTTGATTTTGGCAGTGATTTGGAAGATTTACCCAATTTTTATCCTCACTTCTGGTTTCAAGATAAGTTAATTAATTAATCACTTGGGTTTGGTTAATTCTTTAATACTTGGTGCTATATTTTCCAAGTTACTCCCTCACTGAAGGTGATGTTTTTCATCTCAGTTTTCTTTTCCCACTTCTTTTCCAATTCATAAGTCAACTTAACCTTAAATTACAAACTTGTATTATTATATAATCATCAGAATAAATAGTTTCCCTTTCAGAAGCGATTCTGGCTTTTGCTTTGGTGTTTAGACACGCATGGTCCGTGGCTTTGCTCCGTGCTAGATGTTTAACTGCTTCCAATTTCCCGCCTCCCAACTTGAGATGAGAATTTTGACACATTTCCTGTGACCAGAGCACATGCATGAGTAATTTTCAGAAAGACCGGGTGAGGGCTCAGACCAGGCGGGCCCTGGAGGACCCGCTCTGTCCTGGCTGGCTGTGGGCCAGCGTCCAGGCCCATCTGAACTTAGTGAGGACAGGAACCACTAGGAGCTGGGCTGCCCGTTCAGGGGTGTGGAGGCAGGGCTGGAAAGGCCTGGCAGCTCTTTCTGTGCTTGGGGGGCTCTGTGGTGGCTCTGTTCCCCCCGAGTTGCCCACCCGTTTGCTCCTCCTTGTCCCCTCTGGACTCCTGCCATGCCCTGCTGCCCTCCCCCAACACACAGGCCACCTTGCTCTGCTGTGAGGCCGAGAGTGGGAGAAGGGGTCTCATTTCCTCCCTGGTAAAGCAAGGAGCTGAGTGCAAGCACAGTCCCCAGAGGCCTACTGCCCCGCTGGTCGCCTCGCCTGGGGAGCCCGAGAGCCCCTGAGCCCCCAGTGCAGGTGTGGCAGGTCTGGGTGGGACATGGAAATCTGCCCACTCTGTGAAACACCCCAGCTAAATAGGAGGCACAGGCAGGCTTAGGGCGTGACCGTCTCTAGGCGCGCCCCCTCCCCAGTTCCGTGACTCCGTACCCCCTCTTTCCAGTGTGTGATTTTCTGAACCTCTCTCTTGGCGCCCCTGGGAGAATTGGTCCATGTAAGTCCGAGGGCCACCTCTTTGCATGGAGACAGCGGCAGGGAGACGCTCCCCAGCCGCCCTAAGCCCCTGTGGGCGGGACCTCTGCCTCCCCACCTGGCTTTTGTTCCTCCTTTCTGCCCCCCCCAGGGATCTCACACCCTCAGGGAGGCCCATTCTCTCCTCCTCAGCCTCCCTGGACAGCGGCTTCTGTTCTTCAGCCTGTAAACAAGCTGGCGTCTTTCCCAGTGCAGCACTGAGGCACACCCCAAGCCCCGCTCCCTCTGGCCTCCCTGTGAGCTGCCACGAAGCTCACTTCTTCCCTTCAGCGCATTGTCCACATGCCCTGTCCCCTCTGTTCAGCTGAGGAATGTCAGGACGATCCTGTCCCTCCCTGGGTCTCTGGAGCCATGCTCTCCTGTATGGAGGCCGATACCCACGTGAGGGGCACTAGAACGTGGCTCGTCCAAACAGAGACGCATAGGAAGGGTAACAGACACACCGGATTCAAGGGCTAAGTACAAACCCAGGCTAAGGATATAAGTGATCCCATTAATAATTGTATGTATTGCTTATATGTTGAACTGACAATAGTTTAGATATATTAGACTAAATAAATGTATTATTAAAAATCTCCCTTATTTCTTTTGACTTTTTAAATGTGACTGCTAGGAAATTTTACACCCCATTTGTGGCTTGCATTATATTTCCATTGGGAAGTGTTGCTCCAGGGATGAGGGATCACAGCAGACCGTTTCTGAAGCTTTTCCAGCTTGGTGCAGTGGAGCTCCCAGCTGGATGAAAGGAAGTCTGGGACCCCCAAGAGAAGACAACGCTGATTGCTTTGTATTTTCTTAGCTCCCCAAAGAGCCAGGACTTGACTCTTTGCCTGCCGGTGTCGGGGAGATATTTGTGCCCGTGTCTGGGGAGGGTGTGTGCATAGGAGGCGTCAGATCCTCCTGGGAGGTGGGACGTTGGCCCTGGCAGGACCCTGGCCCCTGCCCTGTCCCTCCTCTGGTCCTACCTGTGTGTTCCACCCTTCGTGGTTCCCTCCTCTTACCCCACGGTCGGGAGTGAAAAGTCCTGAGAGCAGGGCCTGCATTTGACGAGGCATGTGCTTCCTGAGAGCCCAGCACATGGCTGGATGCATAGGACATGCCTGCTGGCTCCCCTGAGTTGAACTGGGGGGCCAGAGGGAAGAGCAGGTCTGTAGCCCGTGGTGCAGAAAGCCTGCCCGGAGAGGCTGAGTGTGTGCCTGCTCCCTGGCGGCCTCTGCAGCCTGCACCTGCCCCTGCGCATGAGAGGCCCCCGGTCACTCTGGTCCCTGGCTGCTGGGAGCTGGCAGCTGGTGGGGGCCCAGGGTGTTCTCAGTTCACCTTGGTTTTTTGGGTGCACGCATGATTTCTTCCTTTTTTTCTCTGTGCGTTTAGGTGTGAATCCTTACTGCACAGATTTTCCAGGGACCATGGAAGCTGCGGTCCCCCATGACAGGCAGCCTTATTCCCTCTGCAGCAACAGGAAGTGTCTCTCTCAACAGCTGGATTGTCCAGCTGGAAAGGCTGTGGTAAGGATGCAGGTGGGGACCCTGACATGGTGGGTAGGGGCCGCACCTGGCAGTAGCTGCAGAGGCGCTCCTGGGGGTTCTGTCCTCAGAACCACAGGGGGCGGCTGGCCTCATGAGCAGGGCTCCCCCGGGCACAGAACCACAAGGCACCAGGCACTGTGCAGCTGCAGATAAAGCAGAGACATGCCGCCCGTGTGGGCCCGGGACTGAGGCCCGGTCTCACCTGCACAGTGACTGGAGGCGGCAGAGGGGCCCCAGGCCCGTGGTGCATGGCCTCCCCGCATGGGATGTAGTGCACACTTGTCCCACATCTCCTTCTCCTCCTTGAGTTGCGATGTTTTCCATTTGCAAACGGAGCAAACACTGGGGCTCAGTGCTAGGAAAAGATGACTATGTGAGGGAAACTGAGGCACAGGGGAGTTAACTCACTTCCTCAAGGTCATCAACGAACAACTGGCAGAGCCGGGAGAACCCAGGCAGAGGGGGCAGAGGGGCCCCGAAGTCTGAGCTCTAGCCTGCAGCCTAGGCTCTGCCATCCTCCCCCGAGAGGCTCCCTGCAGCGCACAGACTGCAGTCTGCCGACTCACCTGGCTTCTCGGAGGGAGGGAATAGCCACCTGCCCCCCTGGAGTGTGCATTTGAGCCTTTGAATCTTCGGGTTCTTGCCGGGTACAGGGGGCTCTCTGTGAATGTATCTTGGATGCGGCTGGGAGCACTCTTGACAGTTGGCGCCCAGCACCTGCTTGAAACTTCGGGACTCGTTGTCCTGGGAAAGTTTTGTCCATAAGATTTAGGAGCCTCTGGCTGCTGGTCTGCAGGGTGATGGGACTCAGCAGACTGGGCTGCTTGGGCCACCAGAGCCCCACCCAGGCCCCACTGATCACCCTCCAGGCATGAGGCCACGGGCCCCCAGGACAGGAGAGCTGGCCCCCCCGGCTGGCCTCCCTCCAGGCAGGGGTGTGTTGCCCCAGCCCGGCTTGGCCCATCCTGTCCCACCCTGGGTCCTCGTTGCAGGGCACAGCGAGGCCAACTCGGTCGCTCAGCACAGCTCAGCTCGCACAGCCGTCTGGGGGCCTGCAGGCTTCAGTCATCTCCAACATCGTGCTGATGAAGGGCCAGGCCAAGGTAAGCAGGGACACGGTGACAGGGTCGACCCTGGGCCAACACCAGGCCCTGAGACGCTGCCGTGTGGAGGGAAAGGAGGAGGTAGTGGGTGGTGACCCCGGCCCGGGACATGAGAGCTGGGATGCGGTGGTCAAGGCTCCGGGAGGGTCGGCCCAGCTTGCTCTGTGCTGTGCAGGTCGCAGTGGTGACAGTGTCTCCAGTTCATGCCTGGTGTGATGTTTTCTGCAGATTAGTTTTACCTGATGATTGAATTCAGATCATTTAAACAGTGTCTTAGTTCAAGCTGCTGTAACAAAATCCCACAGACTGGGAGGCCGAAACAACAGACATAAATTCCTCATGGTTCTGGAGCTGGAAAGTCCCAGGTCAAGACCACAGGTTTGATGTCTGCTGAGGTCTCCTTTCCTGGCTCATAGACAGTGGCTTCTCTCCATATCTCACTGGATGGAAGGGGAGGGAGCTGTGTGGAGTCCCTTTCATAGGGGCCCTGAACCCACCCATGAGGGTTCCACCCGTAGGAGCCCTCCCAGGGATCCCCCAACAAGATCAGCCCTGATCGCCCCCCAGGGATCCCCCAACAAGATCAGCCCTGATCGCCTCCCAGGGATCCCCCAACAAGATCAGCCCTGATCGCCTCCCAG